>OZ010701.1:8051421-8304997 GCA_963932265.1 Thymelicus lineola
ATTTGACCTGGTACGGTAGGCATAGATAAGACGATTTTGATTTTAATATGTTTTCGAAGACTGCAAGTATCTTTGAAGTCGGTATTTGGTAATAGTTGATTTTTGAAACAAACACGTGACGTTTTTCAAAACTCAATTACTACAGGAAAGTATTTTAATAGAGTGTTACTATACTATATATATTTATATTTCTAAGTTCTCACGACAATGGAAGAATTCAGACTGAGTTATAGTTTGGCTTATTCGCTGTTTTCATTGCTATGGTAAGTAATCATTTGAACAGCGATGCGGCCAGAGCTTAGCCACTGCCATAAATTAGTTAAGTACTAACTTAAATTTATCAATGGTGAATAATTTTCAACCACCGGTTCCGGGAAAAACGGAATATCAGAAGTATAATTACTTTAATAACGGTATCATTTCGTGAATGTAAGGCCTACTTAAAGTTTCAAAGCTTGCGGATGCGTTCGATGATAGATCGCCGTAATCTCGGAACGGATTGAATACAAGACACTGATGTGTGATATACTTACATAGCTCGATTACTGAAATTTGACATCTATTGGTTTTTTGTAACATCTTTGCAATACCACGTCACAAATATGAATGCAAATTTTTATTCAAGACAGCCTACAAGCCTAATTCGTCTTTCTGTGTACGCATCATCTTTCGGTAATCGACCTAGATATAACTACCTATATGAATAAATGATTGTGACTTGGACTTTGAAGTCTGTTACAAAATAAGCTCGTAATAAACATCTAATGATAGTTAAAAGTATCAGGTGTTACGGAAATCGGTGAAAATACTAGATACTTTGCAATAATCCGCGAACACGTTGTTAGTATTCTTTGACTTTAGTAAGGTATAAATAATAAACTAATTTTGAAGAATGTCGTGCTTAAATAATTGTACCTAGCGCATGCAAAACACCAACCTATTGTATAGATAGGTACTGTTAACGAACTTTCAACAACATCTTTATAAACAGTAAAAGTAGAAATAAAAAATGTATTTTTAAGTCTTTAATTTAAAACACAATTACTTAATTAGGTACAAAAGTAATCATTATACGTATTTAAAAATACATTAAACCGCCTTATAATTACAATCACCTTTGTATTTTGCAGCAATTTTGCACTGAATACTCGAAGCGGTTAAACAGTTTAAAATTTCAATTGAGCATCACATCAGTGAATTAATATTCAGCGTCGCTCATTACTGCGACTGTCTGCGGTGTGAACGAGTTCCTATTGGGATATTGGCATGAAGCGCTTGGTATTAAAAAAATAATAATATAAAGACGAATTAATAATATAATACTAGTGCTCTGCCTGCGATTTTGCTCGCATTTTGCGGGATAAAAATAGTTATGTGTTCTTCAAGAGTTTCAAGACCATGATTTATGTGTGTGCTAAACATAAAAATCAGTTCTGTAGTCAATAGATTAAGACAACAACATTAGGCAAGATTAGGAGATTTTGGGGCAGCTTTCGACCCCTCCCGAACGTTAGGAAAGAACTTCTGACGCTGCTAGGCCAATGGCACTGACCCCTACCGTGCTGAAGCGATATATTTTTCAACATTTAAATTACGATACCCGTAGCTGCAGCCGCCATGCTAACAGCTCTCAAAATGCAAACTGCAAACATAGCTGGTGATAGTGGCGATATCACACCAGAAACTGAAATATATTATTTTGCTCGTGTTTCTAACAAGCAATATTTGGTCGCGCCGCTATGCGTCAGCTTTCCCCAACGTAAACAAATCGCCCGTGTGATATAGCCACGTGACATGTCACGCGTGTGACGTGATACCCGTGACAAGAGACAGCTCGGTGACAATTTCTGGCTTCGATTTATTGTTTCATTGTTCGAAGCATATAGTCATCCCGCAAAGCGAAGTGGGGCGACCTGTAGTCTTGTATTTGTCACTGCCTAATAAGTATATCGGTACTTATAACTTAGGGTTAACAAGTGTGAAAGAATCTAAGTAAAAATATACAGAAATATTACGTTGCTTTTATTCAAAGTGTAAGAATTCTGTGACAAGTGATAACCCTAGGTGCTTTTCGTCTCGCGGTATGATTTTCGCACTGTGCTAGAGTTATAATATCGAAGTGAATGATTAGGTATACCTCTTTTTCTTAAACAGTTTTTTTGTAAAATTTCTAGTTTCAGTTTCTGCAATGTAGACTCTGAATTGGAAATATCAAGGAGTATTAGAGATGGGGCGAGAAAGATAAATGATGTAAATTTTTAAACGATTTTAAAGCACCGGATATTCATTTTCAAATGACTACTAGTTATAAATTCTATCATAATATTCTTTATTATTAACTTAAACAACATTGGTTCAATAAACAAATGATTTAAGGCGCTTATCGAATAAAGCGATATTTCCAGTATTTCCTTTGGGCCCAACATTTATTTCTAGGCAACATATATTTCAGTTTATATTTAGATAGGGAAAGCGTAAGCCAGGCTGAATGTTGCAATATTTCCACCTGTCAAGCAGTAAACAGGCCGTACGCTGAAAAGGCGATCTGGGTGACAAAGAGGGTGATTGGGAGCCGAGAGGGTGAAAAATACCCCCGTCACCCTTACGAGCCACATATGTACGTCTTGACCGTCTTGTGTAGGTACAAATACGCGAATGTTAATCAGTTTTAGATTTTCTTACTACACTCCAGTTTTTCAGACGAGACTTATTTGGTAAACAATATTAGTAGTAATTTGAAATATTAATTTTATTTACTTAAAGAAAATAATTAATAGTAAACTGAAATTAGTTTTGGAATTAAATGATAAAAAAATATAAATCATTAAATAATTAACATTTATCCTAAATCCTAAATCCCCAACAAAGTTAAACGAATTTTGAGTTAAGTTATATTTATTCTGTAATTATATTTCTCTAGTTATATTCATTATTTTGAAACCTAAAAGTGCTAAAGTGAAAATTTTCGCAATGTATTATATACCTACGTGACTAGTATAGATAGATTACTGCTTGCCATAAAAAATTAATAGAGAATTAATATGACTTTGTCACGCTATACTCATTCGCGTCGGAATAAATTTCCTTCGAGTTAAGGCTTTCATACTTTATAATGTTGCTGAAATATAGTAAATTAAATTGTTAATGTAATGCATTCTACATTGACATTTACATTTTACTATTTTCCTATTAACTGCAACAAGACACAATAAAACAATAATAAAGAACATTACTAAAGTTCTCTCCTAATGAGATCCACACGCTATAAAACTCTCAATGCATTGAAAGAATACTAATTGTATTGTGAAAACCAGCACAGAGATTCATGAAAGTATCCGCTAGATGTCACTAGGTGGAAAAAGAAGATTATATCGTACTAGTAGTCTACACATACCGTAGTATGTACTACTAGTATGTTGGCTCATTGTATAAAAAGGCTTTGATAACTCTCTCTCACACGCACACACGTCCTCCCTCTCTCCTCTCCTCTTTCTCCTTCTCCCTCTCTTCTTCTCTCTCCATCACTCTCTTATTTATTTATTTATTTACATGTTTATGTCACCTCTTAAAAAGAAGAAACAAAGGGCAAACTTAATGCCTAATGGCATTGTCCACCAGTCAACCCTGGGTGGATGTGGAAATAGCTGATGGCAGGTGCTAACATGAGATATAGATATACTACATAACAAGAATACATACAAATACACGGACATACATAAATACCAATAATAACATAAATATATAATAAATAATATATAAATATATAATATATAAATATTTAGGGAATACATATACATATATAAGTATAGGGAATGCCCCTGCCCCTGCCCCTGCTCTTGCCCCTGTTATGCTTATACCATCGATTTCACCATTAAACTATTATACCTACTATTGCCATTCTACGAATCAATTTCCTTTCACGATTTCATTATTTACGAATAATAGGAATTCCGTTATACATATTGATAAACAATTTAAAAGAATGGTGAAAGGAAATTGATTCGTAGAATGGCAATAGTAGGTATAATAGTTTAATGGTGAAATCGATGGTATAAGCATAACAGGGGCAAGAGCAGGGGCAGGGGCAGGGGCATTCCCTATACTTATATATGTATATGTATTCCCTAAATATTTATATATTATATATTTATATATTATTTATTATATATTTATGTTATTATTGGTATTTATGTATGTCCGTGTATTTGTATGTATTCTTGTTATGTAGTATATCTATATCTCATGTTAGCACCTGCCATCAGCTATTTCCACATCCACCCAGGGTTGACTGGTGGACAATGCCATTAGGCATTAAGTTTGCCCTTTGTTTCTTCTTTTTAAGAGGTGACATAAACATGTAAATAAATAAATAAATAAGAGAGTGATGGAGAGAGAAGAAGAGAGGGAGAAGGAGAAAGAGGAGAGGAGAGAGGGAGGACGTGTGTGCGTGTGAGAGAGAGTTATCAAAGCCTTTTTATACAATGAGCCAACAAAATATTTGTATCTGTAATACAGACAGTAAAAATACCCATTATAAAACTGATTCTTCATCGTGATTCGTGAATGAACAACTCACAACCATTGAAGTATAATAATGTCATAGAACAGACACCTCGAACAAAATGTGTCCCACCCGGAAGGTTCCATTTTCAAAATTGAGCCCCTGTTCTCCTTTCAAAATCGAACGAATCCATTGAAGATTGAAGCCACGTGGCGCCAATGCATTGGGACATACACGGTGTTCGCGGTGTCGGTTCTGTACGCTAGTAATAATACTTAAATGCTCACAACTCAATTATCGCGACGCGTGGCACTAATGTGTTCTATTTACAAATTTCTGTTAAGCGCTTTTACGGTAAAAGGCGTTCTGTATAACCTCAGTATCACAACACGGGCTCCGTTCCAGTCTCCCAGTTGAGTCGGAAGCTGATATCCGCAATTTACCGCCATCTCGGCTCGCTATTATGACGAGTTTACACGGGCTGAGTGTGAAAGATGGAAAAATAGTGGCTAATATACTTTTTAAGAAATGCATACATTTTCCGTTTAGGTTAAAACTGTTTTGTTTCTCGGCCGATAAGGTTTATTTCTCGGCTCTGGGATAAGGTGATCTCCGTACCATAGGCAATGATGACTAATTATCATCAGTTAATGGCAGTTTATCGGCTTTATCGATTTAAACTTTAAATTTAACTGGTATTTGATCTTAATCAACCGTTTATCTATAGGTAATTCAAGTTTGTTTTAAGGTAGTTTACAACAAACCAAAAATATTGTTGGTTAGTTGTAAAATCCGTGGCTGATTTAGTAAATTAGGTGGTGATGATAAATCAGTGGGACAAGTAAAAATAATTGCTGTTTTTTAATTGACGCTTTCTTTGGAATATTCAGGTGGCATTTAAAAAAAGGCGAAGTAATTTATTTGAAAGAAACCTTCTCATTTTCCCATGGCATAGTTAGAAAATCAGAGGTTGGGGCCAAAAAAATCTGTGGCATGACTTATAATTCCCCCATAAAGTAAACAAGATAAAAATGTTGTACAACAGCAATAAATCTCGAAAATACCAACCTGCCTACTACCCTACTAATATTATAAATGTGAAAGTTTGTATGGATGTTTATTACTATTTCATGATAATAGATCATGGAAGCTTGCCAACGTGCAGCCTTTGCCCAAAAAAGGCAGTCGTACCGACACCACCAATTATCGGCCTATCTCAATAACTAAGGAGGTTAGATTATGGAGCGTATATTGAACACATGGCTCATGGCATACCTAGAACTCAGTGAACGACAGTACGGTTTTCGCCCAAACCGGTCGACAGGAGATCTTCTAGTGTATGCCACTCACATCTGGGGTGAAGCCCTCGAGAAAAATATGGATGCGTTTGCCGTTTTCCTTGACATCTCAAAGGCTTTTGACTGGGTTTGGCACACTAGCCTTGTGAGTAAGCTTCCTGCGTATGGCCTATCCTCTGGCCTGATCGACTGGATCAAAGACTTCCTGAGTGACCGTACATTTCGAGTGGTTGTCGGAGGTTGCTTGTCGCAATCAATGACAACCAATGCCGGAGTTCCTCAATTTAGCACACAACGCCATGACTGGGATAAGACATAGATACTTATATTACATGTTATCCCGAAAAACGCAAGAAAAGCCACGGGCAAACTAGTAGATAATATATTATCTGACGCAAGAGGAAACAAATATCGTATTAGTAATGGGACGAGGCGTAAAGAGATCGTTCTATAATTTGGGCCCAGGGCCGATGTCTTTGTTAGTATGAATTATATGAATCCTATATGAAATGGACAGGCACGCGATATTTATAGCCGCGGTAAATCAAACCAGGTTATAATGTATCGGTGCTATTCGCGGCGTGTAACTCGCCGCTGAATTTACGACTCCATATTTTCACGACTACTTACTATAACGTCATTGATTTTCCAATGTGAAATTTATAGTTGTGAAAGAAATGGATACAGATTTGTGATAGATTTACGGGTTTTTATTGGTAGTAATAACAATTCAGAGTGTGGGGTTCCGGGCGTTAAATAGGTACAGCCAGGTGAGCAAGGGGACATTTCTGTCTTACAGCTAGGAGAAGTTTCGTTTTTATAGACTAAAGGGCGTAAAAAGCAGACGTGGCACGTTTGAGTTTTTTTAAACATCTAAGACATTTAATATAGGTTTTTGAATTCGGAAAAACAATGTATTAGTTAAGGATCTAATCTAGGTAAATTCGCTTTCAGTTACAAAATCTAATGATCTTCACTTCACTCAATAAAAAATCTCAAAATGACCCCTTTTTAATTTTTTTTCCAATTATGACTAAACTACTGACGTTTCCATTTTATTTTGTACTCAATTAAAGACACTAAGTATTTCTTGGTAAATTCATTGAGTTTGATTTGATACAATGATTGTCTTAATTAATATGTTTAAATACCTGCTAAATTTGTGATTAGTCGCGCGCTTTCGCTTACGGACGATGGAAATACTTTTGTGGGAATACCTGACCTTAATCCCGAGCACCTATAACTTGGTAATAACTTGCCGTTACATTGAAACCCGTTTACATGATTTCACTAGACACACAGACAGATAAGTAGTCAGATAATAATCCAAAAAAGTTCCTTTCATCCATCCATCCATCCATCAGCCCTTGGAGGTCCACTGCTGGACATAGACCTCCCCTAACTTGCACCACTCTGACCGGTCCTGAGCCTTCTGAATCCAGCGGGTGCCCGCTGTCTTCTTCAGGTCGTCAGTCCACCTGGTCGGGGGGCGTCCTACGCTCCTTTTTCCTTTAAAAGTTCCTTTAGTTCTTATTAAACTAAGCATATCAAGGCAAGTGTGTATGTAACAATCCGCTATCTACATTATTAGCAAGTACGAACTTACTTGTAACTAAGTTAGTTTACTATCTAAGCGGCAACATCAATACTAATTTAGCGATATAACGCAACACTTGACAACGTAAGTTATGTAGCGCCAGCGGTTAAATTACCACAGCCACCTTAGTTTAGACTCATTGCACACTAATGCAGGCTCAAATTAAGCAGTTAACACTTTACCTGCCCGAACAATTTAGAATATCCTTTTGCGTATAGCCTAATCTGTATGTTTCACGAAAACTTGTAAATAAGTTCTATTTTTGTTTCAGGAAAACATGTAATTATGTGTTACTTAGGAAGTTAAGTCAGTGATAGCATAGCAGGGGATGGAACTTAGTACGGAACTTCGTAATTTTTCAAGTTACAAACATAAAAATTGATATATTAGCTCAAAATTAGGTAAACAAAATTTAACAGTAATGCGTTTTTTAGAAAATCATCCCCAAAGAGTTACAAGGGGGTCCATGTTAGTATGACAACTTCGTCAGTTCCGAAGTAAAAAGGGTAAAAATTTGTATATAAGTTTATAGTTAGGGGGAGAGGAGAGGGAGGGGGAGGTAGAGTGAGAGGAAGAGGTAGAGGAACAGGGAGAGGCTTATAGTTAGGGGAGGGGAAGGGAGAGGGAGGGGAGGGGAGAGGGAGGAGGAAGAAGAGGGAGAGGGAGAGGGAATTTAATGGTCTCCTCTGATTTGTTAAACCTACCAAAACTATAAAAGTTAAAATAACAAAGTACAATCAGTAACATTCACTGATTGTTAGGCGATACGAAGTTCGCCGAGACAGCTAGTATATTTATGTATGTAACTCTATGTATTTAATGGAGAACTATTTATCTTATTAATATTACAGTTTAAAACACGAGCAAAATTGCGAGCTGAGTATTTATTTTTTATTTTCTAAATAAACAATATGAAACTTTACAAAACAGCACAAATAACAATGCAAATTGATGTTTTAGTTCACACCCGTAAGGCTTTCTCTCAGAGCCATTACAAACGCATTACAACAACTCATAAACGCCGCGTTACCACACTTCAGATTGCAGAGCTGATTCCGCCTCCCAACGCCATCTAGCGGTTGCTTTCACGAAGCTTCTTACTACATCAGTGTTCTGTGTTCACAAGTCATTAGTATTCTTTGTATGCACCGAGCTTGCACTGCATGTCTTGTTAGGAAGGATACAAGTGATGCGTGTAATTAATTTAGGTGGGTTTCTATTGAATTGTCAAGCTAAAAAGAATGAGTAGAAAGTTTGTCATTATTTATTGTACTGTGAACTAGTTCAAGGTACTTTAGTTTATAATGTGGGTGTAGGATTGGACTGTTTGAAAATATACCCTCACAGCTTGAATATTAAGATTATTTTAGTTTGAGTTTTTAAATATATTCCGGAATGATTCCAACAACAAAAAAGGTAAAAAAATACAACTGAATTGAGACATACAACCTTCTTTTTTGATATCGGTTAATAAAGAATCAGGTAATAAAGTAACTACCTGTTTCAATATAACATTTTCTAGAAGATATGCAAACTGAAACGTTAAATAATGGTGAATTCCAGCAACCTGCCGAAATGTTTAACTGTCGTAACAAACGGTACTCGGGGAAACAAGCGTTCTAATTTGCAAGTTAAAACGTTGCATTGGTCCCGAGGGAAACATCATCCATCTTGGCGTAGTATTGGAAGATATTATCTTAATATTTCAACCACACCCACATTTCAACAAATGTATCTTAAAAAGGTAAATACAAAAATAGGGAGGATGTTTTTCAAAGGCTTTTATTATTTTGTCAGTCTTGCAGGGAAGGTACTAGGGGAAGTAAGCCCAAGACGGGTACCCAGCCTAAAAAGGGTAGGCAATGCGACATCGTCAGATTGAACGCTGGACTCGCTGCGAACAGTGCAACTGTCGCTCCGCATCCCGCTCCATCTGAGGCAGTCACTAAAAAATGAAACTAGTAGAACACGTACACGTCGTCTTATTAATTACGCTATTCGCTTCATCTACTGTCTGCGCAAATTCGACCACATCTCTTCCTATCGTCGCCAGCTTAAATGGCTTCCAATTCGTGAGCGCAGACAGATTAGATCACTTAATACTCTTTATTCTGTTTTATTTGACACGAATTCCCCAATATATCTGAAACAAAAGTTTCAATATCTTTGTGATGATCATGAGCGTCAACTTCGATCTTCTGATTCTCTTGCATTGTCAATTCCACTTCATCGATCCGGTTTTCTTTCCAACTCTTTCGCTATATATACAGCTCGGCTTTGGAATGCCCTCCCGGACGACATAAGAAGGGTTACTACCAAGCAGACCTTCAAAATGAAAGTCACAATTCATTACCTGAAGCAATGGGGGCTTAGTTTTTTGTAAGTTACCTCGCTGATTTAATCTATCGTCAATACAATATTTTAGTTTCTCTGTTCTATACTTATTCTGATATTCTCTTTCTATATGTATATATATCTTTCTATTTACTTTTATACGACCTACAATATAAATATTATATTTAGTTATTATTTATGCTTTATCTGTGTGCTTTATCTATCATCTCTATAATATATACCGCCTTAGATGTATCTGTTTTCCCAAAGGTCGGCTGGCAGAGAATGCTTCTAGCATTAAGCCCACCTTTTGTACCATTTTGATTAAAGGTATAATAAAGTTATAAATAAATAAATAAATAAACACGTGCGCAGTGACCAAAAATATTTTTTCGTCTGTTTCGATAAAAAATTGCAAGATAAGTTCACATTGATTTTTGCTTTTGCTTAAATGTCTATCTAATAGTGTTAATTCTGTTTCGAAATAAACTTATTCAAGTATATTTTCATACTCAACACACGGATTTAGAGTTAATATTTGAAGATTATTTTTCAAATAATGCAAACTTCTAGCTAAAAGGCAAAATGGGTAGGGCAAAATGAGTACCTACTCGTTTTGTCCCTTTTTTACGTGGGGAAATCTTCATGGATGCCATGAATACTATTGGCTATGCCGGACTCCTACCGGCTAAAACCACCACGGGTGTACTCCTCTACACCGTCGGTCAGGATCACGGTTACGCTCTCGCATTCTTCCGTGAGCCTGACAGCGCTGGTCCTTTTTGAGATCCCTTTTTCAGCATGGATCTGGAGTTTAAACATCCCTTTCTCATTACAAGGCACGCGGCTCATACACTGCGCGCACATTCTCGAGGCTTTATTTTACTGACGGCTGACACCGTGTCCACCGTCAATACATCAATTCATGGAGGACGGAGAAGGGCCTCTTCCGACGTCCTACTCTCCGGCTGCAGATTGGGAGGTTAGATGATATCTCCCTCTCCGCAGCTTCTTTCTGCGACATAACCTCCTCGCAGAAGGAAAGTCCCACATCCCAAGACCTCTCGGTTCTGACCGTTGCTTTTATTATGGTCGAAAGCGAGAGATCGTCCCCCATTTCTGCGACGAGTTCACGGCGCTCATCCTCCCAGGCTGGGCACACTAACAATGTGTGTTGCGCCGTATCCTCGACGCAGCTGCAATGGTGGCACCTGGTGGTCGGTTCCCTTACTTAGGTACTTTCCGAAACAACCATGTCCGGTGAGCACCTGTATGAGGCGGACGGTAAACAACCCATGCCGCCTGTTTAACCAATCCTCCAGGATCGGACGGACAGCCTCGACAGTCTAGCATCCAGCTCTGAGTTCAGCCAGCTGCTTTTTCCACCTTTCAGTCATCGACTGTTGACCGTGGAACTTCCACTCTTCCATTTCTCTTGGCGAGGGTACAATACACCGGGCCCGGATCTGATCGCCAATCATATAACGAAGCTTTAGCATCCCGCCAAGACGCACGCTGCCTCGAAGGAGATGGTGCGATATCCTCGAATGACTCCGATAGCCATCATCCTCTGAGGTTTTCTTAAAAGGGCGATGGTTCTATCAGTGAGCTCTTCTTCCCATACGGGAGCTCCGTATAAGGCCATAGACCGCAACACTCCTAAATAGAGGCGTCTGCTACTTTCTTTAGGCCCCCCGAGGTTTGAATAGAAAAGGATAAAAATATAAGCAAAGAAAATAAGTATGAATGAAATGAATGAATAAATGAATGATTGAAAATTTATTTTAATATAGTAGCAATGGTGCCTGGCTACAATAAACACTAATTACTACAACAGACTTCAGTGTTATTGGACATTGTTATATTCCTACCCATCTTAGCACCCTTTTTAGGCCCCCCCTACGGGCAAAATGAGTTTTTTGAAGGTTTATGTTACTTTCTCATAATAAATTTGCTGGTGTAGTTTTAAGTAATATGACCTAATTTTATCAAACTATATTAAACTCCTTTACACGCATCAACTTAAGTCTTTAGAAATTATATTATTAACATGCTCAAACTTTAAATTTGCCTTAAGGTACCCTTCTTGGGCTTACTTCCCCTACGCAAAGCTCGGCGTAGTAGCTAATTTCACAAAATTGACTTCTTCTAGGCTCAAATTATACGACGAAAATCAAAACCTTTGTAACGTAAGAAGTGGTTATTTTGTCAATTATTATTGTTATTTCTGCATCTTTGAGCATGAGTCAGCCGCCAAACGACTCGTTGTGTTCCGGCTGGGGGCTTGAGAGCCAGTTCTTTCATTCTTTTTCTTCACCTTTTGGCTGGCAACGTATCAGTGATATATTGCTGATGTTCATGGGCGACGATAGCCACATACCATGAGGTGGATCGTCAGTTCGTTTGCCGGCTATTTCCATAAAAACGGAACATTCAGTTCAATACGGTTCAACCATTCAACAACATGGGTTTAGCCGATGTTAATGACAGCGTTCAAATCTCCAATTTTATTAAACGAAAGCGCACGTGGTCGTATGATAAATGGCCGCTTGTTAACATGTGGCTGAATTGTTTATTAATTTTTCATCGTCCCCGTAAACAAGTGGATCTGTTACCGGTATCATTAATCGAGGAGCTTCGTTACGATCGAGTGCAATTTGTTAATTATGAATTATTTTAATGTATAAAGTGTTCATTTGATTGGCTTCAATTTGACGTATTGATTTCACGTGCTGCTGTGTGACTTTCTGCTGTGACGTTGTGTTGCTGAATTAAATATAATTGTTCCATCCATCCATCCATCAGCCCTTGGAGGTCCACTGCTGGATATAGGCCTCCCCTAACTTGCGCCACTCTGACCGGTCCTGAGCCTTTTGAATCCAGCGGATGCCCGCTGTCTTCTTCAGGTCGTCGGTCCATCTTGTCGGGGGGCGTCCTGTACTTCGCTTTCCGAGACGCGGGCGCCATTCGAGGACCTTTCTTCCCCAACGGTTATCGGTCCTTCGCACTATGTGGCCAGCCCATTGCCACTTCAGCCGGCTAATTCTTTGAGCTATGTCGGTCACCCTTGTTCGTCTACGGATCTCCTCGTTTCTGATACGATCACGTAGAGAAATACCGAGCATAGCCCTCTCCATAGCCCGCTGTCCTACCCTGAGCTTGTGGATTAGGCCAATAGTAAAGCACCACGTCTCGGATCCGTATGTCATCACTGGCAACACACACTGCTCGAACACCTTCGACTTCAGGCACTGAGGTAGTGTTTTGGACGACAAGATATGACGCAGTTTCCCGAACGCAGCCCATCCGAGTTGGATTCTACGAGTGACTTCTTTCTCGAAGTTGGACTTACCCATCTGGATCACTTGTCCCAGGTAATTGTATTCGTCTACAACTTCGAGAGCAGCGCCGTCAACAACAACCGGTACGGGTGAGACATGGACATTCGACATGATTTTCGTCTTGTCCATGTTCATCTTAAGACCCACCCGTTGTGAGGCGCTGTTCAAGTCCCCGAGCATTGTACCTAGTTCCTCCAGAGATCCTGCCAGGATGACTATATCATCGGCATATCGCAGGTGTGTGATGTATTCGCCATTGATGTTAATGCCACGTCGTTTCCACTCCATCAGCTTGAACACATCTTCCAATGCAGCGGTGAACAGTTTTGGGGATATAACGTCCCCTTGCCTGACACCTCTCTGCAATTGGATGGGGTTCGTGGCTGTGTCGTGTACTTTGACGGACATGGTGGCTGATGAGTACAAATACTTCAACACCTCGATATACCGGTAGTCGATCCGGCACCGCTGAAGAGAATTTAGTACTGCCCAGGTCTCGATAGAATCAAAGGCTTTCTCATAGTCCACATAGGCGACACATAACGGCTGATTATACTCCTCGGTCTTCTGTATAATCTGCCGCAGTGTGTGTATGTGGTCTATGGTGCTGTAGCCTTTCCGGAATCCTGCTTGTTCGGGAGGCTGGAAGTCGTCAAGCCTGCGTGCAATGCGATTTGTGAGCACCCTCGAAAACAGCTTATAAACGTGGCTCAGAAGTGCGATTGGCCTGTAGTTCTTCAAAAGGGCTTTATCGCCCTTTTTGAAAAACAGAGTCACCACACTTCTGCTCCACGCTTCCGGGGTAGTTCCAGTATGGATGACGGTATCAAACAGTTTTTGGAGCGCCACTAGGAGGGGTTTCCCCCCAGCTCTTAGCAGCTCGGCGGTGATACCGTCATCTCCCGGTGCCTTGTTGTTTTTAAGCTGTTTGAGGGCCTCTCTGATCTCATACAGGCTGACGTCCGGGATATCCTCTGTGTAGTGCCGGGTTAATTTAGCTCTCTTGTCGCTCTCCTCACTGGGAGGTGGAGCTTGAGAGGAGGTATACAACCGTCCGTAGTATCTCTCAGTTTCTCTTAGAACTTCAGGTTTCGACGTAACTATGGTGCCGGACTCTGTCTTCAACCTCGTAAGCTGACTTTGCCCAATAGACTATAATTGAATATAATTGTTAAACCAATAGAATATAATTGTTAAACCATTTGTTTATGTTCGGGGATTCTAAATATTTTTTAAATACGATGAAATATTAAAAAATCTAGGTATTTAAGACTATTGAATCATGTCATCTGCACACACAAACAAATTGAAATTATTTGATTTCAATAGTGTTTGTGTTTTACGTCAATCGACAACCATTGCAAACTTATCACCAAACACTCCACGGCAATATAGATTAGAATTTCCAATAAGGTACATTATTTCCAGGCAAGTAAAGGATTTGTGAGAAAAAGAAGGAGACCTGACGCCAATGCTTCGTCCATTGTCTGTCAGTGTGCAGTATGAGCAGAAAAAGTTATTGAGGACATAGATTAAGTCTCCAAATCCTTAATAATTAGCTAGTTCAAAATCTTGATTAAAATCTTTTAGAAGCTCTTTAACATTGCTTAGTAGCTCGGGCTTATAACCCAAGACTCCTTTGAGTACCTTACATTGCGATACCCTACTTACATTTCGATATTTCTCATAGTTTCGGATTTGGCCATCCACGCTCACTTCAAAAATTTACTCTGTATACCCCACTTTGAAACCATTAAATTTTTCCTCAGCTTTCGTATTCAGATTAGGCAAACCCCTTTAATTTAGCAAGAATGCAAATCAACACCCGTATAATTATCATTAAGCTCGACTGTTATAACTGGAGTTTAATTGGAGCAATCGGGTGCGTATGTAAATGTGATTCTCAAAACAATAACCTATGTTGGAGCTGCGAAACGGCTGTAACCGCAGCAATGGTAATTAGTAGACCTTTGACATGCTAAAACCGCACGTATAACTTGGAATAATCGATAGTAATAGTTGGGTATGCAGATCAGAAATGAGTTAACAGAGTTGACCATACGAGTATATTGACAACCCTGAACAGACGAAAGGGAACCATCGCGTTGATAAATACTCCCAATATTGTCTTTAATCCCCTACGGTTTTTTCTCTTGAGGAGGCCTAGGGCATTTTCCATCACGCTGTTTCAGTGATAATTGGTGAAGGGGTTAGTGGCTAACCCAAGTGTCGGAACATTTCATTTCACCCGACACCATTGGTATTGCGTATTTATCTTCGCGTGATCTCTGTACTACATTGGTGTTAACTTTTTTTTTACGGAAATAGCCGGCAAACGAGCTGACGATCCACCTGATGGTAAGTGGCTATCGTCGCCCATGGACATCAGCAACACCAAAGGCATCACTGATGCGTTGCCGACCAAGAAAGAGAGAAGAAAAAGAAAGAAAGAACTGGCTCTCAAGCCCCCAGCCGGAACACGACGAGTCGTTTGGCAGCTGACTCATGCTCGAGGGTGGTAGCTATCCAGGCGAACCCCATGGAGAAATAATAATAGCAATAATGGTATTAATAAACAATTAAAATCAATATTACTAATATAATCCCTCGAGGGGCCCTACCACCAGCGGGCCGGATTTAGTCGCCTTTTACGACACCCATCCGGCGTGGGATTGGGGTTAGTATTCTAAGCCGCCCCAATACGGCTGAAAACTCGACGGTAACTTATTTTGTTATCTTTGACAAAGAAGCGATCTATAATACAAAACATACCATCGGGACGGGTTAAAATAAAAGAAGCTCACACATCATTTTGAAAAGAGAACATAAATCTAACCAATTTCTGCTCATAAAAAATTGTTTGCAGCCAGTTACAGCCGTTTAAATATTCATAACATTCAAGTATTCCCTGAATGAAACACGAGGTAACACTTACGGAACTATAAGCACTCAGTACATTTCCCCAGCGGGACGGTGACTTGACTTCGGTGAGTGACGCGGAAACGGATTGTGTTAACCCATGACGTCGTAGTGTCACACAATATATAGGACGCAGATTGGCAAGTAGCATTCCTTTGTTGAGTCCTATATTCTGATTTAATATAGAACTTGTCGAAGAGGTTAAATGTCTGTCATTTAGTAGACAAGGAAATGAAATCAAGTGCGGTAAGCCAGTACGTGTGTAGAAGGAATTGTGCTACGATTTGTGCTACGCTTATTAGAAATGAAAAGAAATGAAATGTAACAATGTTTTAATCATGTAGGTATCACTGATACTTTTATGCACGTCATTGTTTTAATCTACCAGCTTTTCGGAAAGGTTCTTTGTCATGGAGGAGAAGAAAAGTCGTAAAGAAACTCCTCAGCAAAGATGCAATGATGATATTTTATTCGGAAAAAGAAAATAATAATTTCAAATATCAATAAAAGGTTAAGTTTTAAAAATATTAATCTTAGGTTTAGAAAGATTTGCAATTTCAAAATATGTTTTCTTTAACTCTTTTCAGTCTTTACACTTCCCATATCTGCACGCGAGGAAAAACGCGTTTGGATTATTGAACGTAATTTCATAGTAATAAGCCAGTATCCAGTAAACAGTATTAAACGTGAAAAGCATGTATAATCGCTTTCGAAAACAGAATGTGGCTTTTGTATTAAGAATATTACAGTTGTCCATTTATACGTGACCCTTTGAAATCAAACACTCGCGTAGAATTAATTATTGTAAGTATCTGTGCTATGCAGATAAAATATACTACAATAACGTATTGTTTAATTCAGTATTTAATCGTATTTCGGTGGTATTAAAACGGTTGAAGCAGTAGAATAGCGTTTACACCGTGGACAGACGCAATAATGAGCGGCGCTGAATATTAATTCTCTGATGTGATGCTCAATTGAAATTTTAAACTGTTTAATCTCGTCATTCATGTGATCCAATACAGCCAGCGTTGATTATTAATTCGACAAGTGTTGCATTAAAACATTACTTCTCATTGAAGTAAGTATAATATACTAAAGTACCAGAACAGAGCGCGAACAAATTTTGTGGAGGTTCTATTTTCAAAATCGAGTCCCTCTTCTCTTTTCAGAATCGACTGAATCCAATGAAAATTGTATCCAATTGGCTACAGTTCATTGCGCAAAAAACAGGTTTGCGATAATGGTTCTATACGATAGTAATAATAGTTAAAAGCTTCTTCTGGAGTTTTCTGCACTATTAATGACCAGACCTTCGGTAGGTATGTCAACGAATTGCCAGTGCAGATCAGGGACAATCCTAGGCGTATGTATTGTATATATTGTACAGCTTACTAATAATTCCCCGCACTTGTAGAACTGACTGAAAAATATCGTATTTAGTAATCTTCACAATCATCAATTAACAAATTAATTAATGCACCTATTCCTTTTTATATGCTAAGCTTATTTTTCTCCAATTTTATGTATTTCTTTAAGGTTTTTCCACCGTTTTACTCAGACCCAATAAATACACTGTCGTCACATTTGTTTCCAAAACCTTGTCGAAGTACAAAACCCTAATAAAAAGATCCTGAGAGCACAATAAATAATACATAGCGTAATAAAAGAGATTTAGGATACCTCAATGAAATTACAAAGAATAGGTACCACTAGATTTATATCTCTAAGAGAAATAAAATAGGACGTCAACGCCTACCTTTGGCTTTACCTATTTTTGTGCAAAACCTGTGAGCAATTGTCTTGCTATCTGCGATTAACTGGGAATTTATACTTTTCATATTATTGTCTTTATTGTAACTTTTTTTTAATGGAAATAGCCGACAAACGAGTTGATCTGATGGTATTTTGCTATAATCACCCATGGAAATATGGACATCAGCGACATTAAAGGCCTCACTGATTCGTTGCTGGCGAAGAAAGAGAGAAGAAAAAGAAAGAAACTATACGTATCCAATACCATTTTTTTTTGAAGTGAAAACTTCTTTAGGCGCATTGGATATTTTTGAGAAGGGATCAAAACCATACAGTTCGCGACTGGTCAGATTTAAATCGACACTATAGTTACTTAATTTACAGCTCGTATTAATGTCAAGATTGTAGTTTACACATACTTTACGGGGTGGCATTGGCACTTGGCAGCCATTCACTAGAAAATGTAATGAATAAAAACACTTCATTTAAAAGTATTTCCTGCACAATAATATATTTCGTGACGATGCAAAAATTACACACGTAATTGTTCAAGTTTTCACTTCTTTCGGCACTCCCGAAGTGTTCTTTTTTGGTCGCAATTGTCTGAACGATAGAAAACAGAAACACACATCGTCCGATGTTTGTGTTTCGCTCCACAAAATGCAAGTTGTTTCTCTTCGATCTACAGATTGTCAATGTATTTTTAAACTTAAAAGAACCTGTTGTTTAACATGAAACAAGACAAGGAAAGACAATCTAGTATAGACGGTAAAGTGGTAGTGAGACCGAAGACAATTTTTTGTGAACTCCATTAAACGGAGAACCAATTATGTTCCGTAATCTCGTCCTCATATTTTGTACTATGTAGTACGTGCTCTGTGCTACTTGCCGTCACAATGTTCAAAGATAAGCGCGTTCTTCATTCTCTGTGGTACGTCCCTAGCTCCATCTGTCCACCACTGGCAATGTCATTGTGCTTTTTTGTGCAAAACGTGCTGTCACGAAATTTTATTTTCATTTTATTTTCGAATTTTATAATCGTTTTTACAGTCCGTTTACAGTACTTTTTCAGTTATTATAGTGCGCCCAATTTGAATTAAATATGGGAAAATATGAAAAGAGAAAATGAAAAATAATTAAGTCAACGGATTCTAGAGTTGGAAAAACGCATGAATAGGTCCCGTCTTAGAAACGGCGGTATGTTTTGATAACTTCTATTAGCTTAATTAAACGCAGATTTTTGCCCCTGATGTTACTTCGACAAATTTTATTGCACACACTAGTCTCTGGAGTTTTCACGAGAGGTTAACCATGAGAACGATGTTGTGTCTACCTATAACAAATAGGTAACTACCATGTTTCGGCTTTCACGAAGGGTTAGCTAATGGAGCTGCATTTTACGCCCTAAGATATTGTTACCACCTATAACAAATAGGTACCACGCAAATGCTTTCACGAGAGGTTAGCTAGTGGTCCCGCATGTAACGCGACAGGATATTGTAACCACCTATAAAAATAGGTACCACACCACGCACATGCTTTCACGTGAGGTCAGCTAGTGGTGCCGCGTGTTCCGCGATAAGATATTATGACCACCTATTACAAGTAGGTACCACGCACATGCTTTCACGAGAGGTTAGCTAGTGGTCCCGCATGTAACGCGACAGGATATTGTAACCACCTATAAAAATAGGTACCACACCACGCATATGCTTTCACGAGAGGTTAGCTAGTGGTACCGCGTGTTCCGGAATAAGATATTGTGACCACCTATTACAGGTAGGTACCACGCACATGCTTTCACAAGAGGTTAGCTAGTGGTCCCGCATGTTACGCGACAGGATATTGTGACCACCTATAAAATAGGTACCACACTACGCATATGCTTTCACGAGAGGTTAGCTAGTGGTGCCGCATGTTACGCAGCGAGAAGGGATTTATGGAGCTTTTACGAAAGACGAGGATGGAACAGACTCTAGTCGCACAACCAGAAGCCGTTCGCCTCATGATCGGAGTCGATCAAGCCGATGCTCGAGAATCATAGAAGCAGGCGCCGCTCCTTTCCTCCAATTCTAATATCCACAGCCGATCATCGACTCTGACTTCCAAAGCTGACAGAGATGCAGTCAGACAGAAAGAGAGGGGGGGGGGCAGACAACACCAGGTAAAGGATAGCTCTCTGCCAGCAGACGGCGAAGAGCTCCTAGGTCAGGATGGTAAGCAAACTACGTGTAATTGTATATACTTATATGAGAGTTGGTCAGCTATTCTCACTGATGTAGATCATCAATGCAGACCTACTTTTACCATGTTGAAGAAACAAGACCCCCTCTCGAACTGACGTCTTCTAGTACCACCCAAGTTAAATGGGGAAGTTGTGGCAGTGATGAATGACAGTGGTATCAAATGTGACAATAGAATCTGTGACCAGCAAGTAGTCCTATCTATAGCAATCTCTACGGTGTGGAGGCTTCAATGACATGATTCTGTCACCGAAAAATAAACAGCACATTGAGGTATTGAGTGATTCAATAAGGCTGTTATTTGACTTATTCCATGATCGGTTACACATAGGACACTAATTCTTCCTGGTCTGAACACCCATGTGACTCAGGTATCATCATCATCGACATCGGGGTCAAGAGCGATCATGATTCAGATACAATTCGGTGGTTTAAGATTATTTTATAACCAATGGTGTGAAAAGTGATATTACATCCAATCCAACCATTATTGGCAGTATAAGGGGTTATACAATGTTATTTAAACGCAAGACCACACGAACTGTTTTGTCCACAGTACAATATTTTTTCTAAAATAGAAAATAGTTTGTTTGCTCTCGAATTAGGACAGCTATTGGAACTAGGTTCTATACAATCATGATTTCTTGCTCAGGGACAATTTTTGTATAATCCTGAGTCAAATGGGACATGAAGGTTGATACTTACCTTAAGAAACTTAAAAAAATTGATGTCACCTTTATGATACTTTGTGTATTGCAGACTCCTATGATGATTGTGTGCAGAATGCATTGACTACTGGGGAATCTAAGGTTTATTATTAACTCACAAAAAAGTTCTTTAAAACTCAGTAAGGGTTGTCTTTATCTAGGATTTATGCTAGATTTTATTCCATGTTCCATATATAATATCATCTTCCCTAGAAGAGGGACCATGTTATCGAATTTGTTAACAACTACTAAACGCCCTTGCTTCGCTTCGGTAAACCTATTGGTAACCACATTTGAGTAAATAAATGTATGGGCGGTATTTTTTAATTCGACGTGACTTTTTTATTATTTATGAACCAATTGCAGTAAAACAGGCACTGAGGGGTTATCCAAGCTTACTGCAATACAACAGTGAAAATTGCACCTAACTATAACGCGGTTCTTGAGATTAATCGGAACAAACGCGCAGACAAGCAGACAAAAAGTACAGTTTTATTATAATATGTATATTAATGGATGATCTGAAATAAAAATAAATAATAATAGTAATAATAATAATCAAAACATAGTTGTTATACTTTGAAATTTGTCCAATTACTTGGTCTTCTTGTAATTGCTTGTAAATCCATAGAATATGGTATCTTCTATACGAAAACCCTGGAAAACTACAATACAGTAATTTTAAAAGATTATTATGGAAATTATAATGCAACAATAATATTATCAAATGGGATTCAATCAGATCTGGATGAATAGTGGACATCACACATCCAAGTAATAACAGGAAAATTATACAATTTAATTTTAGTTTACAGATTTCCTCAGATGCTTCGCAAACAGACTGCGGGCTTGTCGGTAATAATGTGAGGAGTCACGGACACTGGGTAGAAGAAGAGAATCTTTTCAAATAAAATTAGGAACAGCTTTTAAATGTTTAAAAACGTTTGCATCTAAAGTAATTACTGCGAGGTTTTTGCTTTGGAAAGATAACACAATTGCTATAGCATACGTTAAGAAAATGAAAGCTACAAGGTTTCCACATATCAATAACTTAGCGAGAGAGCTATGGCAGTGGAATAAGAGAAGACACGTCATATGGGTGTATGCATTTTACATCAGCTCAAAAGAAAACTCCATCACAGATAGTGAATCCAGACGTTCAAAATCTGAAATCGAATGCCAACTGAGTGACATTGTTTATGAAAGTTGTAATACGCCTTAGATGACAAATCACACTGGATGGATCAATTGTAACAATTTATTTACAATATTTATCAATGCATAGTGATAATTCAATGGTGTATCTAATAAAGATAAATAAATAAATTAAATAAAAGTATACTAAGCAGATTCGATGAACTGATGATGATTCGATAAGGTGGTATTCTTTGCTGATAGGAATAACACCAAATGTCGGGATTACAAATTATAACATGGTTCTCAGACCCAGAAGCATATTCTATAGATACATTCATCTTGAGATGGAATGACATGTTCTTTTATGCATTTCCATTATTCACGCTTATAAGAAGAGTGCTGAAGCAAATTATAGGAGACAAGACAAAAGTTGTGGTTCCTATGTGGCTCTCACAGCCCTGGTATCCACTTTAGAACTCCATGGCTATATCTGAAAAAATAAGATTTAAACCTCAATATAACTAATTTATTCTTATCTCCTTCTACAGACTTGCACACGTTATACATATAAGAGCCTTACTCTGATTGCAGCCATATAGTCAGGAGAACATTTCTAAGAAAAGTAATCCCTGCTTTCTCAATGGATATAATGTTAGCCTCATTATCAGGAAACAATACGGGTCTGCTCTTGGTGCATGAATTTCACACTGCCAGAGCTACAATGTGGATCCTTTTGGAAGGTTGTTTCATATAGTTCAATGAATACCATCAGGTCAGCAATTTCCGTAATAAAATAAGGTCCTCAACTCGGCATAATACGATATGATATTACGAGTATATGGGATCTAAGTATAGTAGATTCTAGACTAATTCTAGACTCTTAGCTTAGAGGTACACTCCTTACTAACGCTGTCTTTTATCTGCATTAAGGATATAGCTGTTAATTCTGATTATATAATATCAAAATTTTCAAAATTAAATATGAAAACTTGTGATTCTTATCAAATACAACATAATTTAACTTTACAGTTTTCAAACAAAATACAGATATCTGCCCGGCTAACTTTCCTATTATATTATTTACACTTACAAAAATATGTGAGGCAAAATTGTAAATCATTAATTCTTACTGTTAAGAAACAGCACCGACCAACCTCACTGCAACTATCAGCCGATAGATTAAACAAGTTCGGGTTAATAGTGGATTAGACACTTCCATATTTACAGGCCAGAGACATGCTTTACTTCAAAAGCCTCGTATGCCGGCATTATTGTGGACTATTGAGGTTATAAGGAAAGCAGCCGGTTAGTTCACCATTTCCTCCACATTTTCTTCATTTTATAAAAGAACAATGATTAGTGGTCTCAATCAATTAACTCAAAATGTATGCTCATTGCATAAAGACACCTACACATTATGAGACTGACAATTTAACAATTATTATTATCATTTCATTACGTATTTTTTAAACTGTGGTATATACGATACAATAAAAAGAGGATGTTTCTTAGGACTTAATATAAATATTATTTGTTAATTGTATGTGATTATCATCACGAAACTATTAATGAATGAATTATTATCAACCCAACTTTCCTCTTTGAACATCTACATAGTACAAAATATGAGGACGAGATTACGGAACATAATTAAATAGATCGGACTAACTTACCAAGTGACGTCCGATCCTCAATTATGTGAAGTAATCTCGTCCTCATCCTAGACCCAACCCTTCCCAGGTAATATTCTTAAAAGAATATACCTACATACTGCTGGTATCCTTTGAAGAATATGTAATTTGTATTTCGCAAGTAACGTTCATAATGATCTGTATTGCCTACTCTAACCCCTTCTCTGAAAGTTGTGTTGTAGAGCTTTGAAACAATGACATTGCCAGTGGTGGACAGATGGAGCTAGGGACGTACCACAGAGAATGAAGAACGCGCTTATCTTTGAACATTGTGACGGCAAGTAGCACAGAGCACGTACTACATAGTACAAAATATGAGGACGAGATTACTTCACATAATTGAGGATCGGACGTCACTTGGTAAGTTAGTCCGATCTATTTAATTATATAATATTTAGCCTGATTATATTAATAGAAGAATGAACGAAAATATTCGTCAAAATATTACTTTTTCTACTTGAGTCTGATATTGTATTGTTCTTAAGTTTAATTTTTGATACTGGCTAAATGGCACATTATCTTGTTATCAAAACTATAAATATGATAAGGAATTTCTTTGTAAATAAATCAACAAAATCCATAGTAAAGACAATACTCTTCATACAAACTGTTATTTATTTTCCCTCATAAGTTTCTGATAATAAAATCCATTTCAGACATGTGTACTTGAGGTTTACCGAAAATCTGGGTTATGGTGCCGTTACAAGGTAAAAATTTATTCACTTCCAGTCATTGTTTTTGTTTTGATGATTCGACAAAAAAGAAGCGTTTGGCCTCATTGCTTTTTTATTCTTACTACGGAAATGGGGTGTTAAATGGGTCTCTAATTCATCTACCTTACCTGAACATAGCTAAGTTTTAGTTGATTAACTTCCGAAAAATATGTGCTATATGTTAATATAATCAAGCGATATGTTACGCTATGTGCTATATGTTAAGTTAATCATAACTGACTTCATGAATGTAAATTATTTCCTACTCAATTTATGAGCACTAAACACCCTTCTGATCAAAACGTAATTGCTTAAAATCATTGTAACACAAAAGAAATAGGTGCGGCGGTGGTACCGCCCTGGGCGAACCATGATAGAAGTTCTACCTCCTAACAAAAATTGAGCTATAACACCCAATATTGCTATGCTAATCTGAACTGATCTGCTCAATAACTTACTCAATAACTGAATGCTACACAATCATCAGACCTATTTGCTATGTGTATGTAATACATACTATGTATGTATGTATCAATGCGTATTTATTTAGTAAACCTTCCCGAGCACTGTCCGATACACCTTGACAGCTCATTTACATATATCGTAGCCTCGGGACCTCTCAGCACAGCTTCGGCCCATTGCGAGACATATTTTACGTGGGACTAATTTCACAATGCTGCTCGCTCTATTGCTTAAGGATTTGGGGTATCGAAAATGCATTCCCTGTTCAAACTATTGGTAGTTGTTTAAAACTGCGATCGATTATAATGTTTCAATAGAAGAGTGAATAGGCTTATTCCACCTATATTATATCTTTACAGTGCTTACTATGTTAGTTCGCATACTTAATCTTACAAAAAATCATTGCCACAACAATTAACTTAATAGTGATGTATTATAATAATTATGTTACGCAGCAAGGGGTTCACTTTCTTCTGAGGGAGAATCTTTTATAAAAAATAAAATAAATATAAACAAGGTCTTACCATGACACACATTACTAATTCATACATGATTATATCGTTTTTGATTGAAAAAATTATACATGGCTGATGGCAGAAAATAATTAAGAAGAAAAATACTTGATGTAAAGATATTTGAGCGAATGGATTGAAGCCTCCAAAGCTTCAATCCATCTGCTGATCAGATCCCATGTGTTCCGCTATCCACTTTCAATTGCAAACGTCTCGTCACTTTATATGTAGATTGTAGATTCACAACTCTATATGTCGTATATGAGATTAATATATGTCTATGTCGCTTACGACATAATTTGGGTTGGGTATATGATTATATGTGATCGAACAAATGATTTGATGGTTGAATAAAGAAATAAATATATAAAAAAACTTGAGAGGTGTCAAGGGACACCCGGATGGAACGAAGTTCCTTTTCGTAACTTTTCGTAAGAAACAAAAAGTGTCGTAAGAATTTTTTCCGTCTAGCCCCCTTTCACAACGCGCGATAAGGAACTTCGTTCCAATAAGTAGCGCTATACACTCATAGCCCAAAAATAGGATTCCCTGTGTCGTGGGTGTCATGGACAACATACAAAGAAGCTCAAACCGAGAACAGAAATTAAAACTCATCATTTCATATCTGCGTCGCTGAGAATCAAACCTAGGGCCCTTTTTTATACCTCATAAGTAAATGCTTGACTACTATCCCATCTGATGGTACATAGCGATGTATTCATGGGTGGTAATACGCACTTACTTAATAAAAGCCTATTCACTTTTGCTTTGCAGACACTTATATTCGAGCAGGAACACCGATGCGAGCACTTATTCCATTCCTTCGCTGTACGCATAATAAGTGATGAAGCGAAGCGACCAAAGGATGGATACCCGCCATGCCTCGGGACATTCGATGGGGAAAAGGGGTATTCCCCCATGAATCAAATCATGTAATTCTTGCGCAAACTCTCCAAAACGTATCCTGTAGAATACCGAGAGGCTCTGTGCGCCTGTGCTCGAGGCTCTGAAGTTTGGTCTCAACCAATTTAAGGTCACCAGTAAGGCTCTTAGCATGCCTCTTCAAGACTCCATTGAATTCAATGCTGACAAGTAGCATTTGGCAGCAGTAAATGTGACAGCAGTACTTCGCAAAAGGCCGAACCTGTGCTTTATACAGTGTTAAAAGCTGTTGTGGTGCGAAGTACCGCCGCACTTTTGCTAGGATTCCAAGCTTTCAAGCAGCAATTTTAGCTTTGGATTCAATGAACCGCCCAAAGTTAAGGTTCGACGATATCTCAATGCACAACAACTGAAGGCGGTCGATGTATTCCAGGGATACATTCTGAAGAGTAGATAGGAGTCGGCAAGCGCTTCCCCATTTTTCTCGAAGGCTTCACCCCACATGTAAATGGCATACGCTAGAAGATCTCCTGTCGACTGGTTTCGGCGGAAACCGTAATGTCGGTCTCTGAGGAGATCGTTCTGTTCTAGGTATGCCATGAGCTGTGTGTTCAATATACGCTCCATAATCTTACAGAGTATGGAGATAGACATAGGCCGATAGTTGGTGGGGTCAGCGTGACTGCCTTTTTTGGGTACGGGGCTACGGGCTGCACGTTGGCAAGCTTCCAAGATTTAGGCACTATCCCAGTCTCGATAGAATAGCGATAGATAGCGGAACAAGCGCGTCAAGTTGTCAACATAGAAACGGCGATCCGGTACGTTACCCATTGCACCACTCAAGCCACTCAAATATGTATTGTAGTTTGAAGTGTAAAGTTATCATGATAGTCTAGTCTAGTCTACTATGTAAGGGATAGAATTGGGATGGTGACGCCACCATTAATAAAAACAAGTTAGACATACATATTTTTAAAAATTTATTTTTACATTGTTAAATTAACGTTATTAATTTTTAACTAGCAGAATGATAATACATTTTCCATTAGTATGTGGCATGAGGTCACTATAATATTAATGGACAGGAATACATTTAAGATAAATCAGCTTTATAATTAATATTTATACCTTTAGACACTACAAAATTACCATACCATTAAAACTTTTAATATTTTATGATGAGTTTCGTAATAAAGTGTTCCCTCCCCGAGCTATTTTTTCACGTTGTTTTTATATATGTAAGCGTGATACAAACAATGTCCGTCCCGAAAATAATCCGTCAACGTTTAGTAAATATAATCTGATTTCCCGAGGGCGTTGGGCATAGGATTTGTTAAACATCATTTATTTGGGAATTTCCTCGTAAAAAGAGGGTTAAGAGAAAAAGGCGTTGCAATTTATTATTACAGTATCATACAATGTATAGTTTGTTGGATAAACCTGAAGACATATCAAATTTTAATAAACTTTTAAAAACAGACAGGGCTACTCTCTTATCTGACTGAATCATATACGCCAATTATTGGCAGAGTAATCTTTATGTACCTTCTTCACAAATAAAATATAGCAGTCGTTCCTGATATGAAAATATTTACAAGCACCATTGGAGTATAAAATAATGTAGTTATCGTGTCCTCCTTTGCAAAAATCCAATAGTTGGTTCTGTGGGCCTACTATGAACTTTTATAAAACCATTCATATTCCAGGCAATTCATTTGTCGGGCTTTAAACGTGTGATTGGCTAAGTGTCACGTGACCGCTGTAACGCTGTAACGTAACACGAATTTGACGTCTACACTGGAACTTGGCTGGAATTAAGAGTTCATAACAGACTGGCTGGGTCTCTCCTTTGAGAAACAAAGCGTTTAACGGATGGTTTCACCACTTTCATAAGTCAGGATGGCCGCACACGCCTTTGATAGCGTAACGTAAGGGAAGGCGGGGCATAACGGGGTCACGGGGCATGACGGGGTCACCCAAAAAAACAAGTAACGATGCACACTAGACGTTAGTTGTTTTCACTAATAAATGACCATTTTGTATCAGTATTTAATCCGACAGTGACCGGCGACTAGTCTGCAGTCGTTTGGTTTTTACGAAAATAAATATTTTTTGATGTCATTTCATCTAATTTTGAGTGAATACGGAAACACATGTAAAAAGGTAAGTGTTTTCATTACTATTATTGTTTATTTGTTGTGTTTTTGTAGAGATATTATTTATTGATTTATGTTTTAAACAAAATCACTCTAACTGTAGATTTGTTTTTTTTTGTCAATTATTTCACATAATGTTACCAGTAGGGGCATAACGGGGTCATGGCTATGGGGCATGACGGGGTACCCCATTATGTAAGGTAGCCTAAAGGAATGATGTGAATATTTGATATTGGAATTTTAATTTTGTTTTAGGTATTACATATGGTACGAACGTACAAAAAGAAAAGTTCAAGAGGCAATACATACATTATACAAAACTTAGACGAGGATACTTTAGGTATGCCTGTAGGTATTGCCTTGATGAGAAACATACATATTTACAGTCTGCGGAGGGTTGGGTGGCCTGCCAGCTATGCAGACGATGGTGTCATACAGCCTGTGCTCGTGTTGACGACGAGAACCCAGAAGAAATTCACATCTGCACTTATTGTGAATAAAATAACCATGTACCCCATACTGCCCCTACCACGGGGCACAATGGGGTTTTCATAAGGGTTTCGTAAAATTAAAATTTAAGCATTATTTGATTAGTTACTTCGCCAAATTCTATGCCAAATGATAACCCTAATATGTAACCAAAGTGTTATGATTAAAATAATTACTTAATATATTTTGTTTATTCTGTTATTGGCTATTTCCCTTAACGTCCCCGTTATGCCCCCCCCTTCCCCTATTTGTCACTAAAGGACACATGACGTAACATATTCACCAAATAAATTAAAGGACACGTCGTTTAGTTTTATACTTTATCTCACAAATAGGTTTAAAACACTGAAGTATTATTACTAGCGTATAGAACCGACACCGCGAACACCATCGCGTATAAGCAATTAACGTGAAATATCCTACTTCCTACTATATGTATATCTAATATAGTATATGTATATCTAATTAAACGAGCAATTATATTTTCTGAATATTGGAAACGGCTCCAACAATTTTCATGAAATTTAGTATGCAGGGGGTTTAAGGGGCGATAAATCAATTTAAGTAGGATTCATTTTTAGAAAATGTGGTTTTTCTGTGTTTTCAGGCAATGAATAACAGTTACGATAGACGCTTACTGACATCTTTTGGCGAGTAGCAACACTAAAGTTACATCAGTAGACGGCGTTGTTAAGCAACACTAAACCGGGCAAAGCTCGGTCATCCGGGTACTATCCAACTAATATTATTAATCTGAAAATTTGGGATGTTTAGATGTGTGGATGTTTATGACTTCATCACACAAAACGGCTGAACGCGTAGTAGGTATTTTTGGCACACAGATAGTTCTTGACCTAACTTAAAAGATAGGATACTTTTATCCCAGAAAATAGATTGTCTGATCTGTTTTGGAGGGATAAGAGGTAAAATTTAATTTTCATTTATATATTCGTTCTTGATAAAGTAACTTTGATGATAATTTTTTATAATGTTAGGAATTTTTCTACGTTGCTGCTACTCAAATTCAATGAGGATCTGAGTATGGGTTCTGTGAATACAGAGTAGAACTCCTCAATGTTAGGATATATTGAAACCGTGTTTGTAGATATTATTTGTTGTTACTAACGTTGACATTGCAAAACCAAATGTTTCACACTCATAGCCCCACACTAGGATACCCTGTGTCGTGGGTCTGGGTACCATAGATAACACAAGGACACATACCTACACTCAGATCGAGAACAGAAATTCGAACGTAACACGAAGCAATAACTTAATAACGTAAAAGAAAATAGGTCTGAAATTCAAATTATCAAGATTCCCCTATCTTACTTAACATAACCGGTTCAGTCCAATTAATAAAATGCAAAAATTGTATTGAACTCGCGTTTAATTACTTCGTTAGCGTGTTAAGTGGGAATGTAATTCGACTGTTAATTTACTCAGAAAATTCAGAAATCAGTTTGCAACGACAAAGTATTGTAATTTTTGTAGCTCAGTGACGCTTTTAAAGAAAGTACCTATAATTATTCCTCATAAAATTTATGATATGATTAATATTATACCTGGATTTAATTTTTAAGTTATGCATTTTAAGCGCTCACCGCCCGTCGACTCCGATCGACTGAGTGAAACAACAGTGTGCGTGGTCGGTAGTTGGATGGGATCAAAATGGCAAAATTTCTTGCATTAGTTTATCCTTATTTTGGACTCCGGTTGTTACCATTAGATAGCAGTCGTTAAGCCATGTTGGAGGCCTTTGTGTGGTATACAAACTTCCAACACTTGAGTTGGCCAAGATCCTTACCATCAGGTGGGATTGTAATGAAATGAAATGAAATGAAATGAAATGAAATGAAATGAAATGAAATGAAATGAAATGAAATGAAATGAAAAATGAAATGAAAAAATCCTGTACTGGGTCATTAATAAAGCCGAAGTTGAAGTTATGGTACTGTAGTGGCATAAAGTATTGTCAAAGCTCTCTGTTTATGCAACCAGTATGAAATCAAATCTTATGCGCATCATTCGTGTGTTCCCTTCATACTCACAAAACCTGAACACCGTAACTATATCACTACCAGGTCTTACTTGAACACACTCTCATATTGGTGACCTCCACAGTATCAACATGGATAAGCATTACGCCAGGCGGGTCGGCGTCTAAAATAATAACGCTTTGGTCGCCTTTGCTGTTACTAATGTTACTGGTCAAAGGAGACCATCGTAAGAATGTAGGTACTAAATGTTTAGTTTGTACAATATATACAATACATATTTCGATACAATTATTGTCGAGAACAGCTCATTAGTGTACTGTGTATTGAAGAAAAACCTCATGCACGTTTTATGGTACTGTAAAAAACTGTTATCATTTTTGGTATTAATAAATAAAATAAAAAAATCTACCACCAGGTGGTTCTTCTGCTCATTTGTCCTATAAATAAAAAAACATGAGAGGTGCCAAGGGACACCCGGATGGAACGAACTTCCTTTCGATTTAAGTATTGTTGAATCACGCTAGTAGCGCCATCTCTGTAAAACTCTCTGAATCACTTCAAAAAAAGTGTCGTCATTCGTAAGAATCAAAAAGTGTCGTATTTTTCCGTCTAGCCCCCTTTCACAACGCGCGATAAAAATCTAAATCCAAATGCTATTCAAATAAAAGCAAAACAATCTGCAAACGCGCAAATGTTTTAAATATTTAACTGGTACAAGGATGATAAAAACAAAAACTTATGAACCAAGTTATTTCCCAGCGGAATCTTCAGAAATGCATTACAAAGAATAACTACCCCGTCACTCCGGTACCTTTTTATTCGTAGTTCAAGAAATAGGTTAGTTTTAACTGGAAAATGAAACAAACATTAGTTTGTTGTTAGTTCAGTTTGTATTCATGAGGCTTGCAGCCGCATCTTATGGTAATGTTAAAAATCAATGTAACACGAGTGCTTGGCATTTTTGTTTTATAATAATTTAAATATATTTTTTTTTATTAGATAAAGAGTTTTTTATTAATTCTATAGTACTAGTACCTATCATAATACAATAATATGGATGGATGATGGACGAATGAACGGAAAAGTGGATGGATAAATGTACAAACACAAACAATTATTTTATTTATCACATAAATGTCTTTGTCGAATATTGAAAATACCTAAAGCTACAATTTAAGTTTTCTGATTATTTTTATCTTCCAGCATCCTGCACTTGTCCTGAAAATAATTAGGCTACAATTTTCATTGAAGTATAATGTCATAGAACAGACATCTCGAACAAAATATGTGTCCAGCCGGGAGGTTCTATTTACAAAATTGAGCACCCGTTCTCCTTTCAAAATCGAACGAATCCATTGAAGACTGAAGCCCATTGGCGCCAATTCATTGGGACACATATTGCGTTCGCGGTGTCGGTTCTATACGGTAGTAATAATACTTCAGTGACAATTTTAGCCTTTGCGGATATTGTGACGGATATTAAATTACTTACATGAAGATAAATTTTAGACGGTAGCCTCTGCAGTACTCAGAATCTGCTGTTCCCGGGATTTCACGAGTGGAAAAGAGAAACAGGGGAAATACATGAAAACACGAATGATATCAAATTTACCCGTTTGCTCCCTGGACAGAATGGCGTGGAAATAATTAGCTTTATTATACAAGTTCACCGAAGCTATTCCCAGGGTTCGTTAGAGTGTAACATATAGTTATATTATGTTCGGAGTTACTTCCCCGTACGTTGAAATTGTACCGTAAAGTTAGTTAAGTTAGTTGAGTATAATCGTATGAAGGTACTTTATGTTTTTATGGACAGAAGGGCAATAATGTTAAAAAAGTTTTGAGATGTTCAAAACTTAGAAATAGAACGTCCAATGCGTCAGTTGTTTTTAAAAATAAAATGTATTATATTTGAAATTAGAACTCAGTAACTCAGAGCGTTCCACGGTGGTTGATTTATACCCTACGAATAACATAGTAATATAATTTGCATGTATTATTACATAACATCGCATTGTAACAGGATGTGTATATTTGAGAACAGTGGGTGGTGGGACCTGACTTCCTGACAAATTCGGAGCGTGCCAAGTTATGGCAAGCCCGCTGTTCGTTACAAAGTGAATTTGCAATATTTTCCGCGGGCGCCAGATTCTACGAATCAAATCAAACTCACGCGAAATTCTTAGCCCCGAGAGAGCTCGTTGGCGACCAAGATTTATCTCTTCACATCTACCTACAAATTGTGTTTGTTATTTTATTGTGGATTTAAACTTGTCACTCGGGTCGGGACTGTTGACTCGGCGACCTCGACGTACTAGCTTCTAGATATTGAATTTTATATAAAATTGAAAAGACCGACTTAACTCTGGCGTTCTACTTACCGTATTGCTGTTTCAGAGAACGAGAATTGTTGTGCCCGCTGTGTATTACATTCCAATACATAAAGTAGGTATGCTTTTACGTACTAGACGGAATCTAAGGAAGTTGATTACACTTGGCTGTAGGATAAAATATTATGTAGAACATACTCGTAGCTTGCGGTTCCATAATGCAACTAAGTTTAACTATAAAAAATAGGACCTGTCCTTTGACCCTGGCTAACTCGGCCAATGAGAAAACGACGCGACGCCATTTTGAGGAAAAATAAAAAGAGAAGGACGAACAAGAACAAAAGAAAGTTTAATAAAGTCATTGAAGTACATTGAAGTATAATGACATAGAACAGACATCTCGAACAAAATGTGTGTCCCGAAACCGCGATGACGCGTTCTTTTTTCAAACTCTAGAAGGCGATTTACATAGAGTAACTTTGTATATGACACTTGCCGAACCACGACAAACAGTCAACGACTCTAAATCTTTAGCTCTTCCAAATGTTTGATTTAATGTTTAATTGAATTCACTGAGTAATGTAATACACATAATTTATTATTTACCAAAGAGTAGGTACTATAGTCATTCTTATCGGGCTTATTTATTTGTCCATTAACACGCTTACTTGCCAAGTGTGTAAGCCCGACTCATGATTTTTTCAATTCAATTCAATTGACTGACCAGAACTGACTGAACTGACTTGAATTGATTCAAGTCAATTTATTTGCATTTCATTCAAAAATGGCGGGAATATTCCACAATAATTGAAATAAATTCGTTTTAGTTGATTTAAGTTAATATTTTGTTTTCTTACTGATGATAAGTAATACCATTTTCTTTTTTGTATTTTTTTACGTGCAATTGTGACAGGTTCTCATCACGCAAGACGGCATTTTTTCAGTTTGTTACTAAACAATTTTGGCATGCGGCCGCAATGAACGCAGGTGAGTGACAAGCAAGTGAGTGAATGAAGTGAGCCACCCTGGCCACAATGAATGCACCCGACTCAATGTTCGGGGTGTCTGTTCTATACGAAGTAATAGTACTTCAATGTTGAAGTATAATATCATAGAACAGACATCTCGAACATAGCTTTGAATTTCAACGAATCATTACATATAGTTAGTAGTTAGGATACATAAAGTACATAGCTGAATTTCCAAAATGCTCAAAACATAATTTTTGTTACTTCTTATGAAACTCGTGATAAATAAATGAAAACGATAATATCTGATAGTATTTTATTTATATTTTTAAGTCAAATCCTAACTAACATAAAATATAAAACAAAGTTCTCACAGAGTGACCTATCTGTTTCACATGATTAGAAGTAAATAAATATATACCTTAGAGCTTTAAGACTACTACTGACTTAAAGAGTAAGCTAAATATTGTAGTAAATCTTAATCATTTCATTAATAAAGTCAAAGCTAAGTTAAGCACAGTAACATGATTGTAGCGCCAAACCGAAAAACGGTTGCCCTGGAAAACTATCAATTGTTGGTTAGGACACTTAGCGGGGAGGGTGACGATATGTGTCCCGCCCGGGAGGTTCGATTTTCAAAATTGAGCCCCCGTTCTCCTTTCAAAATCGAACGACTATTGAAAATTGAAGCCGATCGGCGCCAATTCATTGGGACATACATCGTGTTCGCGGTGTCAGTTCTATACTACATAGTAATAATACTTCAATGGTCGTATGTCAGAAAACCAGACATGCGTTAGCTGTGATTCAATCCACTGCCGCTAGATTTAATCATAAAAAAGACGAACTCAGGTCCAATTCCAATGCTTTTAGCATGCATTTGTGTATGAATTTTATTCAATTTGTTTTTAACCGTGTCAAAAAGTAATTTTTTAAATGTCACACGGTTCGTAAATATTTTTATAAGTATTTCGGAGCTTAGTCCGTAGGGTGTATGTTGTATAATTGTATTACTCTAAAAGTGAACAGAAGATAAAAAATAATGAAGAAAGTGTGTTGTGGTTTTTCGTAATGCGATCAACAAATAAAAATTAAGTCAATTAAAAAAATCTCATTTTAATAATTAAAAAACCTGCAAATAAATAGGTTTCCTAAATCGATGCGAGGGTGGTTTACCTATAGTATGTAATAGTAAATTATGAACCTATGTGTGTGGAAATAGCAAAATACTTGGTCCAGAAAGATAATATGCCAGTAATAATATTATTATAAGTTAATACTAAGCGGGTCGGCTTATGTCGCCTCTTACGACACGATGGCATAGGACTGAGACCAGTATTCTAAGCCGCCCAAATATGCGCAATACGGCCCACAACCCTCGATGACTTAATTATAAAACAATAAATTATATAGAAGTCCTAAATAGAACTCCCAAATATTACTTTCCATTAATGAATGCCTGATACTAATAGCTACATTTCGCCGTTTTGTAAGTGTCTTCCTTGTTACGTTTTCCTGGAAACACTTGTAGGGGTCTTTAAATTGTTCGAGTTCCAAAGAATTAAAACGCTTGGAATTATCAATTAACTTCCTTTGTGAGTTCCTTTGTTGAAGTTTGATTGCAGGAAACAGTTTTCCTACATGTCTTAACGAATGGAAACTTCTTGCAGTTGTTGATTTTTATTTTACTGAGTGTAAATCAATGATATTATATATTAAAAAGAGGCAGATATGTCATAAGCGCGCGCGTTGTGTGACTCAAAAAGTTCCCAATTGGGAACTCTTATTCAGGTGAAGAAAGAGATAGCGATGTAGTTTTGACGCGAGAGCGATAAAGACGTGCGATAAAGCAATAAAGCGTGCCTTGCGGACATCGGAACAGATTTTTCGGTTGATTTGTAAGGGCATAACGTATCTATATTTATTTAAACATCATTGGTGTGAATACTGTTATATCTTATTCCAGATTATGGTCTTAATCCCTATCAGTAGTTTTTACGTGAGAGGAAATTAGGATTAAATAGCACTCAGTGAAAAAGAGACCTTTTAACATTGAAGTATTATTACTTGTGTATAGAACCGACACCACGAACACCATGTATGTCCCAATGCATTGGCGCCACGTGGCTTCAATCTTCAATGGATTCGTTCGATTTTGAAAGGAGAACGGGGGCTCAATTTTGAAAATCGAACCTCACGGGCGGGACACACATTTTGTTCGAGATGTCTGTTCTGTGACATTATACTTCAATGCCTTTTAAATGTTCTTACCTACGACTTCTACCGCCCACAATATTGATGTTAAATGAAAGTAATCAAAATGGAATTAATGCATGTGACATAATCATTGCAAAATCGATGTAAAATTATCGTTACTTTACATAGGTTTAGAGACCCTTAACAATGACAAATATTATTTGTATACAGTGTAGTAAGTACATTATAGATCAATGTATATTATAATGTACTATTCAATATGCATTATAATGCACACAAATAGTGGATCATGTTACGTTTTTAAATTCCTTGTCATCACAGCTTATTCAGGTATTCTGACAGGAAATACCATGTCAAAGCTCTCAGAGAGGGTTCAGAGAGAAACTTGTGTTACAATTTTCACTTGCGACGAATTCCAGACCGTATAGATGCCAAAAATGCAGTTGAAACGAATGCAGTATTTTCAACGCTTGATACGAAGGAAGATAGGTCAAGTGGAAATCAGTCTTGAATACATGAGTATCAGACATTTAGAAATTGTGTGTAGTACGCACCTTCAGTGGAAAAAAGGCATAAGATGAAAATTGCAATTTTACAGGAGAGCAAAAAAGCTGTTAAAATATTAGTAACTAGTCAAAGGAATTTACTATACGATTTCTTGCACAAAACCGTCAAGATTAATGATAAAAATTTGAAAAAAATTGAGCATATGCACCTTTTGTCCCTCTTTCCAATCATATTGATAACTAAAATTCAACGTAAGACGACTTATGCTTCTTTTCCACTGAGGGTGCGGTATGATTGTGTAAATTATAGCTTATGTTAAATGTACAATTGAGTGTACACTTAAGATACTACGAATCCCAGCTTTATTTTCTAGGACAAACTAAAATACAAACAACAATAAAAACTAAAAACATTTTTTATTTCTATACAAAACAAACTTTCTTATACAAAACAAAATTTTCTGGAACACTGATCATTACACCAAGAATAAATTATCCAAAGCACTTCAAAAACAAAATATCTTTGTAAATAACTTTAACTTAATGCTGAGCGAAGATCTTACAGTATTTATACCTACTAAGTGACCTTTTAAGATCAAGTTATATAATTTCGTTTATCCTTGTTGCTTAATAACATCTAAATTATTCATATTAGATATTATACTCTTTTTGAGGAAAAATAAAAAGAGAAGGACGAACAAGAACAAAAGAAAGTTTAATAAAGTCATTGAAGTATAATGTCATAGAACAGACATCTCGAAAAAAATGTGTCCCGCCCGGGAGGTTCGATTTTCAAAATTGAGCCCCGGTTCTCCTTTCAAAATCGAACGAATCCATTGAAGATTGAAGCCACGTGGCGCTAATGCATTGGGACATATCATACATGGTGTTCGCGGTGTCGGTTCTATACGCTAATAATAGTAGTAGTTAATACTTCAATGGGAATGAATGACCTTCGTCAACGCGACTGTTTGTACAAAAGTAAGGTTACAAGAAAGGTTTTTATGTAAAACTAAGTAATCGCCAGTGTTAACATTTTAGGGATTGCTGTTCGCTAGATCGTTTTGTGCATTGAAGTATTATTACTAGCGTGTAGAACCGACACCGCGAACATGATATATGTCCCAATCAATTGGCGCCACTGGGCTTCAATTTTCAATGGATTCGTTCGATTTTGAAAGGAGAACGGGGGCTCAATTTTGAAATTGAACCTCCCGGCGCGATACACATTTTGTTCGATATGTCTGTTCTATGACATTATACTTCAATGGTCTTGTGGTAAATTTTATTAGCTTGGCTTCAACCCATTGATGACCAACCACTTAGCACTCCAGTACGGATGGGTGGAGAATGTGGAGATACTTTGGTGTTACTCTTCAATAAACCCTGTAATTATCACTTTTCAACGTAGACCAGACTCTAGAAAACCAATGTTTTTTTTCAAAGTTTATTTAGTTTTTCAAGTTTCTTTCAAATAAAAATGTTAAAAATTTAGATAGATGGTCTGGCAACCCTAATCTAAAGGCGATCCGTTTTTTGTCACTGTTATTGGAACTTTACAACTTATCAAAGCCTTCTGAAAGGATGGAGCTAAAAGATGGAGATAAATACATTGAAGTACATATTATTACTAGAGTATAGAACCGACACTGCGAACACCATGTATGACCCAATGCATTGGCGCCACGTGGCTTCAATCTTCAATTCAATCGAGAACGGGGGCTCAATTTTGAAAATCGAACTTCCCGGGCGGGACACACATTTTGTTCGAGATGTCTATTTTATGACATTATACTTCAATGTATTTATCCTCGTTATTACTCGTATTGTTGCATGAACTCGTGATTAATTGCAAAACAAAATCACGTTTATTATACGTTTAAATCAAGTTTCAGTAGTTTGGTAATAAGATATGACATTATATGTTATAACTATGTAGAGTTACATAAGTTACTAATATTTGCTGACCTTCAACAGTCATCTTACTGGCGAATTATAGCTAACTGGTATCCATATTAACTTTTTGTAACAGATTTTAGAGGAGATTCGTTTTTTCGTAAGGATTTGTTGTAAGATATCAAGTTCAAATGGGTACATGCTCTTGGCCCTAACGACCTTTACAGCTTCACGCAAACAGACGGACAAGCTTGTAAGGGTTTTGGGCAATGATATTATAAGTAAAAAAGAAGTAGATATGTCACTAGCGCGCCGAAAATGAAGATCGTAAGAGCAATCAATTGACCTCGTTTGCTCGTAGTCGCTCTGTCAATACAAGACGACAGGCACGCTTTTGTTGTCGTCAGAAGTGCTTGAGATTTGACATACAACGTTAAAATGCCTTCGTGTATTATTGTAGTGTGATTGGTGTAGTGAAACAAAAGATAAACGCGTGTGTGTTGTAGCTCTTTTCAGAACAGATTTTTTGGTTGATTTGTAAGGGCATGACGTATCTATATTTTTTAAATATCACTGGTTTTGGGAAGTAGATTGCGAGGTTCCTGAACACCACTATGAGGTGTGATAAACGGGACGTGGTCGCCAAATAAACTTCTCCATCTCTAGAATAATTAAAATGTTATGGGTTCCGATAAATCCGCCCTAAAATACATAAAACGATTTATTTTAATCTCGTATTATATAATTTTTAAACCCCACAAAGTGGCTAACAGCGTCGAACGCAGCAATATATCGTAGAAAGATACTCTCTATTATAATATATTATTCATATTTGTGCATAGCATTCCCATTAAAAATGCTAGCTTAAAACCTAACGTAGAATTATAGGCTATTAGTGGAATAAAATATAGGGACCATTAGCAAAGCGTACTGCTGTCTCTATGTACAATATTTTGAACTAAACTATTGCGTAAATCATCGTTAAAAGAATGGTTTTACAAAATACTACATATTCCCGCTTTTCCTTCGGGAAAACTGAGTTTAGGTTCAGTAGTCTACCTATCAGGGATATTTTTTAATGTTATATCTGGTCAATCTATTATATTAGGTATTTAAAAAACAATTAAATCTTCACCTATTTTCTCATTCGTTGTTTATCATAGAATACCAATTTTCATTTAGATCCAATCGTAATACCTATAATAAAACATTTTCACATATACGACCGAATATACATTCGGTCTACCTGAAAACTTCTATATTCAACGCATTCAACGGTCTACATGAACGAAATCGATTTAACATTAAAATACCAAGACTTAATTGTTAATCTTAAATCTAATTAAAACTACCTAACGTTTAAAGGACTGCGCAAAAAAGAAGGAAAAAAATTACCCTCATTACGCCGCCTGTTAAAGCGGCTTAATGTATGTCAATTTAAGCTGATTTCACACTGGCACTGCAGCGATACGACCAGGATTAGTCGTACTTCTGGAATGGTCTCGAAAATGCTAGAAATTAAATACACCTTGATTTTTCATGACGTTTGCATTGTTATTTTTGTACTTTTGTTTGCTAACAGACTTTAAGTGGCATTAAGAGTTAAGGAGAAATCATAGTCGCTATTGGGGAGAAAGATCTCTCCTTTTCTGTTAGGTGGAACGCCCTACTTGAATTTTTACGCAGGTCTCTCATTGAGTTTTGTCCCAGTTTGTAATCATTGCGTAAGGATTTTATAAACAACATTATTGAATTATCTATATAAATAAAACAAAGCTGTGTTAGTTACAACACTCACGCCCCAACTTAGAGTCAATAAATTAAAAATAGCTTAAAATGCTTAAAATGCTACAATAATATCGCAGCTATGCTAATTTATTCACGCTTTAACTTAATTAAAAGTTGCTTTGATTTAAGCATATTAATTGTATCAAAGCCGATTTACAGTTCTGTCTTGTCGGAAGTTAGGCTATTACCACATCCACTATACATTTGTGTTCCGGGAATAAAGACTTTCGGATAAGCGTGTTAAAGGCGATTTTAGCTAAATCATTATTAAATCTCGGCTTTGTTCTCGAATTGCCGGAATTAGTCAACAAAGACATTACTTATGCATGATAAAGCATCCCCCAGGTTAATAATAATCCTACAATTACCAAGATAATTTTCCATTGTAATGTTTTGTGTGTTTAAGTCTCAGTGCTACGTTCAACAGCAGTGATAGCCTAGTGGTTAGAACGTTGGTCTCCAGAACGCAGGGGACCGAGTTCAAATCCTGGCACGCACTTATAATTTTCAAATATTAAGTATGTGCGTATTATAAGTTAATTATCACATGCTTCGGTGAATGAAAATATCGCGAAGTAACCTGCACACAGGAGAGTTCTCCATAACGTTCTCAAAGGTGTGTGAAGTCTACCAATCCGCACTTGGCCAGCGTGGTAGACTATGGCCTGTACCCCTCAAATTGTGAGAGAAAACTCCGAGCCTAGCAGTGGGACAATTTTAGTATGGGTTGTTGCTTTTCTACGTTCAATGTAATGTTAATTTAGGCAAAATGTGGAAGTGTAGTTAAATTCTATAAATAGTTATTTTATTGCAAGCAAGCAAGTGAATTAACTTCTAATACACACAGTCATAATTTTTGAAAATTAGAGTTGCGTGCCATTCCAAATCGTGCTTCAGCGTTTAGGAGACCTACCGTACGTTCAAACCGCCAGGCTATCACTGCTAATCTTGATCTACGGACCAGGAAATCGATAACCAAAATGTTAATAAGCTTCTTATGTGGCATAATCCCTTAATAATTATAATTTTATACTTTGTGGTAGCTTACACGCAACATCGCTAGTACGCCATATTTTCATGTAGGAGCAAATAAATTTGGTGCTTAAATTATTTTTAATCGCGTGTACTTTTCTTGTAATTAATGTAGTGGACACAGATACAGCGTTCGATAAGAAAATCGGACTAGGCAACTTAGAAAAGGTACACGAAGAAAAAATAACTTTTACTTTGAAACTAAAAAGCTTTGATGTGGAAATAAGTCATGTATAGTAAGGATTGTAATGTTACATATAAGTAGTTTAAAAATGTTGGTGTGTAAAGCTCTATACACCTTGAGTCCAAGCTATGGAGACTCCCCTGGTCGTGGTCCATCCTACTGAATAAAGGACGCCATGGCAAACGGTCCCTCGAATCGGTGGTCACTGGGCTCAGTTCAACCAGTATAATCTCGACGGTAGAAATGCATGGTGGTAGGCATTGAAGTATTATGTCATATAACAGACATCTCGAACAAAATGTGAGTCCCGCCCAGGAGGTGCGATTTTCAAAATTGAGCCCCAGTTCTCCTTTCAAAATCGAACGAATCCATTGAAGATTAAAGCCACGTGGCGCCAATGCATTGGGACATACATGGTGTTCGTGGTGTCGGTTCTATACGATTATTACTAGTAGTAATAATACTTCAATGGTGGTAGGGTATTTTATTTTACCCCGTGTGGTGCCGGGTTCACTGCGTCATATCTTGTCGTCCAAAACACTACCTCAGTGCCTGAAGTCGAAGGCGTTAGAGCAGTGTGTGTTGCCAGTGATGAAGGGATGAAGGGTATATTCTTCCCGTGGCTAGCTATCACCCTTCTCCTAAAATAAAATACGAAATGTTTGTTTAAATATGTCATTTTGCTCGTTGAAAAATGAAAATATGTCGTTTTGAATTCGGATCGTGCTCTTTTTTGTCGTTGCCCCTAACATAGCGAATGCCATGAATGCGTTATTTTTTGACAGATTCGTAAAAGCTGTTCGCGTCAAGTGATGCGATAGTCAAATAAACGCCTGATTGCATCATATCCGTGGATATCATTACTTACTTCCTTAACCTGTTAAAAATTTCTAGAAATGGGTAAAATTTACTTTCGAGATTTGATTACCGACACTATGACCGACCTCGAGAAAACTTTAAAAGTACATGTGCTACCCAAATGACCATTTATTTTGGAAGTTTCCAAAATAATATGTAAAAATACTTCAGTGGCTGCCGACCACTGGCGATCGTAGATCAACGGTCGAGTGCCGTCAACTACAAACTACTTACCCGTTTCTCTCCTCTCATAATATATGAGAACTCTACAAAAGTCTTATCCGCAGATGCAGTTAACTATTGTATGACTATTTTAGTTTTTTTTTATGGAAATAGCCGGCAAACGAGCTGACGATCCACCTGATGGTAAGTTGTAGTTAACATTATATATTTATTTTTCGTATCTTCCAAACCGCTGAACGGATTTATATGTATAATTTTATTAAGATATCGTTAGATTCATCTTGATAACCCAAATGTTCGTAGATATGTGAAATGAAAAAAAGACCAACGTTCTAACTGCTAGGTTATCACTGCTCATGCAATAATGCAATATAGGCATAAAATTAAAGAGCTCATCATAAGAATTTCAAAAATGTATAATAATATCATGATAGCTTTTTGATAGCAGGCGGATTTTTTTTATATTTAAATTTGTACTAGTTACTCAAGGGCATGTCGGAGATAATATACCTACACAAAGTAAATTTTTTTCTTGAAGAATCCTGAAAAGTAGTGTGACTGTCGCAAACAAAATAACTTTAATCTATTTTCGTAGATGTAGCTATTTTGAAAGGCTTCCAACAATTTGCAATGGAAAATACGTATATGTGTTATCATACAATAGCTAAGAACAATTCTTAAACCAATATCAAAATAATATCTTTTGGAAATATGTATCGAAATAAACAACATCAAATAATTTGAAGAATGAACTCATTGAAGTGTTTGTGAATGGGAGCGTAAGAAAGGACGCTCGGAGCCGATCGAAAGACCCCGATTTTTATCGGAAGGATTTCCGAATAAAAAATGTGGACGTATTCAATGTCATTCTTTCAGTTCGGCAGATAAAGGAATAAACCCGAACTTTTATCTGTCTCAAAATTTTCTCCCAGGCTTCAGTCGACCTTTGGAGTCTTGTCGGCATGTAATTATGTATAGTCACCACCAAGGTGTTAATAATAAAAGCCGTAAAGCCGTCGGTCCTGATGACATCGCAAAATACAAGTCGTTAAGCTATGTCGGGGCCCACGGGTGGCATGAACTAACTACTAACTACACTAACGACACTTGAGTTGGTCACTAAGCCTTGACTAATCCGCACTGGGGCAGCGTGGTGGAGTATGCTGTTGGCCTCCTGAAGAGGAGAAACCCGTGCCTATTAGTGGGTCATTTATGGGTTTAAGCCAAAAATAGCTACAATATTTATGTATTTTTGCTGGACATTCAGTTTCTTTAAAACTCTCAGTAGACAATGAGGACTATAATTTACGGTATTAGTGCGCGAGTCAGCGTTTATTTATTTATGATTTTAAATAAGGACAATTTAACAAAAAATAGTCAAATGACTATTTATATTAAGTTATTATATTAAAGTTATCGTTCAAAATTCAAAGTTCAAAACCGGGGCTCAAAAGTGTTCGCCAGGGATCTGTCCATTGGGCAAAGTCAGCTTACGAGGTTGAAGACCGAGTCCGGCACCATGGTTTCGTCGAAACCCGAAGTTCTGAGAGAAACTGAGAGATACTACGGACGGTTGTATACCTCCTCTCAAGCTCCACCTCCTCGCGACGAGAGTGACAAGCGAGCTAAACTGACCCGACACTACACAGAGGATATCCCGGACGTCAGCCTGTATGAGATTAGAGAGGCTCTCAAACAGCTTAAAAACAACAAGGCACCGGGAGATGACGGAATCACAACTGAGCTTCTAAGAGCTGGAGGGAAACCCCTTCTAGTGGCGCTCCAAAAACTGTTCGATTCCATCATTAATACTGGAACTACCCCGGAAGCGTGGGGCAGAAGTGTGGTGACGCTGTTCTTCAAGAAGGGCGATAAAACCCTTCTGAAGAACTACAGGCCCATTGCACTTCTGAGCCACGTTTATAAGCTGTTTTCGAGGGTCCTCACAAATCGCATTGCACGCAGGCTTGACGACTTCCAGCCTCCCGAACAAGCAGGATTCCGAAAAGGCTACAGCACCATAGACCATATACACACACTGCGGCAGATTATACAAAAGACCGAGGAGTATAATTTGCCGTTGTGTGTTGCCTATGTGGACTATGAGAAAGCCTTTGATTCTATTGAGACCTGGGCGGTACTAAATTCTCTCCAGCGGTGCCGGATCGACTACCGGTATATCGAGGTGTTGAAATGTTTGTACTCATCTGCCACCATGTCCGTCAGAGTACACGACACGGCAACGAACCCCATCCAACTGCAGAGAGGTGTCAGACAAGGGGATGTTATATCCCCAAAACTGTTCACCGCTGCGTTGGAAGACGTGTTCAAGCTGATGGAGTGGAAAAGACGTGGCATTAACATCAATGGCGAATACATCACACACCTGCGATATGCCGATGATATAGTCATCCTGGCAAATTCCCTGGAAGAACTTGGTACAATGCTCGGGGACTTGAACAGCGCCTCACAACGGGTGGGTCTTAAGATGAACATGGACAAGACGAAAATCATGTCGAATGTCCATGTCACACCCGTACCGGTTGTTGTTGACGGCGCTGCTCTCGAAGTTGTAGACGAATACAATTACCTGGGACAGGTGATCCAGATGGGTAAGTCCAACTTTGAGAAAGAAGTCACTCGTAGAATCCAACTCGGATGGGCTGCGTTCGGGAAACTGCGTCATATCTTGTCGTCCAAAACACTACCTCAGTGCCTGAAGTCGAAGGTGTTCGAGCAGTGTGTGTTGCCAGTGATGACATACGGATCCGAGACGTGGTGCTTTACTATTGGCTTAATCCACAAGCTCAGAGTAGCGCAGCGGGCTATGGAGAGGGCTATGCTCGGTATTTCTCTACGTGATCGAATCAGAAATGAGGAGATCCGTAGACGAACAAGGGTAACCGACATAGCTCAAAGAATTAGCCGGCTGAAGTGGCAATGGGCTGGCCACATAGTGCGAAGGACCGATAACCGTTGGGGAAGAAAGGTCCTTGAATGGCGCCCGCGTCTCGGAAAAAGGAGCATAGGACGCCCCCCGACCAGGTGGACTGACGACCTGAAGAAGACAGCGGGTATCCGCTGGATTCAGAAGGCTCAGGACCGGTCAGAGTGGCGCAAATTAGGGGAGGCCTATGTCCAGCAGTGGACCTCCAAAGGCTGATGGATGGATGGATGGATCGTTCAAAATTAAACCAGCCTTACATAATAAAAACTAGATAAATATTCGTTCTGACTAAGTAATCATTTGTTTGACTATTGTTTTATGTTATTCAAAGAGTAGTCTGGCTTTGAATAGCTATTTATTACAAAATCGGGCCGAACGTCAGCGTTTAATAAATATTTACAAAGCAAGCCTGCTAAGCTTTCCAAAGGGTACCTCCGACCTAGGCGGCGCTACAAGACACTACACAAGCGTTTATCGCATTTGTGTTTTCAACAAAGCCGTGTATTACGAGCTTTGATCGTATCGTATCAAACGGAATAGTGGACGTTGGCTTAGATCTTCTTTCTCGAACTGGATGAAAATAGCCTTTAGTGGGCGTTGAAACTCGTCAGGGGCAAAGGACGCTTAGTTAAAAATAGACGTTACTTGAGACGGTCTATAGTTAAAATTATTTTATATTGAAAAATGTTTTTATGGTGGAGTTTAGGAAGCATTTTTTTATGGAAATGGCCGGCAAACGAGCTGACGATCCACCTGATGGTAAGTGGCTAATGTCGCACATGGCTCTCAGGCCCCCAGCCGGAATACGACGAATCGTTTGGCGGCTGACTCATGCTCAAGGGTGGCAGTTATCCAGGCGAACCCCATGGAGAAATAATAATAGTAATAATGGTATTAATTAACAATTAAAATGAATATTAACAATATAATCCCTCCCAGGGGCCCTACCACCAGCGAACCGGATTTAGTCCCCTCTTACGTGGGATTGGGGTTAGTATCCTAAGTTACCCCAATACGGCTAGTAATTATAATTGTAAATTAAAATTTTAAAAATCCCCGACAACCTTATTTACGCTAAACATATCTAAGAACAGTCTCGATTATGTCAAACAAAAAAACTAGGTCAAAATCGGTTTATCCGTTTGGGAGCTACGATGCCATAGACAGACATACAGATACACAGATACACAGACACACACACACACACACATATACGCAGATACACAAACATGTCAAACTTATAACACACCTCTTTTTTGTCGGGGGTTAAAAAGGTCTATCATAACTGAATATAGGTGCAATAAAATTTCAAGTCTGTAATTTCGTGGACAAATTCACTCGTCTGAAGCGCACCCTAAGCGTAATATCAGTATCACACATACTGACAACATACCGAACCAAGCAAGTTAAAACAAATCCTTGCATTTAAAAGCTGGAAAATGTAGCTGTTTTGAATTAATACGAAACTTACACAAAATAAAAGTTAACTTGATCGTCAGTTTTCTTTGATCAAATAATTGGCGAAGGAAGCGAATTTCCTGCTTCCTGCTTGGCCGGTAACGCTTTGCTCTTGTTTTAATAATAGCCAATTGTGGCTAATATGAGATACTGTCTGCTCGTTTGACATAAAAAGTTTGACAGTCACTCACGTCACCTTTTTATGTCTTTGCAGATTACGTAGTGATTAAGTACTCTGTGGCAGATTACGCCAACTCGGCACCAGCGGTTTACGAGTAGGTGGCTCAATGCAAAATACTGAGTTTAGGTGTACGCTACTAAACCACCAATGTACCAATACCACCAGCCATGCAGTCACAGGCCTCTAATACACATGCTTGAAACTACCATGCCGGCTTAAAAGATTATGCATAAATATTAAATTGTAAATAATTTAAAATACGCAAGCACAAACGCTAGAGTGCGTTTCAAGTAACTCTGCAGGTCGCTATAATGTTGGTAGCATTGAAATGAGTGTTTTGAAAACAACACATCAATGTGGCATGATTGAGGAACTAACATTCAAACATTCAAACGTCCAAACATCTTCACTGACTTTCACATTTAGAATCACACACAATGAACTATAAAGAATCGTATAACAAGCCGCGATGAGTTCTAATAATAGGGTGCATAAAGCTTTCAAAACGACGGGCTAATAACTCGGTTGCGCAAACTAATTTGAATGAAGCTGCAAGAATACTTGACTGCATAAAACAGAACTCTAGGAACTTTTGATTTAAATAACAGTTGGAAAATTATCTATACTTTTAAATGTAACATTGAAAAATTAAAGTGTACCCATTGAAGTATAATGTTATAGAACAGACATCTCGAACAAAATATGTGTCCCGTCCGGGAGGTTCGATTTTCAAAATTGAGCCTCGGTTCTCCTTTCAAAATCGAACGAATCGATTGAAGATTGAAGCCACGTGGCGCTAATGCATTGGGACATACCTACACGGTGTTCGCGGTGTCGGTTCTATGCTAGTAATAATACTTCAATGACATTAACACACCTTTTTTAGTACGTGCATTGATTAACAAGGATATTATGCACAAAACGACATCAAAATCATTGCTCTAAGTTGCAAGACTGGTGAATAGCAAGCAGCGATGATAAATTCTCGCCTATAATATCCTACGCGTGTTTTTGTTTACAATACAGCAATGCCAGTAATAATTCAACGTGATAGCAGATTACACGCCGCCAATCCGTCCTGTGTCGAGGTGTCACGCGTCCTGTCACGTACCATCACGTATTTGAACTCTCTTGGGAGTTTAAAGCGTATATGTAAATGCAAAATTTATTAGGACAAAATGGGAAAGAAATTTGTGTTGATTTGGTATGGGAAATATAGTATTTATGTATGTCTATAAATAGTACTGTTGTGTTATCATCGTTTCTGATTTTCTTTATAGTACCTAAAAATTCAAGTAATATTTTGGAATAATTGCATGAAAATCATACCGTTTTATCCGTTTCATGGGATTGCAAATATAAGTATAAAGAAAGCAGGTGGGCATGTGTAATGAAATCTAACATCGTCTTTGTTAAAACCTGAAGAAATACGCTTTACACATATTATTATGTCCACTTTTGGGTCATCAAACTTTATATAACTTCGTCTTTTAACTTTCTTCTTTCAACATTCTCTAATATTTCTTAAAAATATCCATAAATTCTATAATCATCAGTAACTTACCACAAATAACAACAAAAACAATAAAGTTATAATAATAAATAACATATCTAAATATTATTGAGAATGCAATTTTAATATTTACAAGCAAATTTTATATTTAAACATTAACATTAAAATCTAATTGATTACATTCATTACATGACCACATGACGTAGTTATTATGGCCAGACCATGATTACGACAAACACTGGTTTTGCTATTATTAATTTGGTAAAATGAATTGAATTGACGATGCATTTATTGTTCGTTAAAAGATTTATATGAAAATCTATTAAATAAGATAAATATTGAAGTTTAAAACGCTACATCTATTCTTAGATTCAACCTTACAACTGACGACGCAAAAGCTAACTCACCTGCCTAGAGAAAAACGCTAACAATTTCCTATATCACTCCACTACCGTACAAATACTATGGGACTAATGCTATTAGGGGTCATTTACAGTTCCATTAATAGGTAAAAAAAATACAGAACCCTCATAGATACACGTATCAAAGTAAGCGGAACATCGTTAGCACTCAGAGGCGATATCGAAGATAATAAACCATAATAAACCCTGTCGAGCGCCTATTACCCAATGTTCAGCTGAAGAGTGTTTTGCCTGTAAGACGAGGGTTTCACTGTCGGCGAGTTGTATTGTAAGAACAGTTAGAATTTTTGTAGGCGAGTAGATAGTAATATTTTAGTGAGACTACATGTGTATTATCTAATCTCGAGAACGAAACACTGAAGCATAATATATTATTTTACTATATTATATCCCGACTTCGACTTCGCTCGCAAATAAGTTTATAATTCATAATTCATTTATTGCCAGAATGTAGTTTTACAGAGGTGTTATAATATAAAAGACCAATACATTCTACCACGTATGGTATGCAATTATAGTGTCAATTATATTAAGCTTATTCATTTATTTATTTATGTACACAATGGAAAATACAATTATAAAATTATTAAAATTAACAATGTTGTTTAATCTTATTTTCCAATTAAATTACATATTAAGTCATTCTTATTATATTCTATTGGGATCAATGTCAAAATTTTAATGTCAGTGTCGAAATGTCAAAATTTTAGTAATATAATTTAAAATGTCAAAGTATTAAAAAATTCAAAATTGCAGAAAAAATAATGATAAATGAATAAATTATAAAATGTTACATTATTGCAGTATGCAGTATGCATATTGCAGTATGTATAAACACAGAAAGGTTTAAATCATTCCACGGGAACATATTGTAATCGGGATGACATCCTACCCTATTTTTGTAAGTCTGGACATGGTTTAACTGTGTGGCAAGTTTGATTTTAATTCGTACAACGCTTAACGCCTGATGAAAGCTTATTTTCAATGTCAGTAGATGCTTTTAATTTTCTTTTTTTTACAAAAAAGAAAAAGGCACTCCGGGAGTGCTGACAGAAGTGAAAACTTGAACAATCACGTGTGTATTTTTTGAATCGTCAGGAAATATTTTGTTTTTTATTCATTACCTTTTTTATGAATGGCTGCTAACGTCTCGTAAAGTATATGTAAACTACAATCTTGATATTAATACGAGATGTAAATTAAGTAACAATATTTCTGTACTTCTTTAAGAGCTGGCGCCACAGGTGAGTGTCGATTAAAATGATTACGGTGTCGTGAGCTGATTGATTTTATCCCATCTCTGAACCAATGCGCCTAAAAAGTTTTCACTTCAAAAAGTCCGACAAACGGACAAACATCGAGTGTTGCAGTTACGCCGGCAAGATTCATTTCAAAGAAGAAAGAATTCCCTTATGTCCTAGCGAGACATAAAATCCTGAGATTCAAAATCGCTTACATATTTAATCGCTCATTCGCCGGTGGTCTTTCGGACAACGTCTAAACGCTAACTGGCGCGGGGCAAAGTGGCTCGCCCTTATTGCGCGATTTTGTACCGAATGATGATAATTTCAGTGCGGAGTGCTTTTTATGATAGAGGAAAGATTTGGGCCTATTTTCCACATTTTCCCGCTCTGGGTTATCAGCTGTCGGAGAGTTAGTATTCGTACCTATTTATCACGATGTTCAGACGGAGGTTTTTTTCGCTACGATATATACGATACTCGGTTCTTAATATTTTAAAAATGCGATGTTTAGATTAATTAATTTTATCGCTCCTTAAAATGATCTCATCCATCTTTTAGTTACAAAAATATATATGTATGAGCCACGAAATTCTTCATAGTTTTCAGCCGTTTTGTTAAGAGGAACTCATGAGTCAGACCGACAAACAATCCGTCAAATAATGATCCTATCGTGATTTCATTTTTTTATCGAATGTACGCATCTCTAAAATTTCATGTTGTTGAAACAAGGCTTCCCTTGACCCGCTGTATTCGTCTTTATAAACAAAGACCCTGAAGATTTTATCACTATATTTTCCTCAATGAAAAGCTTTTATATCTACTTGGAAAACAGCATTGAGGTTTTTCAAGTTCAACGAAAGCTGTGTTAAGCTTTTTGAATGTTTTTAAGTATAATAATAAGAATACTATAGCCATATTCGCACTTTTTCATGCCTGTTTGTCGGTCTGTCTCGCAATTTGTCTGTTATAAAATTAATTGTGGCATAATTATGAGTTATTGATTAACTATCTAGAATATTGTTATCAAAACAGACCTATTCTCGTAGCATAATAGAAAATGCTTATTAACTAAAATTTTGATCAAACAAGCATAAAACAATACGCACGCAAAAATTTGTTAATTATAATTTAAATAGTTTATTAAATGAATTTAATGAAACTTTTGTGTTGTGATTTTAATTGCCAAATTATCTACATAATAAGAAGTATTTGGTGTAAAACGATCCTCAGAGCCAATCCATAGAGATTATTAACGTCAAAGGTTTTTTATTTATCTTACCTTTCGTCCTGTGATTACACAATCCTTTACGGAGAATTAATTTAAAGGACTAAAAGTAAATTGCTTTGTAAATGAAGTCTTTAAAACCAGTTTAATAATTTCGTTAGCGTTAAATTTTCTATAATACTAGCTGACCCAGCGAACTTCGTATCGCCTAACAATTGATCAGTTTTCGACCGGAGAGGAAAAATGATTAAATTACTAAAATGGCTATTAAAAAATAAGGGTTAATCGTAGAAGGGTGAAAATTGAGGATTGTATGTATTTTTGTATGTTGTATCATAAAAAAATAGAAATTAAAAATTTTGTCTAAAAAATAAAAATAAAAATTTAGGGGTGGTTTCATACCCCTAACATTTAGGGGGATGAAAAATAGATGTTGGCCGATTCTCATAGATACCGGATAAGCACAAAAAATTTCATCAAAATCGGTCAAGCCGTTTCGGAGGCGTATGGCAACGAAAACTGTGACACGAGAATTTTATATATTAGATAATATATTTTATGTTAACTGTCGAATCCACTACGATACTCAATTATTTCGCAATTAATAATCCCAACATTGCAGAGAAAGTTAGTTTAAAAGCATTAATTATTTAAACATGTTGATTATACACACACACATGTTGATTAGACGTTACATCGTTAGAATCTATGTGAAGCTAACGAAAAATATTGCCATATCTTTTTGATTATGAGTCGAACAAAATAAGGTTTACTTTAGAACTGTTAAAACCACATCCAAATCGGTTCAGTCGTTCCTGAGATAATCAAGGAATATTATGTAATCACTATTTTTCCAACAAATCGTTTTTTCTATAGTAAAAATAACGACATGTTGCGATTTCAAGTATTCCTTTGAATCAACGTCTAAGCAAATATGTAACGCAACAATTTTATACTTCCATAATGGTAGGCCAGATGATGTATGTTATGTAACTTCACGACGACACGTGACGCGATATGTCACGCTGTATGTCACGTCGGGCGGATTGCAGATGACGGGAGGATGTTGGAACGTGACAAGCGATTAGCGCATCTCACCGAACGTCACTAACCATTCTAATGAGCTCGAATATATTACAAATAAAAATATTACAACAGATGCGTCAACGTGCGTTCGTAAATCTCCGAATGTCTTCCTTCTCGGCTTGGTGACTTCCACTCTATCAGCTCTAAGTTCTATACCTATAAACTATGCGTAAACATACCAGATTATTTTATTATCCCATGTTAATTTTATTAGATAAACCGACCTTTCTTTTTTATTTTCGATATAAAATAGTATCAAATCAGATAGTGGTTCGGCGATGGTCCTAATTTATTTGATGTGAAACACTTATTAACACAGAAGACATAATAGTACTATTAATGGACTTTGGGGTGAATTTGACTTTGTGTGTGTGAGAGAGAGAGAGAGAGAATAACTTATCTCTGTGATCTGTGATTAATGCATAGATACAAGTGCGTTTAGCAACTGGCCACAAAATATGGCATCACCAATTACGCGGTCCACCACATTTTGTCGCTGCGTACGTAATATGTAGGACCCACACAAATAACAAAAGATAAATAAAATAATCTTCCGGAGCTGCATTTTAAAAATGTTAAGAATGTCTAAACTAAAAACTGAAAATTGATATTATATTTTGTACATATGTATCTCATCTCATCTCATTACAATGGAATGGTATCCACATATTTACGTTTATAATTCTACTCGTACTCTGCTGATTAAATTTCGCCGAAACTTGACGTAAAATATTATTATCATCATTCATATCAATGAGGTGGAGATATAATGTACCTGAAAACATAAACATGTAATTCATTACCGTAATAAAATAGTAATTCATTTTACAGACTTTGAGATAAACAGAATTTTATACACAAAATGGAATGAAACACAAAGAGCTGTTTATCTCACTAAAATTATTTCAAAGCCCTAAAAGTGCCAGAGCTATACAATTTAAACAGTAAATATAAAGGTTTATAAAACTTCTTTTTCAGCTAAACAATAAAAGAAAAAGTGTTGTCTTCAAATTGTGAAGAAAATACGACAATGTACTTTGTTGCCAGCAACAAAACGGTTTTAACGTCTCCTAGTAAATGTTCGGAGACTCGACAATATTAGCGTTTACCGGTCTTTGTGAAGACATGAGTTCCGAGAGCGTATTGTACAGGATTTCATCCAAAATCTACTCACAATGAATACTGAGCACTTAACAAAATTTTACCTTGTAAAAACTGATAAATGTGTTTTGTGTTATGCAGTAAAAAAATATTCAAAGATTTTTAGAAACTGGATTTAGCCTTGTTACTTACAACTAGAAATGACTCGTGGCTACCTTATTTATTTATTTATTTATGCTTTATTGACCCTTAACAAATAAGTGGTACAAAAGGCGGACTTAATGCTAAACAGCATTCTCTACCAGTCAATCTTAGGAATGTGCAGAGAACAATGAAAGCGGTACAAGTGAGAGAAAGAGAAATTACAAGAAAATATATTGTAAGCTATGACATGGGGTCCTTCAAGAAGCGGGTCTATCGTCATTTTCGTGGCCGGCAACGCGTTGGTGACGCCCCTGGTGTTGCTAATGTCCATGGGCGGCGGTGATCACTTACCATCAGGTGACCCGCCTGCTCGTTTGCCTGCTCTAAGCATAAAAAAAAAAAAAAATATACATATATAAATATAGATAGATAACAGCATACAAAAAAAGTAATAGTAAAAAAATATACCTTCACGTGGACGTTCCTTCCTTCTACCTTCAAGTGGATTTGGAAATCCGCAGTTCTGTTACGGAAATAAGGCAACAAATTATAGGTTTTCAAATTCCCTATCTCCGGGATAATATGAAATTTTTCTCCGAATATCTGCGATGTGAATACGAAAACATGTAAAAGATTATGCAAAAAATTCAAATATATTTTCATGATCTTGTTTTTCAGATCACTATCACATAAAATAAAGTACAAGAAAATGGCGTGAAATATGAATAAAGAGAATAGTGTAGTATGTGAGTTCATTCAACTGAGCTATTGTTGATTAATTTTATTCGAAGTAACTATTTACAATATAAAGCAAAAAAAATTATTTAATGTCTTTATTAACTAGCATTAAATGTTTCCAATTCCAACGAAAACTTGTCAATCTATTTTCATATTTGCAAAGTCAAAACAGTTCTCCAGTCTGGGCTCGTTATAAACAAATAATCCGGGAGACACTTGACAATATTAGCTTTGTTCTCCGCTTTGTGAATAAACAGACAACGTGAAGCGCACAGTGTGCTGATACCAGGGAATTATAAATACGAACAAATTCACATAACACTACGGCTATTATGTATGTTGCGTGATGCGTCACCAACCGATTTAACCACAGATATTATTATGGTCTATCTATATCATCTGTGGATCCAACCAATCAATCTGTCGAGTTTTTATTACTTCTTTCATTCATTTCTTTCTTATAGCAAAGATGATACCTAAGATGTTATTGATGTGACGTCATGTCATGTCGTAGGCCTTCGGGTGGAATGGAAACTTCCAACACGTGATTTGACCATTAACTCCTGTACCAATCTGCACTGAAGCAGTGACGTGAAGTATGCTCTAGACCACCTCGAGATGAGAGACCCATGTCACTACGTAGTGGTCATTAATGGGTTGAAGCTAACCCATCACGGTCTGAATTATATTCGGAGTCACTAACCGTAATGTGTCTATCAGAGGAGGCTTTTCAATTTGTATTCACGCCAGCACTCGAATACTGCCACGTGAGTGACAGTACTGCCTTGCCAACCAGCTTAATTATTTAGCAATATGGATCAGGGCTAAGCTAACAGTAGCTGTCGAAATCAGGCTACTGACTACCTCAGATCGAAACTTGAATTGGTCTTCATATAATACACGACGATGGAACACAGGAGATTACATATTGTTCAGTAAAAATATTATTTAAAACACTTGTAGTGTTTGTGATTTGGTTGCAAAATAACAATGTTTAGCTTATGATTTACAGATTACGTGATAAAATTAACCTTAAACGTGTCTGTACGTTGTATAACATGGCTACATTGTCCACGCAAAATGAAACAGAATAAATTAATGGTAAAAAACTTTTTAAAAACAAGCTTTTTAATGTGAAGTTGTATTAGTTTTCGTGTTCTCCTTAGCCCTTTCATTTGATACCCATACTGTGGAAGTGCAGAAAAAATAACTAGTCCGCCATCATGGACGGTCCACGCCGGGTATCCACTAGTAAATAATATTTTAATCTGTTTGTGGCAACCCTACAGTTATCGTAGCTGGTCAGAAAATGACAACGACAAATGCGAGGTAAGTCCCCGAAATGTGGCAATTTCAGTCAATAATGAGAGTGTCACTCGTGGTTTCTATTTTGGGTATTTATAGAAAAGCTATTAATTTTGTATGACAGTATCCTTTGTTTTACGAATACGTAATTAATTAAACGCTAACATATAAATAATACTTCCATGATTATAATAACGTAGACGTAGAGATAACAACGTGCCGTAGACCTTCTACGGCATTAGTATACGCTACGGCGTAGGGCCTACTCTTATACATTGTATTCTACAGTTGTACAGTTGCCAATATCGCTGGGAAATCATGGAGGATAGAGTAGAAGGAGGGCCATTTCATATGAGTAGAAAGTTGAAAAGTGTTTAGATGTTTACTGAAAATTTTCAATAATGGCCATTCCAGAATGGCGCTAGTGTCTGAGAAACAGCGATTTGAACATAGGTGTTGTAAACGGAGTGAAGTTTGCTGAGTTATGCCTAGTGATTAGCGTACGCCACCCGTAATGAATGGCGCTTGTGTCTGAGAAATAGCGATATTCGAACATAGCTGTTGTAGACTACACCGAAGCGCCACCCGTAATTGGACGCGTTTTACGGACACTTTTGAAGTGAAATTTCTTTAGAATCGTTAGTGATTTGAAACCGGATGCAACGACAGGTAAGATAATATAACCGCTAATTTCGACTTTCAATTTAACTTGTCCGTAGCTCAATGGTCAGGACGTAGATACACAATACCTGATGCGCAGGTTCGCGTCTCTCAGTATTTATTTTTATTTTATTTATTTTTTTAGTTTTATTTTTATACTGTTTTTAAATACTTTCAAATGCTCTTTTAAATATTTTCAAAGAATTTATCAACAAAAAATAAGAATTTCATTCTGTCATTCTGTCGATCGACCAACCGATTATACAGACAGTAAAAATGCTAAGTTGTATTCATAGATGGCGCGAGGAATAAGATAGAACATTCGTTTTATTTCTAGATAGATTTTTAAAAAGTGCTAAGTTGTATTCATAGATGGCGCTTCGATTTATTGCTTTAAGATTCGATTTATTGCTTTTTCATCTCATTATCTTAAAACCAAAATTTTGGAAAGTTTCACTTCTACCACGTGTGAATTGCACACATTTTCTTTTTTCATATACAGAGATGGCCCTTGTTCTACCTTTTATACTACATGTGGGAAACTTAAAAATTAATGGACGGTTTTCTCTATCTATGTACCTAATCTACATTTTTGCAAACTGCGGATTTGATTCAAAGTGACTCAATTCAAAGATAGGCATATATTATATTTCAGAGCAGACTAAGTGGTATGCATTCGTATGTTCAGATCATCTTGATGTAACACGAATCAAAGAGCACTTCAATACTATACACAAACAAATTGATCTCTCTCAGTGGGCATAGCATATGTCAGTAATTAAACCACGCAATTCGACGTAATATTCGTTTATTGCCTGGTAACACTCGATTTTATCAATTCAGCGTCATTTAGTTTTACCACAGAAGACATAGAAGTACATAATAGTAGTTTTACTTTGATTCTACGGTCCTACCATCTGTCTACCATTATCAAACCCGTACTAAGTAGTATTATATTGCCCCCACCTTGGAGCTATTTCTAAACACCAAGAACTCATGACGAAATAGCAGACGTGCCAAGTGATCATAGGTAATTTTCAGCTATATCCGCAATTATAGACATAACCTAACAAATACCGTAGGTGGCATGGACATACAATGTTATCTAGGGATATACGCGAAAGGTCAACACGCATAATGTCAAACAATCAAAGTCCCAGATACCAAATTGTCAAACTTTCGCATTTAACAGTTATCTAGGTATCCTGGGATTCGAACCCGTAACTGACAGCAATCACTACAGGCTACGAAATAAGGCTTGCAAAAGAATAACCCTTTACTGTAAGTTGTAACGACGCTCGTGGCACTATGAAACAAGATCTAAAAAGAATAATTCCCGCATTACTCGCGAACCACTCAGTCATTGTCACAGCGGTAACCGCGATCGACGGCTATGATATATGCGCAGTAATATCAGTCCCTTGCCGCATCCGGCGCAATAACTGTCACACTGATGCTCGTTACACCGTGATGTGCACTGGAAGTTATATATTTCCCCCTTAATGCCCTAGAATCAGAGAGTAGCTGGCGTGGCTGCATTAATCTGATCCGTTTATATTTGTCAAGGTTTGTGAATGTGACATGGAATTGTTTATTTTAAATTTTATGCGTTTGTGTGTATGCGTGTGTTTGTAGGGATGTATGTCAGGTGTCTGCTAGAGAGCCAGATGCTTTCCATCTTTCTCCTCTTTTCTTTCCTATGTTACCTACTGATGTTCATGAGCAATGGAACCCAGTTACCATCAGGTGGCTCATCCACTCGTTTATAATTTGGTTACACAAATTATAACTAGGCCCGGAAAAATAGAGCACTAGATATTTTATCAATAAATTTTGAGTTAAAATAAAAGTTTGCTTGTTCGCCGCAGTCGCTGTTCCTTATATCAGTATTATCCATGAACAAATAATATTGTGTAAGTAATCTCCGACATCCCTGCAAAAAGGTTTTACATTCGAACGCCACTTGAGTGCAGACTAAACCTTGGATTAAGTAAGCGAAATAAAAAATTAGAATATATCAAGTACCTACATGAGTATGAGTACGCTAAATAAGTAAGTACACAGCAAATTCTCTGCCCTCAGTAAGCTAAGGTTGTCAATTCCTGCATATAAATAAGAAGCGAAAAAAAGCAATGTATTTGTAAGAATAGGTGATGTTGGACAATACATATTTTGTCATACTTGCACTACATTATCATAAAACACGTTGTGTAAGTAAGTATACTTATGTATATTCATTTAGCAAAGGCAGATTGCTGTGTGTGTTGCCTCAATGATATTACATGTAAAAAAGAGGTGTTGCCTGGGGAGATGCCGCGATCCGATTGAAGGGATATAAGTCGCACCCTCAGTGGAAAAAATGCAGAAATCGTTGTTATTTGAATTTTAGTTATTAATATGTCAATAATATTATTAATATGTTAATATGGCAATGTATGGAAAGAGTGACAAAAGTTGCATATGCTCAATTTTTTTCAAATTTGACGGTTTTGTGCAAGAAATCGTAATGTAAATTCCTTTGACTACTTACTGATACTTTAACGTCTTTTTTGCCTCCTGTAAAATTGTAATTTTCATCTTATGCCTTTTTTCCACTGTATTACCAATAAAAGCTGAAGTTACGAGTATTTCCTTATTTATATAGCAATTTATGACGTAGTTATACATAGTTGTGCCAATGGGAACACTAAGATGTGCTGTATCACTAATTGTGAATACATAGTTGTTCCGTTAGGAAACCGCGAAATATTATTCTGATCAAATCCCTAAGGTAAACAGGGGTATGATCAAATCTAATCTAACCTTAAACCTAAGGGACATAGGTATTGATCATATCTCGGGTTTTACAATTTCCCTGCAACACTAAAGCAATCTAAAATCGAAAACATGAGGGTAGAATGAAAAGATACCTCCACCAAATACTTTTCCACACGCAATTACTTATTTTTCGCCCACGGCAGCCCTTGGTAGAACGATCGCGGGTTGCGGCCGAATTAACATATGCACATAATTTGCAATATTGCGGCTTGAGTGGCGCGGGAACATTGAGCAATAAATAACGACCACAGTGCCGTTCCATTTTAATTATACTCCATCTAATAAATGGACATTAGATGGTTCATTACGTAAGTCCAATTAGGTATTAGGATTGATCTGAAATGTCCGGACATGTACGAGGGAGGGAATAAGCGTTGGAACCGATTTTTAAACTCCAACGCAAAAAGAGGAGATCTATAAAGACGTCTGTATGCCTGTCTGTCGTTCATAGCTCCTAAATGAATGGACCGATTATTACCTGTGCAGTTTTTTTTAAAGCTGACGTTATCGAGATGGTTCTTAGCTACGTTCAGTTTAAATAAAACTAACGGGGGTGTCGGGGGTTATTTAAATATTAAAATTTATACTTATTATCATTGAGTTGGATCCGCGATTCAACCGAAATAAACTGAACTTTTCTATCTATTTTTAAGACGATTTAAATCATCTCACTCAGTTGTCGGCTAGATAAAAAGTCGAAACGCGCTAGAGAGCCACCTATTAGAGAACAATAGTAACTACCCAGCAACTGGTAAAAAATTGCGGAATTATGTCCGTGTATTACTATGCCTACTAACTTGTCTAAATACCGAAGATGATTATAGATAGATTATTTTAAACAGCTGTTAGCTTACACCGATAAATTACCTAACCAGCCTTTATATTGTGTTAAGTCTGTGAGTCTGCCGCACTCAAAGTTACTTAACGGTTATTTGAATCGCTTCTTAGTCCATCCATCCATCCATCAGCCCTTGGAGGCCACTGTTGGATATAGGCCTCCCTAACTTGCGCCACTCTGACCGGTCCTGAGCCTTCTGAATCCAGCGGATACCCATTGTCTTTTTCAAGTCGTCAGTCAATCTGGTCGGGGGGCGTCTTATGCTCCTTTTTCCGAGACGTGGGCGCAATTCTTTTTCAACCTTTCTTCCCCAATGGTTATCGTTTCATCGCACTATGTGGCCAGCCCGTGGCCACTTCAGCCGGCTAATTAGCCGCTCCTTAGTAAAGAATCTCAATACAAATTCTGTACTAAGGAGCGATTTAATTAACCGTTAAGTGACTCAGTGCGGCAGTTAAACTTGCACTCAAGTTAAATTGGAATTTTCCATGTAAAGTTGTAACGTTTATTCTTTCTTCTGAGGATGTAACAATACAGGTGATGCGTTAATACACGCCTCACAACACTAAGAGCTGATGCGAGTGTGGTGTGATGCATGGATGTGGTGCTTCCGTGCAGTTAATAGTGCATTACCGTCTCGCCACCTAATGCTACTTGGTACATCAGACTTATCTCGGGCCGTTGAACATCTCCGCTTAGGAATTAGCTATTATATATTATTATGATATTTACCTTCAATCTACACTAAACTTATAGTTTATGTTTTGTTTTTCTCTCTCTTCCTAATCTTTGTCACTGACTCCCTTTGTGTAACAGTTTTAAGGTATTTGTATATATAGGAAGTTTTCAATATTTTTCTCTGTCCCCCTAAAATTAGATAAATGTCTGTGCCTTTGATGGTTTGCCTGGAAGAAATCGTATTGTATAAGGCTACCAATTATTTATATAAATTTTGGAACAGATAAAAACTGGGCATGGAAAATCTGGAATCAGCTTCTTTCTTCATCATGAAGCACTATGACACTTTATTACAAAAAGTTGAAATGAGATACTTTTGCTCCTCTTAAAAAATTTGCAGTCCACATTCAAAGCAACTGCACCTCACTCTCAGGTATTTTTAAGAGAAGCTATTTACGTCTAAAAGCACCAGAGGTGGGCAAGAGGAATTTTGATTTCGCAAACAAAATGAATGCGTCTAGTAAGTACAATTTGCAAGCGTCACTTTACCACTCGAGACCCAAATTCGCCAGTAAATGCAAGGCTTAATTTCGGCACACATTCCCAAATACGCGACGCCCCGCTCTATTTATAGTACGAGTGTGTGTAATTAAGGAAATAAGTGTTTGCTCACACCATTCAATTTTTCTGTTCATTCGTATTCAATGCGGTGGTGAAATTTAACCCTTTTATATCGAAATAGCATATTTCGATGCGCATTTTTCAGTTTCAACTTCAATTAATTTTTGTTGAATTTTATTAAACACCCACCAGTCGCTTCTACCCATTAATGGCCCACTACTTGGCACGGGTTTCTCAACTTGAAAAAGCCTAGAGTATACTCCATCACGTTGCTCCAGTGCGGATTGGTGAATGGGTTAGTGGCCAACCCGAGTGTCGGGAGTTTTCAAAATGTTTTCAAGCCACCCGAGGGCCTTCGACATGGCTTAACGACTGTTATCTTATGATAACAACCGGGACCGACGGCTTTACATGCCCTCCGAAGCATGGAAATGCTCAAGAATTTTTTGTCACTAGCGGTCACCGATCCAACTACCGACCGCGCCCGCTGTTGCTTAGTTTTGTCGACCACTTAGGACCGATGCAAGCTGCAGGGCTATGAGCGCTTCAACACCCACCAGTACTTAATATAAAATCAAGGCACATAATGTTAAAACACAAAACAATAGTTCACCGTATCTTATCATTCTCTTTTATTGTTAAACTTTGGTTCCATTTTGTAGTATTTGTCACAACTCGATTGCTCTTTCCTATCTTGTCACGATTAAAGATATTCAAACGCTTTTAAACACCGCCGCAAACTTTTATTATTATCGAAGTTTATGAAGCGTTTTTTGCTCTAGTTTTATCGGATAAAGATTTTCCTTGTTATTTATCGCTTTATATCAATCCAGTCTTTATATGAGATTGAAAGAAATTTTATAACAAAAGTTTGAGAAGATCCATGAATGTAATTACGTTCGTCAAATGAAAAAGTTGTTTATATTATATGGCAGACATGTAACGTAAATTAAAATATGAAATTTGTTTATAACATTAGTTTTATTAAAATTGAATTTCTGCTATCTGCATGTATGAATTTACACAATGATAAGAAACATAAAAAATTTGTCTCAGCCATTCTCAGGGCAGCGCTGGCCATACATTAGAAAATATAATTTCCACAAAGGAAGTTAAGGACTAATAATAAAATAAAAGTGTTAATTTAATTTAATTTGCAAAAAATGCGGACGTTACAGTTATTTAAATTTTTGAAAAATATTTTGAATTTTTTTTTAAATATGCTCTTCTCGTGTGATACAGAACTTAACATCTCAGCAGTCAACCATTTTGCTTTGAGAATTACTATCTACATCAAATGTATTATATTTTTTAAATTAGTTTCTAACAAATCCTAATAAAATCTTCAAAAATAACTCATTTAGCGCCGCGCACTACACGATTGTTCGAGGTTTTAGGAAGTCCAACTTAAATAAAATTTGACTCCATGAAATACTAAATGAATTTATGAGAGCGAAGCGTTGAAAGGCAGCCTTTTTATTTACACCAGCTACTCTAGTGCGAGGAGCGGCCGCGTAACTGGAAGTTTGCTTCAATGAAAAAGAGACGTCCAACATAATCCACTTTTAGCCCGTCTCGGAGCTAACCTCGCTATATTTTTTAAACGATTGCCACTTTTGAGAAAGAACTTTGAAATTGAATCCAATGCTTATTTAAGTTTTCTTCAGTTTGCCACACACACAGTTTGACACATCATCTTTATTGGGTTGGCCAATAAAGATGTGTCAAAGCAAGGCTTAAGATTTCGATGGAAGGTAAGGGACTATGCATAAGTTTGCATATAAGCTAGACAACGAGGCTGTACTTATAAAACAGCAACAGATTCTTAATACTGTATCATCAGTTTAATCACTTGCACTTCCAAAATTGTAAAACTGAAATTGTAACACCTAGGTAGGTATATAATGCACCTTAAAATTCCTTGAATTCAATTACCAATGAAATGCCAAGGATTTACGGAAATGAACTCCTGCAGTAGAGAAATGAATGAGCGATTTCCACCTAATCAGAACGTAGTAGAATTTGAATCGATCGACCATTACATTACATCGGTTGTGAGCAATCAGAAAAGGAATCAAGATCAGTTTCAACAATGAAAGCTTTCCGCCTTTCCTCTTACAAGCTTGAGAGTAACTCTTTTATGTCTGCAGAATCATTTTACATTGTTGAAGGATTCCGTTAAAATATGACGGAGTAATACTCTCGTTGCACTTAGACAAACTTTGTGTTTTTATATAATCCTTATCACTCGAAACAATAAGTTATATTTTTACTCTTTTTGTATTACTTTCATTGAAGCACTAACTTATTAAAGGAAAAAGGAATGTATGAATATTAAATCACAGTCCTTTGAACCAAGCCTTCGTTTGTGCTAATTTTTTTTAATAACGCTACACACTCATAGGATAGACCCCACTAGGGTTCCGTGGTCGTCACATAGACCCAGACACGGAACACATAGACCCAGACCGAGAGCATAAATTTAAACTCATCATTCAAATTTCTCCTTTCTGGGAGTCGAACCCTTGTCAGGATCCTTGGTAAGCAAGTCGAGTATTCATGTTCATTTATTTTACTCCGTTAGAGGATGAATTTTTAAAAATCCTATCATTGTGTCCCCCCAATACAAGGAACCTCTGAATAGATAAAAAACATGAGAGGTGTCAAGGGACACCGGGATGGAACGAAGTTCCTTTCGATTTAAGTATTGTTTTGTTGTACAGCGCCATCTCTGTAAAACTCTCTGAATCACTTCAAAAAAAGTGTCGTCATTCGTAAGAATCAAAAAGTGTCGTAATTTTCCGTCTAGCCCCCTTTCACAACGCGCGATAAGGAACTTCGTTCCAATGATAAAAAAGGATTATTACACGTAAACACATTACTATCTGTCGAGTGGTGCAAGCTCCGGAAATACCGTATCGGATGAGGCGGATTTGAGATTAGCGAATATCGGATCAACACCGTCGGTATTGAAGATCACAAATCCATAGCTTATGCTATACAATACAATCGTGTTCAATCTTTATTATGTACCAATTACTTACTCGGTTTCATTTTGCTACAGATAACATAATCTTTACGTTTGGCCTGTATTACAAGCTGTATGGAGAGCGAGTAAGTGATGAAATATCACTTCACTTCTATTCACTAGCATTAATTGATACTTTAACAAACAACAAGTTAATACTTTAAAAACTAAAAACATGCTTTTAAAGTAAAACTACCTGACTTTTTTATGGAAATAGCCGGCAAACGAGCTGACGACCTGATGGTAAGTGGCTATCGTCGACATTACTGATGCGTTGCCGGCCAAGAAAGAGAGAAGAAAAAGAAATAAAGTGGACTTGGCAAACGTTGTTCTGCCTAAAACTTTCTGGATAGGGACACCCTAATCACCTAATGGTATGAAATATAATTTACGACCTACTCTCGTATTTACCAGACACACAAAAAAAAATACAAATCGGTTAAGCCGTTTCGGAGGATTTCGGCCACAAACACCGTGACACGAGATTTTTGTATATGAGATAAATAATAACTGTGATGTTGTTAAGGAATTGCTTCGTCTGGAATCAAACCTGAGCGCATCAGGTCATACTTGTCACAAAAATGCATTGTCATCGGAAATTAAAGTAAGTCTAAGTAAGGTTGTAAGATTTGATCCACACATACTTACATTGATCATAACTAAAACTCAAAAATCAGCTTGCTTATTGTAAGGCTGTATTTACCACACACGAGTTTCGGAAGTATCCAAGCTCCGGAAATATCGCGTCGGATGAGGCATATTTGGGATTATCGCGGGTATCGGGAATATTCCAGCGTTTCTGTACATATTGTTGACGGTAAGCGAGGATAGCTTAATCCGATACAAGAACGGTATTCTGAAGAGCGTTGAAGTAATATTTTGGACGTATTTTGTGGGGCCATATTAGGCCAATGTTTGATTTTGTTGACGGATGTTTTAAGAATCCCTTAAATTAATTAATAAATCCATATATACATTATAGTTTGTATAATAAGCCATAAGTTGTGGCCGATCATAACGCAATACATTTTATATTTTTTTTTAGAATTGTCTGTGCGTTTGAACGTGATGATCTCGGAAAAGGCTTAACCGCTTTGGATTCGATCACTGATTATACTAAGCTTGAGGTATAAACGGTTTTGCGAATTTATTATTTTCAATTAAAAAACACCCTCTAATAAAGAATATGAAAGTGTAAGGTTAATTCTTATTATACCTATCTAATATGTTTCACAAATAATTTCGAGCAGGTACAATATTTGCATCATAGTTGTGTATATAGCCTATATACCCTTGTATATCTTGTATATCTATAGCCTTGTTTATTGCGAAGTTGTGTGTAGAACACAACATCCAAATTTCGATATCAGAGTCATAAATATAATAAGATGATAATAACAATAGATATTCTCATACCGCCCTTAAAGAAATTTCACTTCAATAGTGGTGTAGTCGTTAAAACATAAAACCAATAAATTCAACCGAACAGTAGACATTGGCAGACTAAAAGCTTTGAACTAATAAAATACCAGTTTTTAGAGGTTTAAAAACTGTGTGGCTTACCGTTGTTTGTCCGTCTCTACGGAAAGGTAGTGTTTGTATTCTAGGTGCTAAAACTTTATAATTAAAACTGAGTTCCCCCTCTCAGATAGTTTAATGAAAATTAGGGTGTCGTGCACGGAAATAGTGCAAATGAGATCGAAAATTCTACACATGTTCTACACACATTTTATCTCGCTTGTTTTGTTTTTGGTCGAGGGGTTTTATAAATTGACACGTCTTTGTATTTGTCTCATTAAGAGGTCTCATTAATAGTTTGAATTGTCCATGTGTGTGTCAGTGACTTTGTCTGTGGCGTAGCTTATAAACGAATGGATCGATTTTGAAGCGGTTTTTTTTTGAAAGCTGGCGTGATTGAGATTGAAAGATTAGATTTCAAAAATTTTAAAATCTCTAAATTATCCCTCATACATCACTCTGAACGAAAACCACTAAAGCTGGTACACGATCAAGTATACTAGTCAAGTTTGCAGCGGACTTGATGCGAGATCCAGTAACCTTGACGGTGTATGGCTATCTATGCACCGCTGATGCAGACTGGATGCCGCATCAAGTCAAACTGCAAACTTGATAAGTACATTTGATCGTGTATGGCCAGCTCAAAGTTATTTCAGCAGAATTTGACATATTTGTAATACATGATATTTACATTTATTTCAATTCATATTACAAAAATTAAGTAACATTAACTTAGAAAGAAATTAAATAACAACAGAATATAAATTACTCTATATAAAATATAAATAAATACTTAAAAGCAAAAGTAAAATTAATTAAAATAAATGTATATAACTAGGCCCCTGCGGTGCAGTACCTAAGATGCTGGCATGGCAGCATTCCCTCGCTGTATGGCAATACTAATAATAATACATAATAATACATGATTATGGATCCAACAAAAGATACGATATATCCCGGGAAAATTTACTCCCACCCCACGTAATAAGAGATAGAATTTCACACGAATATTTTGTCAAGCGGAGCTAGTAGACATATTCGTAAAGAACATTGCTTTTGCCAAAACTCCGTTAGACCATCATGTTGTCTCCATTTAGTAATAAATGCTCAGGATTCATTGTTCAGGTAGAAATTTTGGTTCTTAGAAACACGGTTTTGAAAAGTCATTCTATGAAAGTCGTTCAAATTTTCATATAAACATAACTTTTAACAAAAAAATAACCGAATTCCATTGAAGTACAATGTCATAGAACAGACATCTCGAACAAAATGTGTCCCGGCGGGAGGTTCGATTTTCAAAATTGAGCCCCGGTTCTCCTTTCAAAATGGAACGAATCCATTGAAGATTGAAGCCACGTGGCGCCAATGCATTGGGACATACATGGTGTTCGCGTTGTCGGTTCTATACGCTAGTAATAATACTTCAATGCCGAATTCATGAATCATTAATCGAGTTAATCAAATATTAATTAAGGGATAACTCAAAAAGTACTCGTCAGCTCTCGCTCATTAATGACATTGATTAATCATTAATGAGACATAAATAGGACAACATGACAAGCACCAGCTTTCGAATATAAAAAGAATCATCAAAATCGGTTCACCCAGTAAAAAGTTATAACAACTAATATAACAAAGTTATAACAAATAATACATAAAAAATTAAAATTGAGAAACCTCTTTCTTTTTTGAAGTCAGTTAAAAACCAGAGTATGGTATGAATTATGGCACCCAAAACATTTTATGTAAAATAGGTCGTGAAGACTCAAAAGCTCTTAACGCTTTCAAGGTGAAAATTTCATAAGATATTCCTAACCTAACCCTAGACTATAAGGTCTATAACCCTACTCTATTAAGCTTTGTGTAAGACAAGTAAGTTATTATTTCTGTTTCTATCATATTAAATGTCATAATTGTGTATACATATATATTTTTAGTATCATTCAATTAATAAATTAATGATTCGTTATTGTAACCAATTACTTCATCAAAATATTAGAACGAATTTCCTTTTGTCTTTAAGCTTAAATAATATCCGACAGACATTTTACATAACACGTATCGTTAATCCAGTCGGCTTACTTTTATGTATTTTTATGCTGAGCGGAAAGCTCATATCATCCTTGGAGGTCATACGAACAAGCTTCTACCTTATACCTACTAGGCATTTTGATATCTGATATTACAAAATAAGATGTTTGTTACTCAACTGAGTAAGTAAGTTTTCCGAAAATAGTTTGATTTTGAAAAAAGCACTAGGATAAATTGAATAATATTATAGCTTCATTTAATAATATCTTATATCGCTAACAAGAATAGGTAAGAAACGCCTACTTGAACGTTTTTAGTAGTTAAAAATAAACGTTATGAAATTTTGCGTTCGGTTTCGCGGTAAGAAATAAAGAAAATAAACATTTTGTTATTTGTTGAAACAGGTCAACAAATAACAAAATGAAAGTCTGTGTTAAGGTCATATTATATTATGTATAAGGTGTATATTATAATGTATTATAAAATATTTTTCTTCCTCCAGTTATCATCTTAACAACAACAAGTCTGTGTAAGATGAAACTCGCAACTTTTCACTAGATACTCGTGGACTCAACAAGAGCTTTGACATCATTATTTTACTTCGATTCAAATTGTAACATGTTAAGCAGCTAGCATACTTTCTGCCTTTCACCGACTATTATGGCGCTCCAAAGACAAAGGATATTTTAGTGTACATGGACCTTAAGAATCAAGGCTGGCGACTTTGTTTAAAGTGAATCGTCCTCATAAATAATAGAGAAGGGTACTACAGGAGAGACTGATTTTGAATAAACAATTTATTAGGTTTGAAGATCGCGAAGCAGTATTTATCATTTAAAGTCGCTTCAGGTTTAATTGGAAAAAAAATTAAATCACTGACTAGAATAAAAGGATCGCCGGGGCATCGCCTTAATTGAAAGTGAAACACTGCGTAATCAAACGTGCGTACATATCTCTTACATACATTTAAATTATAGCATGCTCACCTACTACCATTCGCAGGGCAATTTTAAAGTGTAGGTAAACTGGACGGTACGAGTAGATACTTTTACGAGTACATAAATTGAAGAAAAAGGTGCTGTGTTGTCTTTAAATGGTGTTAAATAATAGGAATATTCTTGGAAGTTATAACTATATGTTATCTATAATAATGTTTTATATAACTAGTCCAGCCATAAGTTCTGTTACAAATGAAAATGCTTTTTTTTTAAATGAAGTAATGTAATATTAATAAAATTTATACCTACATATTTAGGTATTAAAGTCTCAGCAAAAAATAAAAAAACATTCTATTCGAAATGGTCACCTTTGGCTTTTATACAGGCCTTTAATCTGTTTGGCCACGAATCTATGGATTTACGCACTGTTTCCAAGGGAAATTTCGCCACTGCTTGCTCCAAAGATTTTTTAAGAGACTCAATGTCGCTGTGTCGTTTAGAGCAGGCCATGTCCTCTAAAACTGACCATAATTTGAAGTCTAAAGGGTTGAGGTCTGGGCTAGATGAGGGCCAGTCTTCAGCTCTTATAAAGTCCGGAACATTGGTTTCAAGCCAGGCTTGGGTAGTTGGGTATATTTTTAAAAAGAGTATTGCTGAGAGGTTTCACAACATGATCCAAGACTGTATCTTGATACACTTTGGCTGAAGTTTTCACTCCTTTTTCACAAAAATGCAGTTTTGTGACTCCTTGATAAGACACGCCCCACCAAACCATCACTGACGCAGGATGATGACCAAGTTGTACCTTCCCGACCACTTGAGCAGCTTCTTTAGAAATGTGAGCGTACACTATATCATTTTGCTTATTGTAGTGTTCTTCAATCGTGAAAATTTTTTCATCGGTAAAGAGGATATTTCTGTGCCTTTCACCTGCGTATCGCGACAGAAAGCGTTTTGATCGATCCACTCTCTTTAATTGTAAAGATTGATTTATGGCATGTCCTGTATATTGACGATAAGCACCGAGCTTCAGGTCTTGTTTTATAATACGCGACAGAGTCCTAGCGGGAATCTTCATTTCTCGCGATAAGATTTTTTGCTTCCTAATGGGGTTTCGACGAATTCTGGCTTTAACAGCATTAACAGCCTTTGTAGTTCTAACAGCACGCGACCGCCCCGATCTTTTCTGGTCTTCGACAGACGAAGTGTTGTTGTATCTGTTGATTGTACGATGTACGAACATACGGCTGATACCAAGCTTTTGAAGTGTCTGGAATATGACCGACGGCTCCATACCCACTTTGTGCAAGGCGATCACTGCAATCCTATTTTCTTTAACACCCCATTCCATATTGTAATTTGATAATGAACACGAAAAAGTATGTGAAATGGCGCGAAATCGAAAGAAGTTTTTAAAATAATACACGTGTTCCAAATTCAAAATAATTAAAAAGCTGAAACAAAAAAAAGATTTTATTATTTTATTATATTTATGGCCAGACTAGGTAGAATGATTTTTAATACCCTGCTTTAAGGATATACCCATGACATACATACTACTACACCGCCAGATGTTTTGTCTGCTTGTTAGTTGGCTGTAACTACATTTAAATGCTAACGGTGACTGACTGTCACTGAATGCTCAGCCTAAACTAGTGGACCTAAAATCATTAAACTTGGGACAAAGAGAGGCCCAAAGGATTGTTGGGCAAAAAGATTGAAAGTTTGTATGAATATTAAAAAAATCGTCCGATTTATATTACTTAATTAGCTTAGAACCTTCATTACTTAACTGGTATTCAGTTAAGATAAAATGTCTGTGATAAGAACTATATTTTAAAATTCATGGTTGCCAACAACAGATAACATAACTTACCTACCTGGGTTGTGGTTTAAGTTGAATAAAGTATAATGAAATAAAATTCTTAAAATGCTCTATCATTCCTTAACCAAAGATTGTAAGAGTTTGTATAATTTGTACTCAGAGGGAAGCCACTCGAAGCATACTATTGTTTTACAATGAGAATATTACTAGCATCTTGGGAGAATAGTTCTTCAATAAATTTTATCAAGACCTTTTTATTAAAGAACTAGTAATTTGCTCTCATTTCACTTCAGAAAGCCGAGTTACGTTTACGAATAGCGTTGCAGTTGCTGTATATTAATTAGTAGTAGTTACCTAGTTAGTTAGTTAAGCAACTCAATAAACCTCACATTTAAGGTTTAAAGGATCGATTTTCTTCACGCTTGGAAATAAGATATCCTCAGCCAGTTCCGCTAAGTATGTAATGAAAAATAAGTTTATAAAGGGATTGTTGTTGAAACATGTCTTGAAGAGTTCATTCACTGTTTTTCCTTCCCTATTGTCTTATATTTACAAAACGATGGAGGATGAAAATATTTGAAGTTAACATTTTTGATGTTCTTAACTGTATTATTAAATTAATGCCTGCATGATTGCAGTATGAGTACGAATTAGAAACACATTCATTTATTTGTTGTATTGTATGCGTGTGTCGGTATTTCAAGAAAATTGGTGTAAACGTGGCGTTTCAAAACGACACTTGAATTAAAACTTAATTCATTACTTTATACTCTAAAGAAGCTAGCTGTAAAGTCTTAATAGGGATATTTTTTAACATTACTTTACCAGCCAAGATGGACGAGCAGTTAATTAAACTCGACCACTTCTTTCAGCGAAGGCAGCCGTGGTTCTGATACAACTAGTTGACGTTAAAGTAAATTGTAAAAAACAGAGTTTATCTAACGAGAAAATTTAATAAACGGAGCTGGTTTCTTAACTCGATGTCCTCTGAGTTACTCGCCGGTTGTGACGAATTGCTCCTTTCAATGTAATCTTCTACGAGGAAAGTTTTAAATGAGTTTCATTTCAACGCGGAACTACTGAATACTTGGGGATTTTTTTATATGCAATCAGCGCATTCTACGTCGTTTTATTGATCGTAGTACTTATATCATGGATATTTTTAGTTAATTCAAGGCTTGCCCTTTCCTATCTGTCAGGTAAGAAATAGTTTTTAATCCACACTCACTATTTTAAACCGAATTGATTAGGTTCTATATTTTTCAATGTTTGTTACCTTAGAACTTTTTCATTTATCAATGATTTGAATTGAGGGAACTCCTCAAATATTATTATTATTATATGTATCTATAGGCGATTTTGATATTATGTGTTTCGAAGACTCTTTCTTTGAAGTCGGTGATACTTTTGGTAAAATTTTGATTAATATCTCGTAGATTTCAATATAAATTTTACTTACCGTTCGATATTTATGATGAAAATTCTTGTATCGTGATTCGTGAAGTAAGAGTCTATTTGCGATACAAGTTGAAATAAATTGAACATTTCAATGCTTTTGTTACCCATTAATAATATGTTAGAATCAGATGAAAAAGCCGCAAAAGCATTCTTGGTTAATTATTTCAAGGAACAGTGAATACGCTTTGTGTGTTCAGAAAAACCTTTTGAACCTTGTAAGTGTGCAATTTAATCTTGTCTTACTCAAGCATTATATCTTTATTAATGTTATTTTTTATGGATATCTTAGTTAATACTAAGAAATCTTTTTTATGAAAATTCTATTACTCGAGACTATTAGGGAGGCGTTGATTATCCACAATACGAGTCCTTGTGTGAAATCAACTGTCCCTGTTATTAAATATTATTTAACTTTGTCACTTTGTGTAATAAATCTTACTATTAAATTGTTACATTTATATACGTAATCGTTTTCTCAAAATCCACTGTTAGACTGAATTTTCATCGAAACCCTAACGGTTTCGAAATTGCAACTTTGATCAAGGCATCGATTGATCGAAACAATTAGAAAGAACATATATAAGAAGAAATGTCAGATAAACTCGTCTTAAAATAAAACGTACTTGAGAATGGAGAAAAATAACGAGGAAGTCTTCATAGCACGACATTTATAATAAAAAATAGCACTAAATACTTACGACATCGCAAAGTTTAAGAAAATAAAACGAAAACTCGCAATAACACTCAGCTTGCGAGTTGAACTGCAAACCACTTATTTTTGTTTATAATTCGCCTTATTATGTTTATCGCCTCAACCACCGTTCCACTACCCTTTCTTTTCCTTTGAACGGGCTTATTTTTCAGCGTTTTTCTTCTTGAATTAAGAAATAAAACTCGGTTTGTGCTAATTACATGATAATTACAAGGTAAAGCGCCCCCTGTTGGCTGTAATCAGTGTCGTGTGTCCCACAGGACGGTAATTGTCTCTAATTGACATATTTTTTGTTCCAGCTTAGCGCGGAATTAGCGGAAGATCACGGTAAATAACCTTTGTGCAATAAGATGTTTTCTTTCTAAATTAAGGCTATTGGGACCGGCGCGGCGATCGAATTACAGCTTCAAAGGCTGTTTGTACAGTCTTTTTTTAATTAAGTATAGTTAATAGTTTGAAAGGTATTCATAAATTAGACCACCAAGTTCACAAGACTCCATTGTAAATCCAGATTTCTCTACGAAACAATACTACCTTCTTCGTGTACTTAGGACAGCCTATATTATTATACTGGCTATACCCGGCCAGGGTTCACAGAACAATGAATGGATATACGATATATTTTAGTACAACAATAACCCTCAGGAACATACGACATTTGACGTATGAGACTTCATCGTACACTTTGGGACATGGGTCCGCTAATATCAAAACGCAGTAACTAACTTCATATGAATTATCTATACAAATATACAATTGGAGTGTCTGTTTGTAATATTAAAGTAACCACTTTTTACTAAAACAACATTTTTTACAATTTTTGTCTGTCTGTCTGTTTGTTTCGACTAATCTTTGAAATGAATGGACCGATTTTGACGGGACTTACACTGGCAGATGTAACAAGGAGTAGCTTAGGCTACTTTTATATTAGAAAAAATAGTTTTAGAAAAAAAACGCGATATGAAGTTCGCTGGGTCAGCTAGTCTATACATATAAAAACTGTAACTGATACATGTATGACGTCAATTACATTTGAGAATAACTGGCAATGTATTACCGCAATAGATTCTATAATAAGGTTTTTAGATATTTTGCCTGGTTCTCTGCGACTGTTCCCGCTAATCTAAAGGAAAGTTTAAGCGATTTGGATGGATTTTAAATTAACGGACAATATGGACATACATAATACTTAAGTGATTGTATTATTACAATCTGTTCACAATCAAAGAAAACTAACCTATTTGTCGAACAAAATTTTCTGATATTACTCTTTCTATTAAAATATTATTAAAATATGAAAATATTATCTTACTATTAAAATATTATCTTTTATATTTCTTTCTATTAAAATACAAATTAATGACAACTGATATGTTAAAATAACAGTCACCAAGTCTCTATTTAACAGCGAATACTAAATATGAGGGTCAAAGTAAAACAGAAGTAGGTACGTATATTCAAGATATGAGTAAGTATGTATATATTCAAGATATTTGCCCGCAAGTTGTTTTATTATGAAACTAGTTTGAATGTGGACCTCAATGGACAAATCGTGTGGCTCTCTGTATTTAATCTTTCGCTTTACTATAAGATTCTTATCGCTGCACTCAGAGTCACTAACGGTTACTTAAATCAACATACAAATTCTGTACTAAAGAGTGATTTAAGTAACTGATAGTGACTGAGTGCGGTCATGAGGGTAAGATCTATCTTAAAGGCTTAGCTTAGATTTAAAATTATCCGAACAAAAATGATGGTCTTATTTAACCGTTATAAACATTAGCCGTTTATATGACTTTTCATTTTTTTTGTATTAACAAAGTGTCAGTCATCTGAACATTTAACTTTGACAAAGTTGTTGGTGTTATCTTAGCAAAGTTCAAGTCTAAGTTCTCATAATAGATCGCACCCTTAATGACATGGACCATAGTCATTACAATGGGGCGTTAAAATAATTACTTCACACATGACAAAAGGACAAAACCTTATGAGAGATGTAATTTAGGATCGTGAATATTCAAAATAGTAACGCAATGTGCTTTACAGGTTACACTTTAGGTACTCACGATATCCACTCACGATATACAAGTACCCAATACTTGGTACGGTCACGGTCAGCCATGACCAAAATCAATGGAACTGGGTCGAAATATCGGCGTAAAACAATTAATATCGTGAGAACCTATATGTAATATCTTTAAACGAGCAATTCTTGTGTATATATTTTCTGAATCTCGGAAACGGCTCCAACTATTTTCATGAAAATTAGTATGCGGGGGGGTTTCGGGGACGATAAATAGATTTAGCTAGGATTCATTTAGATAATGCCGTTTTATCCGTGTTTCCAGGCAATGAAAAACTGCTACAATATACTCTTCCTGGCATCTATTGGCGAGTAGCAATACTAAAGCTACTTCAGCAGATGGCGTTGTAAAGCAACACTAAAGCTCGGTCATCCGGGTACTAATAATTAAGTAAATAAGGCAACAAAGAGATTCAAATCTACTGCTTTTCATATTTTTGAGTTCTTTTACTTTACGAATAATAATAAGCAGCCTACCTGCTTATTATTCTATGGAATTGATTTAGCAGTACCTAAATCAATTCCATTGATCACATTCCTAATTAAAATTGTATAAGTAAGTCAGGGTTTTTCTCCTCACGGTGCAAAAATAGTGCAGGCTAATGGTATAACCGTCCCATCGGCCAGAAGCAGAAACTCAATAATTAACTAATTGATTGATTAGCCTAAGATTAGGTCAATCAATTAGTTGTCCATTAATATCGAATGGAATCAATTGTAATTATATCAACTCAACAGAGATTATCGGATTGATCCATTAATGATTGTAACTCACTGATAAATAAGATACTGATATAAAGTTATAATTTATAATGAGTTTTATCCCCAAATTAGCGTATTTATCACCGTTTTTCGTTTGCGAAAACAGTTTTCATTCCGGCGACACGCCTACATTGCCTTCTAGCTTACCACTTTCGTCCAGAATTGGCTGTCAAATGATTTCATCGAGATTACGTCGCAACGTTGAACAGTCATACAACTTTCCTTGTAACCTACTTGTTGATCGGCAACAAATAAAAATAAATAAATAACCGTAACAAAAAAACTGCTATAATGCCCATAGATGGCGCTGACCAATTATAGCTAACATGAAAAATAAAAATTAAAAAGTGATTCCCGCCCACAGACATTTACTATCTATGTCAGTGTTCCCGCCCATGTAGTTCAATGATCTCGGCTATTATGTTACAGATCAACAAGCTCAAATATATTATACGACCCAGGAATAGAGTGTGGCACGAATATTATATTTAAATATAAACTCATACACAAACATTGGATGTCCTCAAAAATCGAATCACGTTCCAGAACTCAAAAGCCTCGACGCAACAATAGGCTTAACGTTGGGTATTTCGGCTAAAAGTTAAAAAATCAGCTTTAACCTACAATACCGCTCCTTTCACTTCGTAGCTGTGAGCGCTGAATGAATATTCATGACATGTCAATACCAGGAAATGGATTAGATACGTTGATTCTAGGAAATTTGTGAAAATTAATCAGTTCTCACTTGTAAAATATGATTTATGTACCTATCTAGTACAAAAATCGTATCACCTTTCTTTGTTATTCAACTGAGTGTGTTCAATGAAGGAAGGTGTGAGTGATTGGATTTAGTAGATGGCTGTTGGGTTTCTGAATAACATCCTTGAGATGTTTTTGGGGAGTTAGTACCTCATTCTATTTTATAGTTACATATACACGTACATAATCGCCATTGGCCGTTAACTTAACTTTAACTTAAACTTATGTTAAACAATCTTTACGGAATTGGTTGTTTAAATAACACAATCGCTACCTGTAATTATGTACAATAAAATAGTGCAACTGTACTGTACAGTGATCTCAATTGAACGTCTTATTATACCGCGTTTAGTAAGGGAGGCTATAGAAATCAAAAGACATCCAAGGAATTATAACAGAGAAGACGGGTATAAATTAGCGCATTCTTGGAATCCCGTGATTAGTTTGTGTCAAAGAAAATTTAAAATAGTGCTGAGTTCAGTGCGAAAAGATGTCGTTAGTGTAGTGTGTCGTGTTGCGAAAGGAAAACGATCGAAATGTAGGGTAGACAGGCTTATCTTGTCATTAACGTCAATTGTCACCTGTCAAGAGTTTCTCCCCGTCATGTCACCGCAGTATCACTGGGTCGAAATTCATTCGAAATATTGGTATTATAAAATACGGATCGTGACAACTCGTTGCATTTAAAATGTTTGATTATTAAACACTTACGCAATTTTTGGGACACACACTACACTTGTAATAGCTATTTATTTGGTTTGTGATGATGAAGTACTTTTAGCTTTTAATTCATTGAGATGAAATCACTTTTGTTTTTTGCTTAATTTAATGGAAGTATGTCACTGGTTCCGCCGCACACATCCATCATTTCACGTCGACGCTCATTTTGATTAATGCTCCACATTTATTTGATTCATTAATCCAAATTAAGATCAACCAAAGAAAATATTTACATTATTCTTTCCGGAGCGTTACAGACAATTTCAAAATCATGATCTTTGCGTAACTTGAGATTGCAATTAATTATTATAAAACAGTCGCTATAAATTGTTACAAATACATTTATATACAATGATTTTAATTAAAATCTTTGTTAGTTTAAGTAAGTTATAATATTCTTAACCATGTACCTCGGCGACTTTTCTTACACAAAAGACTAACGAAATTAGTTAAATCCATCAAATTTACTTTGGGTGTATTCAGACAAGGTACCATGTAATAGACAAAATTTTAAACCTGTACCTTAATTAATACATATCGTATACATTCCACTGCATTTATAATGTGAGATGTGCCAAGCTTGGATTCAACTTCCATAAAAGGCAGTGGACTCAACTGTGGCCAACACGCCAACGGCCAAGTGCGACCCGGACTTCGGACTTGACGATCGCTACAATACATTACATTTAAAAAAACAACATGCCTTAGCATAGGGTTTGGCCTTGTACAGTGTTTTGTTTTTTAATGTTTATCAAATCATTTGATGACATAAGCATATCGTCCTCCATTAGTTAGGCATACCCACCGTGCTTGCTTAGATGTGCACCAGGTACGACCGTATGAGCGGTGACGACCCGCGTTCGATTCCCAGCAAGGCAGAAATTTAAATGATTTGAATTTCTCTTTTCGGACTGGGCGTGCGTCGTTGTATTTGTGTATTGTCCATGGCATCCACGACACAGAATCCTGTGGTGAGTTATGAGTACGTTGCATTTATTTATGATCCTCTTATAAGGAGAATCTGAAATGAAACGCATATTATTTATGATGTTTTTCAAGCGTTTTTCAAGTTGAAGCAGATCGCATAAATACTGTTGTCTTTTGTCGCGAGTCACATCACAAGTTACAGTTACTTGTAACGTGATCAGTACCGTTTCGTGTTCTCGACAATCCCGACAGTGTATCTATAAACGCTGTCATTGCAACTGTTTGTTCTATTTTGTCTTCTCAGGTTCTCGCATGAAGTATGAACTGTTTTTAATGTTTGTTACCACAGAACCATGAACTGTTTTTAACGTTTGTTACCACAGAACTCCGTCAGTTATTAACTTAATTGGATTTAAAATTTGAAAGTATACGTCCATATTGGTTGGAAAATTAAGTTCTGACGACAGGATCCATCGAGGGAACTCCTACAATTTTAGTGCTCCTTTTTCGATGATTATTTCAGCAGGGTATTTTGTCGCATTAATGATATAATTTTATTAATAACTACATGTACCTACCTATCATTGTTTCTTTTCATATTTGTGTGTATAGTTTATTTTTTAGACAAGACTTATTTGGTAAGTAGGATTTAATCCTACTAATAATTGGAAAATTCGAACTCAGACCCACCTTAGCGAAAGAAAGACGATCAAAACCAAACCACTAGGATATGCGTTAACTATGCGTCATCAGCATATGTTGTTATAAAGCTTTTTTCTTTCATCTTTCATCGGTTTTCGGAGGCGGGAATAAACTCCTAAAAATTCAGTTGGCGAATTCAATCGCGCCGTTTCTTTTCATTCTACTCGCCGGCTTAGCTAAGCACAACTGCGTACGAATGACGTCACAATTTTCAGAATATTTTATAAATATGGTTTGTTTTCGATTTAAAAAAACTTGAATAGCACTGCCAATAAGCGGTAGAGATGGTTTCTTTGGTGTAAATCTATTCGAGTCTGTCAGAAGGTAGGTATTTCTAAGATCCATTAAATTAGTTTTGTTTGAAAATTTGAGATAAATAAAAGCTATAATACACGGGAAACAAAAACGAATACCTTAAACAGATCGATTTAAAACTTTTAATTTAGGTTTAGGTATGCAGTGTTTGACTTTAAGTGGAATTACTTGTATCTAAATTATAATAGTTTTATGCAAAGATAAAAATGCACACGCGGTGAATATAACATCTTTCATGCTGCATATTTACAAAACTAAGGGTCAGCTCAAGCTAAAACTTCGTATATAGCATGTTCTTATCCCATATAACCATTTGCCACACAGTTTGTACCCAAATTCAAGGGCTCAAATATTATGGGCTTGTTTTTGGACTCACTCTTTCTAAATTCTACAACGATCTTAGACTAATTAATTTTGAGAAATGTATGAGAACTTGAACAATAAGATTAAGTAAACATGTTAGAAAAAGCATTCTATTAGGTCTGTAGCATTTATTTGATATCGCACCCTCAGTGGAAAAAAGCATAAGTTGTCTTACGTTGAATTTTAGTTATCAATATGATTGGAAAGAGGGAAAAAAGCTGCATATGCTCAATTTTTTCAAATTTTTATCATTAATCTTGACGGTTTTGTGCAAGAAATACTAATGTAAATTCCTTAGACTACTTACTGATATTTTAACAGTTTTTTTTTGCTTTCCTATAAAATTGCAATTTTCATCTTATGCCTTTTTTCTACTGAGCAATATCGCAATATTATCAATCACAATAAAATTAATACATAAAATATTTGTATGCTTTACCAATTTACCAACGATAAAAAGCTTTTCCGTTTGCCGCGATGAGCGAGGTCTTAAAGCATCATAAATATATTTATTCGAGGCATTAACAAATATTCCATTTCCATTTAATCTGCCGCTCTCATACGGAAGGAGTAAGCGGACTAAAAATTCAACTCGCAAATTCAATAGCGGCGTTCCAATTCACTTCGCTGGGCGGTTTAGCTAAGCACAGCTGCGTGTGAATGCCTCTTGCCTACAGCTTTCAGTTTGTTTTAGAACTGATATCCTTTTATCGATCATTGTTGGGTATCGCATTGCTATTTCATAATTTTATTTTAAAGTGAAGAAATGAGTATGGTCATTAGTGAAGCTTTCTTTCTTTTTCTTCTATCTTTCTTGGTCGGCAACGGATCAACTCGTTTATCTGAAAATTAACGAAAGTATGCAATCATTCGTTATTATTAATGATCGACCGCGTAAAAGCAACAGTGGACGTCGTCGGTAGATATTATAGTGGGGGACTGTTAGTACCAAATTTTTTGAGCGTTAAATCCAAGTTCCGGTTTTGTCTGTTAAAAGCAGTCGCTAAGCCATGTCGGAGGCCTCTGGGTCGCATAAACTACCAACTTTATAAAAAAGCAAAGCAAAGCAACAACCCATAATTGTCCCACTGCTGGGCTCGGGGTCTCCTCTCACAATGTGAGGGGTACAGGCCATAGTCTACCACGCTGGCCAAGTGCGGATTGGTAGACTTCACACACCTTTGAGAACATTATGGAGAACTCTCAGGTGTGCAGGTTTCCTCACGATGTTTTCCTTCACCGAAGCAAGTGATAAATTAACTTGCAATACGCACATAATATTTGAAAATTAGAGGTGCGTGACAGGATTTGAACCTGGGCCCCCGCGTTCGGGAGACCAACGTTCTAACCACTAGGCTATCACTGCTGTACAACTGTATCAACTTTATAGCTAGCTACTAATCTCTCCACCAATGTGATGAAGCATGGTAAAGTTAGCTTAATGAGAAAAAACTAGTGCCATGCAGTTGTCATTCTGTAATGGTTTAAATTAATGTGGATGAGTTTTATAAAAAAATGTTGGTCTACATTACAGACTGTGTTCCTTTTCAAGAATCCCTACATTCTATTAGAAACGGTATCAGTTCATGACAAATTATAGAGTTCCGACTTGTAATTAAATGCGTAAAATATTTCCCTCTTAATCAACAACGCATCGGTTATGGTTCAAATGGTCATTTACGTCGTCAACCTCATACCATCAGGTAGTTTTCCAAACATTAAAAAAAACTATTAACTACTTCACAGCCCGTCCGTTATAAAACAACGTTAAAAAACTTGAAATTGTGTTTCGGACAAGTTAACTCATGTGAAAACAAGCCAGGAAAGAAGGTAATAACATTAATGTACTGCATTCAAGGATGTACTGGTAATACCAGTTTCTTAGTTATTTAATAAATAACACAGTAAAAGTCAGTTTAAACAATGTAGCCGTGATTTATTGTCGCGAAAACTTTACCGCTGTTCCTTGTCGTAATTATTTTTCAGGCGAAGTTTTCTTTCATTGTTAGAAAGTACATTAGGTGAAATTAACTGTCTTGTCTCCCAGTCGGCGGTAAGCGATATTAAAAGTTTATATTGAGTAAATATAGTATTAAGTTTGGCTGGTCGCTTTACTTAAATTTTTGAACGCAAAGACCTAATAATAGTCATGAGAACATTTAGAGACGTACCTACAGAGAATGAAAATAATGGGTTTTCTAATTTTAAAAATCATACATTCTGGCTTCTATTTGTAAAATTAGGGGAGCTTTAGAAAATTATTGATGATCAAAGGCTTAGTGGTTGAGATTGGTTTGAGAACCTGTGCCACAGATGATAAGTGAGTAGAGGGCTAATCCAATAAGTAGTGTAAAAACAAAGAAATCACTGTAAAACGGTCGGCCAAGAAAAAGGTCCGCTTTTAGAAATACTAAAATCATTAAACGGTAGAAGAGAGGAGGTGGCTGACTATGCAGGTGAGAGAAACAACATACCTGAATGCAACCGGATAAAACTAAATGCTATAATATAAAGCAAGATGGCCTAGAATGTTCTGGTGCCATTTTCTCGTCTGTACTTAAATCATCAGGAAAAACAGAAAAAATAAGCCGGTATAATATCACCATCGTCTATTGACATCTCAAAAAAAAAAGTCTGAATAGGTAAAGAGTAAAAAAATCACAAAATAAATCTTTAATGACCTATTGTATTTTGCAATAGGTTACTACCATAGAAATACGACGTTAAATTAAATTTCACATTCATATTATAATAGTTCATCGTTTGCTTTCGGACATGACTGAAAGAGTAGGTTCTTAGTGGTTCTTGAATTATGGCTTTTAAGTTTAACACCTGTTCAAATTAAGTAAAGGGTTTTACAACAATGTTACTAACTGTAGTATTCATTTACAGAATTAAAATAACAAGGGTGTGTTCTTCGTTAATAAGAAAGAAAGAAAGAAAAACGTATTATTGTGGCCATTAGGTACACACGAACATAGATAACAAAAAATAATATATACAAACAGACACTAAAAGGTAGGTTCCTAGCTCTGCTGGAAGAGATTTCTGATAGAAATAATGATATTATTAAGTCTCCACATACTGTATTTGTGTACAAGAATTAAATAAATAAAAATAAAGAAAACATTCTTATGACTTCATTATGGTCTGTAACTTTCGCATGTGTCCAGTAGTCCAGAAAATGGACCTCACTCAGCATGATGCTGTAGTGGTCCACGGCGCTGATTTTCAGTGAGTCCAGTTAGTGACGCAAAGACGTAAGTGTCTTAATTACTAATGCTTAAACAGGTAAGATAAGGTCCAATATTTTTATTGATCTATTTGACGGTACAATTTATTGGAATGATATTGTCTATCTGATAGCAATTGAATAGATTTACGGTCGTTATACCTTAGGTCGTTCTATATTTGATAATATAGAATTATGTAGCTAACTACAGGCAAAATGGGTTTAACAAAAGAAAAAGAAAAAACCGGCCAAATGCGTGTCATTCCACGCGCAATGTAGGATTCGTAGTAAGATTATCGACTACTCCTCATTAATTAATAATTACTTATACTAACTAACACTCCAATCATAACATCGTTATGATTATCGATAAGATTATTTGACGTTGGTCATTAGAGGTATTAGGGTCACGTTGACAATATGACTCTGAGATGAACCGATACTTAACATAATATTTAATGTCAATTACTTATGAACTTCTTACGACTAAATAAACGAACCTTTCTGAGTTGGGGCGTAAGTTTGATAAACTAATCAATCGTTGTTGAGAAAACTGATAAAAATAAGTACCTAAATCAAAATGGCCAACTCATCAACTGGTTCAATCATTTTATGACATTTTCGTTTAAAATATAAAGGGTTGGATTACGAAATTACATAATAAACTTATTTAGTGGAATAAAAAAGTTACGTATAGCGGATTTCCATCGAACCGACTTGTGAAGATCTAACAAAATCTTAACTGATATTGGAAAAGTTTGAATTGGTTACCCAAAAGTAAGTACGAGTAAATAAAAGAAAAAAACTTAAGAGTAAGCAAATAGGTACATACTATATATGTAGTAAAAGATGACGAAGCTATAATTCGTCATAATATAATCTCAATCTCAGGATTTATACCACAGCAAATTGATTAAGACAAGGCTGGACGCGTGCCAGTGAAGAAAACTGTAAAAGTATATTTTATCTAGTCTTAGTCGTTGTGTTATGTAAGGCTTTCATTTTTAGAAACTTCGCATTAAAGTTGTTTTTGTTTTATTGATTAACTTTGTTATTGCGTAATGTATTGTTAAAATACCAACTAGGTACATATATAAAAAACAAAGTATATCTTCCTTGTTCACGTTCAGTTGTTATGGCCACATATAGTATTATAATATTGCTTATAATGTTCCAACAAGCTGGACAGAAGATTCCATATCCATTCTCTCTTTTACCTGTCCCTTTGCTTCTGTCTCTAGCTCTGACTCTGTCTCTCCCTCTTCTTTTCCTCTTACTTCTCAGTCCCTCTGACTCTGCTCCTGCTTCCGCTTCTCCCCTCCTCTCCCTCTGGCACTCAAAATTATTATATCATCCTTATCTCCTATGTAACGTTCATATTTTATTTTTATTTCTGCGATTTCAAGATTCAGTTTGATGCTGATATACGTCTGATCGAAAAAGTGATATTTGTAAGATCTGAACGTGTACTCGTACTCTTGAGGCGAGATTAGATTATTAATAAGGCCCTAGTTTCCTAACACAATGAAACTCATCAATTGTATTTCATGCGACAAACTAAACAACAGATTGTAAAACGTACTAGCTCAAACAACACTGAAATTAATAGTATAGGCACATTATATAAATTAAAACTGTCAACTAAATTAAAACAAACTTCATTTACATGTAACACATTCTCGTAATTGTCAGAGTAGTTCAAATACTCTCTAGCCTGGATAGTGCTTTCCATAATGTACCTACTACATGAAGGTAACTTAGGTATTTTACACGTTTTTATACACTTTTACCATTTTAATTTGTAGTGAATAATATTTAAAACGTTCTTTTAAACAATATTAGATTTCGTCCGCAGCTTCAGTTTCACATACATACATGTAAACGTCCAAATCACCTCACGAAACATTTTCGTATAACATTTAACGGCTTTACGTATAGCCGGGATAAAATTTACCGTATTTTTCTAATCTAGACATGGTCTCTGCGTGTGCCAGTTTCATCTTAATCCGTACATCGTTATGCGCGTGATACAACCACAAACCACTTCACAAACTTTCGCATTTATAATATTAGTTGGATAGGATTACTGAAAAACCAATGATCCTAGATGAGCAATACAAGCGATAATTCGCGACGCGATGAGACTTACAAACACAACACTAATCTACGCGATAACATAGGCCAAGTTGCTACACAGTTGCACACCTGTATTGTTTTGTATATTCCTTAACGTATATAATATATACGTCGCGTTATGTTACCGTATTTGTCGCTTACCAAGGACAACGCTAACATTTTTAACGGTCACCATTTAGACCAAGCTAACCACTAAAAGTCGGTGGTTAGCTAAAAGCTACAAAACCATAAAAAAGGATATAAACACCAAGAACCAATTATTACTTGATTAAAAGTATAATAAACTGTTAAAGGGCCCGACGCTTCGTACCATGCTACACCAATGTCGGGGCGTGGATTTTCAAATTAGACTTACCTAATTAATTTGAGAAGACATCGCGGCTCCCAAAGGCTGAGTGAGAATAGCGAAGAGGCTTCAAATTTTAACGTACAGTTGGCAAAAGAATTAGGTATGCATTGCATGAAACGAAAACGTTCGGTAATGTTTAATATTACAGAATGTTTGTGTTATTATCAATGTTAAAACGTACCTTAAGTATAAAGATAGCATTTTTAAATGGTACTTTGCGAATGAAGATTTTACATTAATTATAAAACAAAGATTCTGTAATATTAAACATTACTGAACTTTCGTTTCATGCCCTGCATACCTAATTCTTTTGCCGACTGTACCCTAATTAAACGCGCGTGTTGTAACTTTCTTTGTTCCATTTCCGACAAGGGCTTGCTCAAAACAATTACATAGGTCGTTGGAACACGGCTTGTCTCCTGTGTTCCGTAATGATGACAAAGTTAAGGGTTTTTGGAAAAGCATATTTAATTGAAATTTCTTCTGCTGTAAGTGCTAATTTTTTTTAACCCCGACGCAAAAAGAGGGGTGCTATAACTTTGACATGTTTGTGGCATCGTATCTCCTAAATGAATGGGCCGACTATGGTTTATTTTATTTGAAAGCCGACGTGATCGAGATGGTTTATAGCTACAATTTATGAAGACCTGTTTAGGCGTTTCAAGGTCATTAGCTCCGCATGGTGAAAACAAAAATGTCGGAAGACTTAAATTTTATAATGTACAGTTATTAAAGCTGAGTTTTAAGAAGGCTTATTCGTTATCAATGATACGCAATGTGTTAAAAAGTATATAATGTAATATAGGTATTATTGATATTCACAATAATCTTAAAATTTAAAAACCGGGCGAAGCATATTGCGCGCTCACTCGCACTTAGGCGCAATATGCCCTTCTAGCACTTTTACATCAACGAGTGCAGTGAGATACTGTGACTACTATAGTAATCCAACCACGTACTTCTCGCTCGCACCCACGACCCGGCGTGCGCTAGCAATCCAAGACAACAGAACTTCTAGCGAGTGCTGTGCGTCTAGTACCTCCAAGTATGAAACACCTTCATCATGTCGTTTTTTGGCTGTCGCATTGTAAAAAAATTCTCTTATTTTTTTCCAAACGGCCCACATAAAGAACTATTACTTCAAAAATTATGTTGTAAATAAACTTCCATTGCAAGTACTTAGAAAGAAAGAAAGAAAGAAACATTTATTTCGGCATAGGCATTGCAATAACGTTTAAAAAGTGGTGGTATATTTATATGTAACTAGGAAATCTCTCTCACTTCGCTTCGGGAAAAATAGTAAAAAAAATATATAATATAGCCTATGTCACTTGGGGATAGTGTAGCTTCCCAACAGTGAAAGAATTTTTCAAATCGGTTCGGTAGTTTCGGAGCCTATTCAATGCAAACAAACAATCAAATCTTTCCTCTTTATAATATTAGTATAGATTAATATTGTACAACAATTTTTAATTGCGTTGCAGCTACCAACATGTCGGAAAAGGGTCTCATTCAGAATACGGGGCGCCGCGGCGTAGCAGATACGTTCTACGTTCTAATTTTTCAGTGCGCCTGTTAGTCGCGTGTAGATCGGCGAGCGGCGTAGCATAGCATAATATGTGCATTTCTAGCTAACGTAATGTACCTACGTAGTACTTACGTGGCTTAAAATATTTCTTTAGGAAAATTTTATTTATATCGATCTCTGATATCGATTGACTATTAAGATAAGCATCGAATACATAATTTGCAATACTAAGAGACATTTTTAACATTAATTTTTTATGTTTATAATATTTTAACCAAAACTAAATAATGATAGCATAGCAGTATATTCATGGAAATTATTGAAATGAAAATATGTTTAGAAATGATAATAATATTTATACGAAGAAGAGTTTTAACTGTAACAAATATTATAATAAAGCTAGCTCAGCACTCGAGCCGTCGCATCGTCGCGTCGGTCCGTTTTATTTCCTTTGATAATTATGCGACAATTAAACTTAACAGTATGCACAAACGCTGATGTACATTCTTTCTATTGTAACACAGAAAAAAATATACTTGCCACGAATAAATTATGTTTTTATGCGAATATTTATCTTCTTTTTAAATAGTGTAAAAATGTACTTAAATAGCTGTCATTTTGGTTTTGAGTACTCATAAATTTTACAAAAAAAATTACTGAATTAAAAGAAATAGTCTTAGACAAATACATACCAAAATCAACACGTATAATAATTATACTAGTAATATTCAGAATGATTATACTGTATATCACAAATATTCAGAAATCATATCCACATCACACATACCGGTACGAAGATGAACAATAGACAAATCTACTAAAGTTAGAGACTCAAGTGAAAGAACGAAACATACTTTTATTTAACGAATTTAAAATCGACATATTATGTAGAATTTAACAGTGACATTTGAAATTCATGTTGTTTATATTCCAATCATTTTCTGAAATGAAATTTTATCGAATCATTTTATTTTAAATTGGTCAATTCCATTTATTTTATTATTCTACATCAAAATTCACAATATTTCAAGACCTTTTAAAGACTAGTCCTGATTACAAATGTAAGAGATGTTAAAATGGGTGCGAGATGTGGTACCCAAACTGGGTGAAGTTCTTTTACGGTTCTGCGTGCATCAGATGTGCAATCAATTAATTTTAATTAATTGCCATCTTGAATATTATTATCTTGTCCGAAGCAAGTTAAATATGGAATTAAATTGTACGCAAAGTGCGCTTGCATTTTAAAGCCTTTTATGGTTCTGAGGTCAAAAAATAGGAAAAATAAATACTTAGAATTAACTGGTAGAAGTCGTATTGACTAATAAGTTGTTTATGTGTAATTCATTAAGATAACATAATCAAATAAGTTGAATCCAAAAAAAATTTTTTTTTTAAACGCTTTTATTTCAATGTTTAGTTTATAAAATTAGCTACAAGTTGTGAAAATTTCAAGTCTCTACGTAAAATAGAACATAGAGAATTATGCGTCTAAAGTCTGAAAATCGTTTTTTTTAATTTAACAACAAATAAACAATGAAAATTAGTTTAAAATATGATTTTCGTGTATTGTCATCGGAAATACACATGTCTGCCAAATTTCATCAATTTTCATTAAAGGGAAGTCATTCAAATTAACGTTACAAGATTTGATCCTTTGATCCTCCGAAGTGAAGCTAAATATAAAAGCGATTAATAACCTTATTGCCGTGTAAATAGAGTAGCATTTTGATCATAATATTGAAGATTTGATGCGTTGATGCTCCGAAGTGAAGCTAAATAAAAGCGTTTAATAAAGGCATTTCTATCAGGGCACAAAAATATTAAAGTTGGTACATTTCTCCATACTAAATGGGCATTCTCCTTTATTCTTGTTTACACAAACAATCATCGTCATCCTGCCCATTTCCCGATTTTATTTGTTTACACAATACAATGTATTATATAAATATGGCACAATGTACGGAACAAGTTAAGCGTATTTTGTAAACACACTTGACAAGCCTCTAAATACCTTCGTCCACTCCGCAGTTAGCTGTGTGATAAGTCTTGTGTAATCGTATTTTTATGCAACTTTCTTAATCGCCTCTGCAATTTGTGTTAATACAGAAAGATGTTACGGCAAATGTAATTGCTACGTTAAATTATTATGATTCTTATTGTACAATTAAAATTCATGCGTAATCCTTAAGAAGTAGCTAGCCTGGGGCTCAGATTTACGGGAGGGTTTAAGAGATAGTTTAGTTAATTTGCCTATTTGTGATAGCCTAGTGGTTAGAACGTTGGTCTTCCGAACGCGGGGGCCCGGGTTCAAATCCTGGCACGCACCTCTAATTTTCAAATATTATGTGCGTATTACAAGTTAATTATCACTTGCTTCGGTGAAGGAAAACATCGTGAGGAAACCTGCACACCTGAGAGTTCTCCATAATGTTCTCAAAGGTGTGTGAAGTCTACCAATCCGCACTTGGCCAGCGTGGTAGACTATGGCCTATATCCCTCACATTGTGTGAGGAGACCCCGAGCCCAGCAGTGGGACAATTATGGGTTGTTGCTTTGCTTTGCTTTTTTTTTAGTTAATTTAGTTTGTACGAGCACTACATCGTACACGTATCCAAGACAATGCCCACAGCAAAAAATGCAATTAGGCAATATGCATATACTCAGCGCACCGCATACAAATAACGTTTTCAATAAATTAGTATTCAAACTGTACTCGCTGGGTTTGGTTATTTCGCCCTGCCTTACTCTTTCTTCTAGAAATGTAGTACACGCAACATCCAGCAGTTTCTTTTTTTCTCCTCTTCTCTTGTTTTCCTGACAACGCATCGGTGATAAGGTGTTGTTGATTTCCATGGATGACGATTGTTAGCAATGATAAATTATTATTATATTTTTGAAGTTGGCAATAATGATTAAAATAGATAAAAATTGAATGTGGGTAGAAAAATAAAAAACGGTTTGACATTCGACTTTGCTTGAGATTCAATGGCGGGCTAACGCACTGTGTTCTTGTAAAAGTTAAATTGAATAAAAGAGTGATTGTGAAGTAGTTAAGTGTTGTGATTTCTTTCATGTCAGAAGTGTGTAGATTACAATAATCTACGTGCCGTCCTCTGCGGCATCCTGAGCGGAGAAATAAGGTCAGATGTTTTTAAAGTGATTTCTGGTATCTCAATGTGGAGTGTTAATCCAATCTCAGGAAGAGTTACGCATACAAAATAAATAAGGCTTGACTGAGCAATACTTCATCAACAATATCAAAAAGAGTATAACAACAATAGAGAATGAATATATTATAGCCAGATATGCCTAGTGGATTTGGACAAGACATTCATGCAATTAAATTCGATCATTTAGTGAAGCGAAAACAAAAAGGAAAGAAAACGTACATTAAGTATTATGTTAACTGCAGGCAGAACTGTTAAAATTGTGATATCATACCTACATTTAATGTTGCAATAATTACTAGGTATCTAAGACCAATAACACGGAGTAGTTAGTAATACTTCTTTTTTTACCGTGTTTTCATTAAAAAGTACGTTTGCACTTGTGAGATTAATTAATTGTATTTTCCCATATTATTTTTAGGTTTATGAAAGTAGTACTATGTTATATGTTACAGATATTCGTATCTTAATAAGTCTTAATTATTTGTATTAGGTATTTATGCACTATTCTTTGAGTTACTCGATATTATATACATCTCACTTTAGGTAATAGCTAAAGTTAATAAACAATGGGTAAATCTAGACGTAGGCGACGGAATTCAAGTGAGACTAACGTATCTACTTCTTCGAGTAACAGTGATATAGACGAACGTAGATCACTACACCGTAAGGAAACGGATCGCGATCGCGCTCGTTCGCGTAAGCATAAAAGTCATAGCCATCGCAAAAAACATAAGCGTTCTAGAAAACATTGCGAACGAACATCTCCACGGAGAAACGTTACTAGTCGATCTGCTCAAACACCTCCATTACCCTCTACGTCACGTTCGGAAAATGTTGCTCGCTCAAATGAATTGCGCGGTGATGCATCGAATGTTTCGGAAGGACATTGTTCCATCAGTGGACCTGTACCCACGATGAATTCGAATGAACTTTCGATGAACTTTTGGGCTCATAATAACTTTCCTGTTGCTTTTAGTGTAGTCCCCGAATTTGATCCAAATGATAATAATCAGACAATAGAAAATTGGATTAACAAAGTCAATGAGTGCGCGCAAATTTATTGTTGGAACGATCGTCAGATATGCCATTACGCATTACCTAAATTAAGCGGGTTAGCCAAAAAGTGGTACTTGGGACTACCATCTGTCCTATATACATGGGAAGAATGGGTACAAAAATTAAAATTAGCTTTTCCATCTAATGAAAATTACGGTGATTTATTAACATCTATGTTAAAGATTCGATGTAGATTTGGTCAATCATTAGAACACTATTACTATGACAAAATGGCATTAATTAACAAATGTGAGATAACGGGCAGCAAAGCCGTTGGATGTCTTATACATGGTATTGACGATAAGTTTATAAGAATGGGAGCAGGAGCATGTATGTTTAGTGAGCCGGAACAAGTACTCAATTACCTGCGAACAGTATCTCAACATGAGAATAATACATCTAATATATATAACCGCAACCGAAATAATGTACAGTACAAACCTACAAATAAACTAGCTAATGAACCTGTTAAAAATCTATCAGATAGCGGCAGTAACGCGATTAGATGTTTCAACTGTAACGAAGTGGGTCATATTAGTTTGAAATGTAACAAACCGATTAAACGATGCACTTTGTGTTTAAAGCTAGGACACGAGACTAAAGACTGTCGTAGAAATTTTTTTAATAGTAACGATGATTCTAGTAAGAAAGATGTTTCGGATAAAACAGTTATGTGTATTACCAGTAGCGAATCTAATAACGACAAATATTATAAAAATGTCATTGTGAACGGTGTTTAGCTGAGAGGATATATTGACTTAGGTAGTAAATGTTCCCTTATTCGTGAATCTAATGCAAAGCTTATTACCACGAGTGATTGGGATGTAAGTAATTTACCAATTTTACAAGGATTTGGTAACTCTGCAGTTAAACCTATGGGAAGGATAACAGTTACATTAGAAATAGGTTCAGTTAAGGCTAGGACGGAAATGCTTATTGTGAGTGACCATTTTTTTTATTAACTGCTGTATTAGTTGGACAGTCTTTTACTGAGAAACCTAATATTACTCTCCTTAAGACAAATAATGAACTGTTATTTATGCAGAGTCCAGATATCGACGAAAATAAATTAAAGATAAAAATTTATGTAAATAAAGACATAGTCGTCCCATGTAAAATTACAATGCCAATTGATGTGATTGCTGAAGATGAATATTGTGGTGGATTGTATGTACAATATAGTATGAGGATCTTGCCTATTAATGAACATATTATTTTGCCTGGTCTTTTTAAATTTGCATCTGGTAAAGGATATATAATGCTTACGAATTTATCATCAAGAGATCTTAAAATCAAAAATGGAACTATGATAGCCAGAGGGCAACAATATGAGGAATTAAATACTGAATATGTTGGGTTTGCTACAAATGCTAAGAGTTATATGCCATTGCCTCTTCAGGATATAAAGATTAGTGCCGTCATGACCGAGTCTGAGAAACAACAAATTATTTTCGATATTAGGGAAGTATAGACATTGTTTTGCAATGATTAAAAGTGAATTGGGTAAAACTAATTTGACCGAAATGCATATTTCGTTAACTGATGATAAACCTGTTGTATATAATCCGTATAGAATATCTCATAGTGAACGCGAACAACTTAGCAAAATTATTGACGACCTTTTAACTAATGGTATTATACGAGAAAGCACATCCAATTATTCGAGTCCGGTAATATTAGTTAAAAAGAAGAACGGCGATAAGCGCCTCTGTATCGACTTTAGGGCTATAAATAGAAAAACCATAAAGGACAAGTATCCCCTACCTCGTATTGAGGACCAGCTAGATAGGTTAGATGGCAATAAGTTCTTTACGAGTTTGGATCTCGCATCAGGATACTATCAAGTACCCATGAGTGATGCTAGTAAAAGATATACTGCGTTCGCCACACCAGATGGTTTATTTGAGTTTGAAAGAATGTCGTTTGGGCTTGTTAATGCCCCCAGTATCTTCCAACGTACCATCAACACTATGCTTAAAAATAAGGGGAGGGATTTGACTTTGGCATACATGGATGACCTATTAGTACCCTCTCATACAATTGAAGAAGGCTTGGAAAGATTAGAAAAGGTTTTTCAAATGTTAAGGTCAGCCAATCTTACTTTAAATTTAAAGAAGTGTGATTTCTTTCAAACACACATAAACTATCTCGGCTATGAAATAAGCTCAGAAGGAATTAGGCCTGGTAATGCAAAAATTCAAGCGGTATCAGAATTTCCCATGCCAAGGAACGTCCATGAAGTTCGGCAATTCATTGGACTTACTAGTTATTTCCTCGGTTCATACAAAATTTTTCAGTCATAGCAAAACCCTTAACGATGCTGACAAAGAAAAATTCACCATTAGTTTCGATGAACCTCAAATAAAGTCATTTAACGAATTAAAGGCAAAGTTAACTTCTAGGCCCGTTTTAGCGTTGTATGATCCCTTGGCTGATTTGGAAATTCATACCGCCGCCAGTAAATTAGGTATAGGTGCCATACTCTTGCAGCGTGATAGTTCTGGTGTATTACACCCCCTGTCATACTACAGCCGGCAAACCACTGTCGATGAGAATAAACTCTACTCTTATGAATTAGAGACATTGGCAGTGGTTGCAGCTGTATGTCGATTTAGGGTTTACGTGTTAGGTAAAACTTTTAAAGTGATCACAGATTGTGCCGCCATCCGCAGCACGATGACTAAACGGGACTTAATACCTAGAGTTGCACGTTGGTATATATCAATGCAGGAATATGATTTTATTGTTGAACATCGTAATGGTACTAGCATGTGTCACGTCGATGCACTTACGGCAGCCAATCATTCACATCCCTGAATGTGAGTGGGACATGCATATACCGCAAATACAGTGGTCGTTGAATAATACTTTTAATAAGGCGACCGGTCGTACCCCTTCTGAGATGTTGTTTGGTATTCAGACAACAGGGGTTTCCGATAGTTTCATGAACCCAGTGGTGTCTGAATTACGTACTCCTGTAGATCGCAATGAAGTTCGTGAGAATGCTGAAGCTCGAATTGAATCTGATCAACAGAAACAGAAAGAACGTTTCGATAGGAGTCATAAACAGCCTAATCAATATAAAATAGGTGATTTAGTTCGTGTTGAAAAGGATATACGTACGGAATCTGGGCAAAGTCGTAAATTGTTACCCAAGTGCATCGGTCCTTTTAGGATTTCAAAGATAATTGGTAATGATCGTTACGAAATCGAAGATACTCCTATTACTAGGAAAGAAGGCAGCAAATTTTATAAAGGTGTTTTTGCTGTTGATAAGCTGCATCCATGGCTTGTTTTTAATCACGATGTGGTATCGAGTGATTCCGAGTAAAAAGTTAATGTGATTAATATGAATATAATAAATTAAAAAATATATTTGGGATTGTTAATAGTTATTAACGATAACGGTTATTGGTCGTGTTATGAATTGTTCGTAGGTATTGTACAATACATTGTATAGTGATTTATGAGGGATAAATGTAACGTAATTATAAAGTAACAATTTAAGTGATATTGATAATGAGATATTAATTATAAAAATTTATTATGTATCAAACAGAGATATTATGAAGTGAGATTAGATAAATACATAAATAAGAGAAATATAAATATCTAAGTGAATATGAGTGAAATATTATTATTATATTGTATAATTACCAAAAAGTTGAGTGACATTGTTATTATTATATATCTATGTGTAGATTAGTGAAAAAGGAAGTAGAAAATAATGTATGAGCGATATCAAAGCGAATAAACAAGTGAAATATTAACTTATCAATTTATAAGTGATAATAAGCGAGTGTATTATAAGTGATAATTATTACAGAGATTATTGAGAGAATATTATATTATGTTAAGAGCGAGTCGCTATAGGTTTAAGTGCCAATAGACGATAATAGTGATAACAGTGAGTCGCTGTAGGTGAGAGTGCCTACAGACGATGTAGTGATAAGAGTGAGTCGTTGTAGGTGAGAGTGCCTACAGACGATGTAGTAATAAGAGTGAGTCGCTGTGGGTGAGAGTGCCTACAGACGATGTAGTATTAAGAGTGAGTCGCTGTGGGTGTGAGTGCCTACAGACGATGTAGTATTAAGAGTGAGTCGCTGTGGGTGTGAGTGCCTACAGACGATGTAGTATTAAGAGTGAGTCGCTGTGGGTGTGAGTGCCTACAGACGATGTAGTATTAAGAGTGAGTCGCTGTGGGTGTGAGTGCCTACAGACGATGTAGTATTAAGAGTGACCCTTTCTCTTCTTTTTCTTTTTTTTATTGTTTTTTTTTGTTTATTTTGTAAACGCGAGGTCGCGTTTGATGTCAGGATTAGCCGAATGTTAGCAATGATAAATTATTATTATATTTTTGAAGTTGGCAATAATGATTAAAATAGATAAAAATTGAATGTGGGTAGAAAAATAAAAAACGGTTTGACATTCGACTTTGCTTGAGATTCAATGGCGGGCTAACGCACTGTGTTCTTGTAAAAGTTAAATTGAATAAAAGAGTGATTGTGAAGTAGTTAAGTGTTGTGATTTCTTTCACGATGACCACATATCCTCCGCCTGTCTACTAATTTGTCCACAAAATACCTATAAGAACGCATTGAAGTATTATTACTAGCGTATAGAACCGAGATCGCGAACACCATGCATTGGAACCACGTGGTTTCAATCTTCAATGGATTCGTTCGATTTTGAAAGGAGAACCGGAGCTCAACTTTGAAAATGGAACCTCCCGGGCGGGACACACATTTTGTTTGAGAGATGTCTGTTCTATGACATTATACTTCAAGTGAACGTAGAATTTTGTGTACAACAATAATAAAATAGTGCTGTAGCTCAAGTGTGAGTTTTCGCAAGCATTAACTTCACCAACGCGTTTGCGTCTATGCAATCAAAATGTATGGAGTTATTGTCAGCGCCTCTAGCGGACAGTTAAAACAACTACACTGCGAGTGTGAGTTTCAAAATATCGTTTACGTGAACTTTTTAGTCAACATTGAATGTAACCATTCGAGTGGAGGTATTTTGACGTGTGCGATGTTTGACAAGTGAAACGCATTGTTTGGTAATAGGTCGTCATAGTAACAAAACATAATAGTAGTCATAGTAACAGATGCTATGCTATTGTTTTATCTCATTTGTTCTTTAAGCTTAAAGCGAAACAGCTATAGCTCATTGATAAAAAAAACATAATGCGCCTAAAATAAGTTTCACTTGACTGCCTTTGTAAGCTTAGGAATAGTGTACTTTTAAAATAAGTAGCTCGAGTGTAAGTTTCTAAAAAAAACTAAAAACTCAACTATCACGGGAATCGAGATGACTCAAACATTTTAGTACACGTATTTTATGCGAGTGTGAGTTCCTTAAACATCAACGAAAAAGTTATTCGTTTGCTCACTTCGTTATTAGCATAGTTGCACTTACAACTCATCTAATTTTAAAAGTACACTATTACTAAGCTTACAGAGGCAGTCAAGTGAAACTTATTTTAGGTGCATTATGTTTTTTTATGAATGAGCTATAGGTGTTCCGCTTTAAACTTAAAGAAGAAATTCGATAAAACAATAGCATCGTGATGCTATGATATCAAACATTTGACGTTTTTGTTACGCACATTACATGAAAATAAAAAAGTTTCATACCTTATTTATTTATTTATTTATTTAAGGCACGCCAACTAGGTACATAAAATACATTATTGTGATACACACCAAAAACTTATTTTTTTATGCACTTAAATTAAAGGCATGCACAACATTTACATAAACAAAGTGTCACAATCAGTCAGCACTAGGATACTTTGAACAGAAAAAAAAATGGTAAGTAAACTAAGTACATTTAAAAGCGAAACAAAAAAAAAATAACAATAAAAAAAACTAACTAAACGAACTTTCATGGAATAGCAGTGTTGTCGTAGAACACATTATGAACTTTTCTCTTAAATTTTCCAATGGAGTCGGTAAACATGTCTAAATCAACAATTTTAAAAATGAATTTTATGAATATTACTTTAATTACGAAGATGCATATATAGCACGAGTTGAGTTGGCGTAGCGCCTAAGAGCTCGGACTCGAAATTCGATGGTCGTGGGTATTCCCCGTATGGTAGATTTTTCAATTTCTCAATTTTTATATAATTCATTGGCCAATTATGCAAAGAAGTTAATTATTAATTTTATTAATTTATTTATATGCAAAGATAGAAAAGGTAAAAATTAGGATTTTCGAAATAAAGAGCATACGAAAAAACTTTGTACATGAAAATTCAAAACTTTATTCATTGACATTCGATTATTTACATGTGTCGGGAATCGGGATGATATAATGGGATGCTTTAAAAGAGGCTCGGAATATAGGCCGTTGTTTTCGCTGATGATTGCGCTTATCTTGAGCCTGGGCTTCCGCCAACATCTTCCAAGCAAAGTAGGTAATTACGCGCTGCTCCATTCAACATATTGCTTAATCAATTTTCACTTCATACTGTAAGCCTATTTTAATAAATGAATGTTTAGCGACCCTACATTTGTACATTGTAGATGAGCAACCCTGTTTTGGTTACCATAGTATTTGAGAATAACACCATTGTCATTTCATTGTCAAGTTAAAAATAGCAAAATAGTATTGTATTATTGGAAATATTGAAAATATAAATATGCAAAGAGAAGGAAAAATTTATGTGTAATTTTATTGTAAATAATCCCTGAGGCTATCCATAATAAAATCAAATAAACTATTACCAAAAAATGCGTTTCACTTGTCAAACATCAAGTGAGTAACTCTACTACTATGGTTGCGTATTTTTTCAATAGTTAACTACAAAATAATAACTTAAACTCGCGCACACGTCAAAATGCCTCCACTCGTATGTTAAGTTACATTCAACGTTGACGATGTATAAGGAACACACTCGCATAAAATATGTTTACTAAAATGTTTGAGTCATCTCGATTAACGCGATAGTTGCGTTTTGCCGTTTTATGTTAGAAACTCACACTCGAGCTACTGCACTCTTCAACGCTTAGATAATGCATGTTTACATAATTTTATCAGTTATTTCATAGTTATTTATTCTGAATACGATACAAATTCAAGTCAGACATTATCAAATCTACGACAAATTGTCGCAGTTGAAAAACAAACTTTTAATGAGAGTTTCAGCATAAATATGTCGACGCTTCTGTGCTATCTGTGGGCAACGAGGGATAACTGGGATAAATAGGAATCAGAGCTTAGATAAGTAAATGCAATTTGTAGAATTCTAGTTAAGAGTGAATAAAATATGATTTTAAAATTATATCAGAGAGGACACAAAACGCTATAAATGTAAATTGATACACACGATTTTTTACTTTATACCGACACCAGCTGACCCGGCGAACTTCGCATCGCGTTTTTTTTCTAAAATAATTGTACCCTTAAATACTCATTGTTATATCAGCTATTTGCCAGTGAAAGTCCCGTCAAAATCGGTCCAGCCATTTCAGGGATTAGCCGTAACAAACAGACAGACAGACAAAAATTGTAAAAAATGTTGTTTTGGTATATGTACCGTGCACAGGTATACATCCAAATGCACTTAGTAAAAAGCGGTTATTTTAATATGTATTACAAACAGACACTCCAATTTTATTTATTTGTATAGATTTAAGTCATAGACGGTGAGTCTGAAAATCGTGAGCACTCGTTTCGGTTTACTAATATTGAATAAGGTTTTTTTGCTAAAGTGCACTTACAACGTTTATCACTGACGTGGAATAAAATTTAATTCCATTATTATTAACACGTATTTCAAGACTTCTAACTTTCAGAGCATAAAAAAAGACGTAAGATTTAGACTAAATTCGTAATTTGATTTTCCACATTCAAGCAGATATTTATTCAAAAGCATCGATTTAAATCTTTATTCAAAACAAATGAGCACACGGCATTGAAGTATTATTACAAGCGTATAGAACCGACCCCGTGAACACCATGTATGTCCCAATGCATTGGCGCCACGTGGCTTCAATCTTCAATGGATTCGTTCGATTTTGAAAGGAGAACGGGGGCTCAATTTTGAAAATGGAACCTCCCGGGCGGGACACACATTTTGTTCGAGATGTCTGTTCTATGACATTATACTTCAATGGCACACGGTTATATTTCGCTTGGTAAGGCTTGAAATACATACTTTGTATTCTTATGCTGAGACACGATTCATAGAACATTTAGGGCGTTTTACGATACCAGTAAAGTAGGGAACCGCTATCTTACTCTCTTCACGCACTCGTTTACGCCGTAATAAAATATGAAGAAAGCATCCCAAATAAAGGTGTAGCGTAAACTTGGCCAGTGATAACAATACAACAACGTAAACAATTTTAGACCTCCACGTATAAAGTTTTATCGTAACACCGACTGACTCGTGCTTTACTTTATTACTCGACGATAAAGCGAAAAATATCAAAAATGTACTTTTATTTTGAGCAAATAAAAAGGATCGCAAAGACTAATGTTTTACATAAAGTACTTTAACAAAATGGAACCTTTGATTATGGAAGTTTAATAAGTTGAGATCTTTTTTTACAGTTACACGAGTTACCTCAAGAAGGATTTCAGACGATAGTGTCCCGGGAAGATTTCCGCGAAGATGTATTAGCTCAATAGCTCATAAAGTTTGACTTAGAGCCTCTTGCAGCCTCTCCAGACATATTGCCGACGGTATATTGAAAATCTCAGTTCTATGCAATCCCTCGCTTTATTTGGAAACCACTTGGAGCGGCGAATGAAAACGTTACAAGAATTGGAAAAATGGTACCTACTACCGATACGAATATTGAAAAGGAAGATACAGTTTTATGAATTATTATTTATTTATTGAATGTAGAGTTTGTTGCAAAACGCAATTGTTTCGCTAACGGAGAGCAAGGAAACATGGCGATTAACACACATAGCGTTTATAGTAATACATCAATTTATTTCACAAAGACGTAGTTTTTTTCTGAAATCCTATTAATATTATTTATGTGAAAGTTTGTGAAGATGTTTGGGCGTTTGGATGTTTGTTCCTCAATCACGCCACAACTACTTAACCGATTTGACTGAAATTTGGAATGGAGATAACCTATACCCTGTACTAACACATGGGCTACTTTTTATCCCGGAGAAGTTCAGGGTTTCCGTGGGATTTGTAAAAAATAACATCCACGTTCGTGAAGCCACGGGCATCATCTAATATCTAATATTATGTATCCTAATCCATCATTCTACTTATATTTTTATGTGGCTCTGTAAATCTATATTAATTAAATAAAAATTTCGTTTCGAAACCAACCTACCGCGGGCGCCGCGAGCAAAAGCTTATACACAACGTTTCAGAAATTCTGATACTGGGGTGGTTTAGAATACTAATCCAATACACTCTCAAAAGAAACAAAGTATAATTTAATTATTAATTCAATTCGAATAAAACATTAAGCATTAAAGATAATTTACCACTAAATATCGTAAAAAATACATTGCCGCAGTATTTAATTAAGGAAGTAATTTCAATAGGTACGCATTTTGTGCTTTCATCCATTCGACAAATTCGTTACCATTTTTATTTAAAAATGCGATTTCTTTCTTCGGTTTCGTTATTATTATACATTTACATGAAAGATTGTGGCGACCATGACGGAATCGGAACGGGAATTCATTGAATACACAGTAAATATTTATGAGAATTACCGACACATTTTACTCGAAGGCATTTCTCACGAACTAAGAATAGTCCTTATAATAAAGATAAATGTAAATGTTAAAAATAGATTCAGGGAAATATTAAATTTTTTCTTTAAAATAAAATAAAGAGTTTACGCCATTTTATTTATGGCAGTACTGCTAACTATTAATGTCAATGATGAGTAGTTGATTTGACTTGACATTAAAAAACTTCAATGTTAGTCAACATTAAATAATTAAGTAAAGGTATTTGTATCCATCCATCCATCCATCCATCAACCCTTGGAGGTCCACTGCTGGACATAGGCCTCCCCTAACTTGATCCACTCTGACCGGTCCTGAGCCTTCTGAATCCAGAATAGAATAGTTGTATTTGTATACTTAACTTTAATTGTCCAAGAGTGAATTTTTGTGATTCTGTACTGGAGCGATTTAAATAACCGTTAAGTGACTCTGAATCGGGGCGTTACAGGGTTAATACGAAAAAAATTAAGTCACCATTATTTTTGTTCGGATAATTTTAATTTTCAGCAAAGCCTAAGTACTATTTATAGATGTCACATGTCTTGTGACGCAGCTTACCTCTTGTGGCCAATTTGTTTTAATAATTGCATTACATAAGTTGCGTATTTCGAATATTAACAGAGTATTCATCAAAAAATATCATATGTGAGTTTGGGTATCTGATCGGCTTAGGCCCTCTATTATGTCCAATAGACTTCGTTGAAAACCCTGAAGAATGCGTCTTTGCATCATCATCGCACCTAATTTAAAACTTGCGTGTTTTGAAGTTTCAACTACTTAGAACCTAATGTTCTAAAATTAATCTTACAGCTTTAAGGAAAAAATATATTATTATTATAACAAAAGTTTAATTTAGGTACGTCAAGTGAAGCCAGAAGATAATAGCTAGTCTTCCCTTAAATACGGTAACGAATGCCGCCCGTCAATTTTGTAACTTTTCTGAAGTCCTATCAAAATTGAAGTCGATATTGGGAAAGTTCCGGTTTGTAAGGTAAAACGAAGATATCTCCCGATAGGGCAAAGTCAGGGTATCAAGAATTATGTAATTACCAACCATTAAGATGGGAGATACTGATAATTTCCCGTAATATTATGTATTTCTGGACAAATTGAAAAACTCTGGGCGGGTGCCAATGAGGAACTTAGTAGCAATTTCCCTGCTCCAGTTTTGGGACGGGGTCGAATTATGTAATAGAATATTGGTATCAAACAAAGTTATATCATTCCGTATATTCTATCAATCATCAATTAAGCGTCAGAAACTTGAAAATTTTCACTTTCTTCTTCCTCAGGTCTTTTTCAAATCAAAATCAGAAGAAACGCTTCGGTGATGATTTGAGTGTTGCTGATGTCCTTAGCAACGGTGACCACGTCTTACCATCAGGGCCAACTCATAAGCCATCATCTCCTCATTAGTGGACGATTTAAATAAAAAATATCCATGGACAGTAGAGACCATTTACCATTCACAGGTTCGATAGTCAGGAATTGACACAAAACAATTAAGAAACATCGTAAAATATTATTTTTATTTTTTGGCCAATATTTATTTGGTAAGTAAAAGTAAAAATTCATGGTAGAATTAAAACTGCATTCGTTTCATTATTTTAATTTACAATCCATATTATGTCGATGAAAACAAGTGTCCAAAAACGATAAATTCTGAAATGAATACACATTTATCATTTATATTCAAAACTACCACAATCAAAAGACTGGAATGTGTGGTCAGCACAATCCATTAACACACATAATATACCCTGTAGCTTAGTTGGTAGCGATCCTGCCTGTGAAGTGAGAGGCTCCGGGTACGTTTCCCGGCCGGTTCAGATATTTATGTGACTAATAAATATTTGTACTTAGGTCATGGGTGTTGTAGTGATGACTAATTTGTGTTGCCCATGCCACCCGCGACACAGGGAAACCTGTGGGGGTATGACTGTGTAAGTGTTTGTTATGTGTGTGTGTGTGTGTGTGTGTGTGTGTGTGTGTGTGTGTGTGTGTGTGTGCGTGTGCGTGTGCGTGCGCGTGTGCGTGTGCGTGTGCGTGTGCGTGTGCGTGTGTGTGTGTGTGTGTGTGTGTGTGTGTAAGCGTTTATTATGAGTGTGGTTGTGGTTATCAGCTTAGACTTAACCTAATGTGTCATTTGAGAAATCACATTTGATTCGAATAATCTCGGAACAGCTGCTGCCTAACTCATTTCGATGTAGTTTTCACTGTTAAATCGCTGTAGTAAACCTGTAACAGAACATTAATCAAGCCAACAATTTAGCTCAAATACTTGACAAAGAGACCAACGTAAGAAGAGTTAACCGATATATTTCCCTCTCCTCATTATTAAGAGCTCCGCACTTGAGCGGGCAAACATTCGTTTTCCTCAATGCGTATGATACATGAAAACCCTAGATTTTCGTTACTCGATAAGGGGATAAGAGTTTTGTTACACCGATACGTAACAAAAAAAATGTTTTAATATTATTGTGTTTATTTATATTCGATATAAGTTAGCATTGTGCGTAGGAAAAAATAACCTCGGTAGTTTCTTGCCGCTTCTTCTCCTGGGGCCACTGACGGTAGGGATTTGTGGTAGCGATATGACGTACGCTAGCTATCCAAAAGAGTTTGTTTTGTTTTCCACGAGATACCATAGTACTATGAACAATAATTTACAATCAAAAAGTACATATAAACAATAAAGAATACTACAATAGTAAATAATAGGAACTGACTTTGAATTAAAATTATTTTTGCGTGACTAGCCGCCTTAATCTCTTCTAGTATAAAACCTTTACAAAATAAAAATAACGACATCCTGTCTTACACAACGGTCTCTCGTAACTCCTGAAGGTGCTGAAATATAAGATTCTCGACTTTTCCTTTTCGAGAGCACTTCCTTAACAAGACACGTATATCCGAGATATTTTTCCCTCTGCAGAGGATATTATTGTGGCGTTAGAAACATCAAAACATCTATTGACTGTAAAGCTGAACTCGTTAACTGTTCAGGGTTTGGACATCTGCGTATTATATCTCTAGTTTACGAATTGTGCCTGCGATGTTGTCCGCGTACCAACTTCAAAATAGGAGGAGGTTCTCAATTCGACAATATATTTTTTTATGTTACCTCATAACTTTTTACTAGGTTTACCGATATTGATGATTCTTACGTACGATTAAATTTTGAGTTATTCCTAATTTTGAAGTCAGTTATTTTTTTTAAAGAATTATTTAACAAAATTGGTACCTATCTAAAAATCATGCAAAGGTGCTAAAATTAATGGCAATGTTGAGTCCGAAGCGGATTTTTTCCTTATGCATAACTCTAACCCCGTGATAATATCGCTATGTCGCTGTCATCTCGTCCAATAAACAAAGCGGCCAATGTCGACATCCATTTCTAAGGCGTCTTCACAAGCGGAATCCTTCCACAATACAATGAACTATATCAACTGTCCAATATGAAACGTGACTGCTGGACGCGAAACGCTGGCAAATATCGCGGAATGCTTATTTATATTGGATTTCTGACGGAGACTTGAACTGTTGACTCCAGCCGTGCTTGAGTTCAAGCCGAACTTGTGGTGCATGCTGATGGATAAAGGAAATAAAACATGAGAGGTGTCAAGGGACACCCGGATGGAACGAAGTTCCTTTCGATTAAGTATTGTTTTGTTGTACAGCGCCATCTCTGTAAAACTTAATTCATCACGCTAGCGTGATTCAGAAAGTTGTACAGTACAGCGCCATCTCTGTAAAACTCACTGAATCACTTCAAAAAAAGTGTCGTCATTCGTAAAATCAAAAAGTGTCGTAATTTTCCGTCTAGCCCCCTTTCACAACGCGCGATAAGGAACTTCGTTCCAATAACAATGGCGGTAGACAAACGAACAGATGATAAGTCATCATCGCTCATGGGCTCATGGGTTAGTTAGGCCCTTTACAGTACTAACCCATAACTCCAAACTTGGAGAGGGTTCCGCACGTTGATTATGTATTTACCATTATATCTTTATTTTATTTATTTTTGCCGTTTCTTTTAAGACCATAGAGTTCTTATAGGTTTTCCTATAATATTTAAAGAAAGAACTATTATCCGTATTTTTTTTCAAAACTCTAGCTTTAGTAGTTTCGGAGTTAGGGAGGAATGGTCAATTTTTAACTTTAATTTTCCTTCGTATGTGAATAATTTTAAAACTATTCATTGTAAAACTATAACAAAAATATATTTGAGATCCTTACAACAAGCCCTTTCATTTGACATACATGTATGATACAATACGGTTTGCAAACCGGTTACGGTTTGGTTGTTTAATTTTGATTTTGTAATTTTTTTTCAAATTTCAGTTGTTTACTTGATACGTTCGTCTTTGGGTTCCAAAAAAGTACATGATTACTAAACAACTTATTTGGTCATGTAGTTTCGGAGTAAATTGGCTGTGAACGGCGGTTGCCCAGATGCATGTGATCCTATAAGGGTTCCGTTTTTCGTTTTTTCGTACGGAACTCTATAAATGTGATAATATATACAGGGTGAATTTTCCAAGTGTGCATGGATGGCCAAATCCAAAACTACGAGGAATAGCGAAAAATGCTCAAAGGAGTCTCGGGGCCGATTTTGATTAAAACTAAAACTGCATCATTACATTTTTGAAAAATCAATATTCCTAGCCAGGAATCGAACCCGTTGATTTTGAAAAAAAAACACACCCTGTATTATTACACCATTCGATAGTGTCACTGAAAAGGATAAAATTCTGGGAAGTAATGACATACGGTAAAGTTAAGGAAAATGTTTAATTTCAATAAAATTCATATTTTTAGTACCATATCCGTAGACCCGTTTGCAATGAAGATTTGGTATTAGCTATTTTGACCTACTTTGAATCATTCCCCCTTAATTCCACCCGCGATGCAGCCGAAAATATTCATGTATCACAAGCTACATAATATGTAAAGACGCATTATTAAAAACTTACATCCAGAAGATAACTTACGACGTCTTGATTTTTGCAACTGGTTAAATTAGAAAATTTACAATGATAGTAATTTTTTTACGCAATATTTTATTCTCTGGTGAAAAAAAATTTTTCAATAATTGTATGTATAACCGAAAAAATAATCATTATTGGTCACGCACTAATTCATTTCGGATAACCGAAGGACATCGCCAAGTACGTTTTCCATATAATTGTTGGTGCGGTATTTTGAAAAAACAGTCTTTTATTTCAAAATTTATGATGGAACGTTGAGCACTGTTAAATATGTCGAAATTTAAGTGAGCTGTTTGAAGAGTTGGATAATTTGCCTTTGGCCCAGACCAATCAATTGTTCTTTCAGCAAGATGGAGCTCCCGCCCATAATAGCCGTATTGTAAAAGATATTATGTTGACCAAGCAGTTTGGTGAAAATTTTCTTGCAACGCATGGTCCCTTACGATGGCCTGCAAGGTCACCGAATCTTATCCCCTTAGATTATTTTTTCTGGGGGTAGATGTGTAAAAACCGAAATGTACAAAGTTACTTATAATTGTATTAACGACATGAAACAATCGTTGCAAAATATTCTGACCGGAATGAATAATATTGTACTGGTAAATGCAATACAATCATTGAGACTCCGAATACGCCTATGTATAGAAAATAATGGCCATCATTTTAAACAGTTCATAGGTTAAGGTTTATTTAGGTAAAATAAAAAAGTATTATATTATATTTTGTTCAAAGCTTAGAGCTCTTTATTTAAGATTGCTTTATACCAGTAACAGGCGTGTCAGATTACAGGATGCACCGGATTAGAAAGAGTCCAGATTACCGTGGGTCCATGGATACGGTACTAAAAATATGAATTTTATTGAAAATAAACATTTTCCTTAAGTTTACCGTATGTCATTACTTCCCTGAATTTTATCCTTTTCAGTGACACTATCGAATGGTGTAATAATACAGGGTGTGTTTTTTTTTTCAAAATCAACGGGTTCGATTCCTGGCTAGGAATATTGATTTTTCAAAAATGTAATGATGTAGTTATAGTTCTAATCAAAATCGGTCCCGAGACTCCTTTGAGCATTTTTCGATATTCCTCATAGTTTCGGATTTGGCCATCCATGCACACTTGAAAAATTCACCCTGTATAATAATATTATTTGTATATTAAAATTTAAAATAAAATTAATATTAAAATTTATTTTCATTATTAACATGCCGCGATTAGAGTGCTAGTTCCCAAAAAACAGTGATAAAATAACAAAAGCAATTGTGGGTAACATATAGCAATAGCGTACAACTGGCATGTTAACGGGAACCGTGTGTTTAAACTTCCAGCTACAACTAGCTGTAGTTTTCAAGTATGAGATGTTTGCTGAAACCGCAAACTGGTGCTAACTTCAGTGGTGAATGCTTATTTGGTATTTGTTCTCTGTTTTGGTGTTGTGGTCACGCCTGGCTCTTTGGTTTCCATGAATAGAATACGCAGGGTCTAGAAATATGAAGACCTCGTCGAAGTCCCATCATGAAACTATTTATGATCAATTGATTGGCAGTATTAAATGACTAAATCGTCAATCGTTGATCATTTATTGATATTGTAAAACAATATTGTTATACTTAATTGAATTTTTTTTATGCAAATAGCCAGCAAACGAACTGACAATCAACCTAATGGCAAGTGGTTATCGTCGCCCATGGACATGAGCAACACCAAAGGCATCACTGATGCATTGCCGGCCAAGAAAGAGAGAAGAAACAGAAAGAAAGAAAGGACTGGCTCTCAAGGAACACGACGAATCGTTTGGCGGCTGATTCATGCTCAAGGGTGATGGTAGTAATATTGTAAATTGCCTTCAGGAACCAGAAAATATAGATTGATCCACAATCTTTTCTTCAGACACAATCGAGAGAACACAGTCAAAACTAAAAAAATTATCACCCCCCAAAACAAAATCTAGACTTTACTTTGTTTTACTAAACTCTTACCCAAACTACCATTGGATTTAAAACACGATTGATTTGAAAACAAAAAGTTGTACAAAACAATTTATTAGTTGGCAGTTAATATTTATTTTACTTCCCAATTCACATTGCAGTAATTTATTTTTATATTCCTTTAGCAGCGAACCGTTCATTTTATTCGTAAATAGACTAACACGGTCGTTATGTCTCATTTATTTGGTACCGTTTTATAGCGTTCTAGAGTTGCAAACGATACAGGATTTTATGCACTGCAATAACACACGTACTAAAACTTGGATAGAGTGCAGTGGGGTATGAATGGCAATATTATGGTGACTGCCAACATAATAAAATAATTATACGTCACCGCCATACATTTGTGACTAGAGGACTTCTAGAAGATCACCAATATGTTATCGGTCAATAAAGAATTGGTTTTATTACTTGATCCTCTAGAAATTAAGAAAATATAAATGCAATCCGTAGGCAGGAGAAGCAGGTTAAGAAGGAGAGTGGTAAAAACTTCATTAGTTTTCTAAGTTTAACGTCAAACAAAACAAACAAGACTTTAATAATTACATAGATTATGCAATTTTTTCTCTATCATCAGGTTAAAATTTTCGCTATAAAAATATATAAAAGACAGTTTTGCCACATTCCCCGATGTACTCTATAGAGAACGCGGCAAAGTGCACTAACTGACGATTTCAAAGTTTTTCCGATAATTATGGCGGCAATGATTGCCTTCCGGATTGAGAGGAAGTTTTAAACTGAATCTACCGACTAATGGGTTTGCACATCGAACGGTTAAACGAAAATACACCGCGAAATTACTTTTAATGTATTGAGCGAATGTTATATTGGAAAAATGTAAGAGTAAATACGAGTATGTACCATCAAGTCTTCTAATGCTCAAGTCAAGTCAAGTTGTCTAATGCCTGAGGTTGTCTAGTAATGCCTGAGGAAGATGAGTTATAAGTTTAATAAACTTATAACCCATCTTCCCTTCGCTAAACGAGGTTCTTGTACGTTTACAAATTAATAATAACGTCATTTCAAACAGTCGAAACTATTGTTACTGCGTTTTATCAGGCGTTTTACGACATGACTTTGACGACTCCGAATAAATGCGGATAAATAATACCATGGCATATTTATAGCTCCAAACTATTTAAAATATTTTGTGTCGTGGATATCATGGACAACACGCAGAGATAACCACACCCAGACCGAAAACAGTAGTTTGAACTGTTCATTCAAGTTTCTGTCTCGCTGGGAATCGAACTCATGACCCTTCGAACGGTGGTCCGACATGTTGACCATTGCGCTACAAGGGTCGTCAAATTATTTTCAAGGTGTTAACGACAATAGGTATCAGTAGTAATAATACCTTTACTGCCTTACAAGACTTGAATTTTTACTTAACTAAATTTTCTTCTTGAATGTTATTATCCACATTTTATAGGTAAAAGAAAAAAATAAGTTTATTACTGTAGATCGACTTACTCGAGTTTATAGTGCCGTAAATTAAACAGCGTTGACGTTTATTGTCTATGTGTTTCTATTAAGAATATTTTAAAAACAACAAGTCATGGACCCCGCTCGATATTTCATACTTACTTTTTTATGTTAGTAGCCGACCAACGAGCTGACGATCCATCTAGAGGTAAGTAATTTTTTTTTACTACTAGTGTTCCCCCATGCATCTACCTACACATCCGCAGTTCTTTGCTTAACTTGGTCTATCACATAGGACCACAGAACATCTAATATAGTAGATGTTCTGTCCATAGGACCGACACCACAGTATAATAATATCTTATTATAACATATGTATATAATAATAAGATATTATTATACTGTGCCGACACAAACCACCGGATTATGAACAAGTCCACTCGGAGATCTTAAAGAACGCTCAGTAATAGTTCATTTACGATAACGGATTAAGACATTCTATTCGGTCTAATTGGTCATTTTATCACAAAGCGTCGATTCATTCTGTAAGTATATTCTGTTCTATAATCATTGTACGAAGGTAAATAAAAGTATGTAAAAATTAAATGCTTCGCGACCGACTTAAAACTACTAGGCGCGCTTCAATACTCACGCTCAGTTACTTATTTATTATATGTATGTACATGACTTTAATATGTATCCGGTATTATATTTGTTGATGATGTTGTTATTTATGTTGTATGAGCGCTCATAGCCCCGCGGCTTGGGTCGATCCTAGCAACAGCGGGCGAGATCGGTAGTTGGATGGGTGACCGCTAGTGGCAAAAAAATTCTTGAGCGTTATCCTAAGATAACGGTCGTTAAGCCATGTTGGAGGCCCTCGGACGGTTTGAAAACTTCCGACACTCGTGTTGGCCACTAACCCTTTCACCAATCCGCACTAGAGCAGCGTGTTGGAGTACGCTCTAGGCCTTCTCAAGAGGAGAGACTAGTGCCCAGTAGTGGGCCATTAATGGGTTGAATTGAAGTCATTATATTTGTTGTTATTTATCGGCCTACTGGGAGACATTTCAACCTATCTGAATAAGGACTTGACATATTTTAAATACATTGCAAGTGACATTCGTTGTATTCTGATGGTTTTCCTACTTTTTTTTAATTAGTGCGCTCTACATATCAGAATGCTACACGCAAGGATAAATAAATAAAACGACTATTTTCTTTTGTCAAAAATCTAATTCGATCTTTTATTCTCGACCCATTTTAACCAAAACTTCTATTCGGCCCTTTTCATATCTAGGCGAATAACTTAAAATGCTCTGGAGCGAAATTCGTGAAACGCATTCAAGTCGTGATGGTTCTCTGAATTTCTATGTGCCTTTGTTAACTTTTCTATTTCAAAAATATAGTCGTTGAAGTTTCGGAACACGAAGTGAATTTAGTTAGGTCTAAATACATACCTGTAAGCATACCAACATACTGAAGTTTACGACTTAATGACGTTAGTCTTTACTGAACGACGCGTGAGACATAATGATTACTATGACGGCGCGCCGTACCAAGGTTCGATTCCCAGCGAGGCGGAAATTTAAATGAGGAATAGAATTATGGCACCCCCACGTCACTGAGATTGGCCAATTTCAAAGGGTTTCTTTATACCTACTCATGATCGAGTTTTAATAACATTTTCAAATCTGGTCATTAGCTAAATATTGATTACTAGGAAATCGAAAATTAGTAAAAAAAATTATAAATAATACATATAGCCTCCTAATATGTCACCCGGGGATAGTGTAGCTTCCCAACAGTGAAAGAATTTTTCAAATCCGTTCGGTAGTTTCGGAGCCTACTCAATGCAAACAAACAATCAAACCTTTCCTCTTTATAATATTAGTATAGATTAAGCAATTACGAAAATAACTACGTAGATACATTATTTATTTGCGTAAAATTTTATAAATGAAAATGAGAACTATGTTGGTATTTTATAGATAAACTCGACCTACATTCAAGCCATAGCGGGTTTTTGAAATTAAATTATTATTTAAGCTTAACGAATGTAAAGTTGCGAATACGAATAATTTAATGATTACTCTTTTTGTTTGTTTTCTATGTTTTATTAATTTATACCAAGTTAATAAACCTGTACTGTAGTAATGTAGAGTGCATTACTTACGTATCATATTTTTAACGATGATGTTAAAAAATATTTTTACAATATATTATCATTGATTTTTAAACGGTTTTATTTAGCTTTATTTGCCGTAGGTATTGGTGGATGGGTGTCGTAAGAGACGACTAAATTCGGCCCGCTGGTGATAGGGCCCCTCGAGGGATTATATTTGATAATATTGATTTTAATTATTAATTAATACCATTATTACTATTATTATTTCTCCATGGGGTTCGCCTGGATAGCTAACACCCTTGAGCATGAGTCAGCCGCCAAACGACTCGTCGTGTTCCAGCCTCTTTCTTTCTTTTTCTTCTCTCTTTCTTGGCCGGCAACGCATCAGTGATGCCTTTGGTGTTCCTGATATCCATGGGCGATGATAGCCACTTACAATCAGGTGGATCGTCAGCTCGTTTGCCGGCTATTTCCATAAAAAAAGCTTTACCTGTTTGTTTGGGTTAAATATTGCAAGGCAAATTAGATCTACTTCCACTTATCCTAAGGAGTTGAAATTTTACATATAGCTTTAGTTCTGATGACAATGAATTTATGTGATAAGCGTAACTTTATGCTATACACAGGATTGGCTTCAGCTGAGGGAACTCCTTAATGCTTAAGAGTACGGTCCCAATTGTTTTTCTTTAGTATCTACATTGACACTATAAAGCCGTGTACTTAGTTTTTTAAAGTTGTCATCCGTGGTGAAGACGATTAATAGATCTGGGTCTTAGGGTGAGGACAAACGAGCGTATTTTTTGAGCTGTGAGTCGTGTGAAATGAGTCGCTTTCATACTAAAGGAAAAACTACACTGTAAACCAGCAGCCGTGGTTCCTAGCTGTTCCATGGCATAGGCTGAAGGTAGTCCTTCTCCGTCAGGTGACATGTCATGGTACCCACTAAATATTTTGTTTCACGTCACGCAATAATTTAGTAAGGTTACATTTTGTTAGTACTTCTTCTTAAACCTTTGTTATAACCTTGTACCATGCTATTTTCATGATGAAATAAAAGTTTCTTTCTTTCTTTTTCTTTTAAAGTCCAAACTCCCGTAGCCGAATGCACGCAACACATTTATCGCGACTCATAGGCCGCTCAAAAAATACGCTTGTTTGGCCTCACCCTTATGGTATGTTTGTAACTCATACCTATTATGCTTCATAATCCCGGAAAAAGGATATGTTCCCGCAGGATAAGAGATACAAATTAGTGTGGAGTTTCAGTTAAAAGTAATACATATTTTATAGGAAAATAAAGCTTACTTATATTGTGTACCTACAGATTTGGTCCGTTGCAATTTTATAAAGAGGTTTGAAAGTAAAATTTTAACTTCAGTGCAGTGGTTCGATTCTCGTGCTGTGTGTACACCGTGCTGTGTATACAGTAATCTGTTATGTACACCGAGCTAAATAAATATACACGGTAATACCAAAGTATGTTAAGATTTATAATACTAGTAGGCACATTATTTACCTACAACAAAGCTGTAACAAAGCTAAGCCACATCCCCCAGGAAGATGCAAATAAAAATCAGAAGATTGAAATCCGTTCCTATCCTGAACGAGTTTATTACCTTCGACTGAAAGGTACAAGGGATCAATTTCCAGTCTACAAGCTGAGGATATTACGTCTAACTCTAGTAAAGCTTTATTTAAATAAAACGTGTAGGTATATCACAAAAGAATTGTGCATTGTGCAAGTGGGTATCAGATCCTTGTAAGATTGATTTAATAAGAATTTTTAGGGACTAAGGAATAATTATTTTCCATGGCCTGCGCAACCGAAGGATAATCATCATCACAAATCAACATTTTTTGACTTCTTCAGACTTCTCTGTTTATCTATAATAATAAGTACATAATTACTTTTACAGAATCCAGGTATTGGCTGCTACCTCCGCCCTCGGTATGCCCATGGGCTCATTATTATAAATTTTTGACTCTTTATTATAAATCACATACAAAATATTGACAATTAATGTTAATGGTTGACACATTAAAAAAGATGACCGCTATAATATGGCTTTAACAAATTGTAAATTATATAAAGCAGATATTAGCTAAGCGTTTGAAATACGTAATGAAACGCTTAGAAGGAAAAAAATTCGAGAAATGCTTAGGGGACGCATGGCAATGTCGTGTGTGATAATGTCTGCTAGAAATTGTCTTCTATAAGGAAATCGGCTTTGCCGTAAGCTCTGTAAAATTGGCTTCGTGTTACTCTGTCCCGTCTTCGCGAGTGAGCTAAAGTTTAGTAAACCATGTAACTTATGGAATATACTGAATAGAGGGCAAATAAAGTCGGCCTTGAGTAGCAATGATCAGGAAAAAATATTTAACCCACATTCGCAAGGCTACCTCTCCACCAAACTGCACTAAAGCGGCGAGGTGATAAATTATTATACGGTTCATTCTAGAATTAGTTAAGACTAGTTAACGCCAGGAAAAGACATTAACGTCGTAAGTATCGACAGGATAAAGCTGGTAATGGTTAAGATCCCAGCGACTCATTTGAGGTGTTACAACTTGCACCATAGTCTTGTCTGTTGTTCAGACTAGAGTGTTCTATGTCGTCGGGCTAAAGATCCAGAGATTCTGGGTTGTACGACACACAACTAGGTTTGCCTTGTTCTGACGGCCTCGGCACGCCACTGCATGCAGGGTATGTAATATGTACGTAAGTCCCACAGGGCAAATAACATTAAATACTGTCAGTTGTCCCATCATGGATAACTCAGAGGGACTAGTGGGATAAACACACTTTTTAAAGGAAAGATCGAACGTATTATTTTGGTACACCGTTCAAATAACACGGTAGGTAAATACGTACATATATTTTACGGGAACGGTGTAAGCTCACTTAAATACTTTATTTTATGCCCCAATGAAATATTTATTGAGTGATCTTCGAAACATATTATATCGAATACAGCTGCGTTGTATGATATAGCTTATGCGATATGTAATAAGGCCCCATAAATATTACGACCGAAACTCAAATGTTAAGTTATTACCTTTATATTGATGACAGAATTATGGCTTTTTGTACTATCTTTAGTAATATAATAAAAATATAAAGGGCCTATTTTTTACGGAAAAAAATAATCTTTTGAAGTGGTGACTGACGCCCATGATCAACTGGTGGTCAACAGCAACAAAAACAACCTTTTGGTGGTACTTTTTCTTACATTGCTTTGAATCGCCAATGCGTGTGCACGGAATTTATAGCTGTCGGATATAGCAGCCAAAATACGCATGCATTTTTCATGCATAGATACTATAATATAATTTCCCTAACCTCAACCATAACAGCTATATAATAAATCATCTAAAAAAAAGTCCAGGAAAAAATAAATATATATGTGTAAAGCTAAATTTCAATCATGAACCCGGATTAAAATAGTAATTTGTGTCAAAGCAGTCCGGATAACCGGAAACGGATCGGAAGTACATTTAAATACGGACGCGGGACCACGTACGGAACTGAATATGTAAAAATGCCTCCGGCTTCCCGGTTTTTCCATAATCGGATTTGACACTTCCCCTAGTAATTTTCTCGTTTCACCTCTTACTTTGCTTAATTACAATTATTCATACAATACAATACAATAAAATAATTAAAGTTTAATTGTAATTAAGTGTTTAATTTTTTTTTCTACAAAGTTAATGTTTCACCACAATCCCACTTGATGGTAAGTGGAGATGTAGTCCACGATGGTGAGCAAATAGTACATTAATTTAGTAAAAGCCTATTCACTCTTTTCTTGAAGACATTCCACGTTATAGGCAGGGAAGGCCGACGCAGGCAAGTTATTCTGCGTAGTCCGTACCGGCGGGATGTTCACGAGTACAAAAGGATGGATACCCGCCATGCATCGTGTCGTTCGATGGAGAAACGGAGATGGGAAAATTATTTCAAACAATTCCTGTGCACACTCTCCAAAATGTGCCCTGTAGAAAACCGAGCTGGCTACTTTGAGCATGTGCTCGAGGCTTTGTAGATTGATCAACTAGATCTGGGTCACCAATGAGCCTCTTCGCACGCCTCTCCACCGAGTCCGAGGTAGAAAGGTGACATTTGGCTACACCTGCGCAAATATGAGAACAGTACTCCACACACGGCCGAACCTGAGCTTTGTACACAGTTGCTTCGGTGTGAAATACCGCCGCACAGTGGGACGAAAATCAGCTTTCATAGACATAGGAATGTTAATTCATAAATATCGCTGTTTTTGTTGGATATGGCTTTTGTTTACAGTAACTAAGCCTACATATGTAAAAAAAAGTAATTGGGCATTTATGCGAATGATTTATATTGTTTTCGAGAAAAAATTGTATGGAGCTTTCTTGAAAAATCCGATTTTCTACGGACCTGCAAGTCAAACCGTAATATCCTTCTAGGGAGTGTTACTACTAATTATTTGTAATTTTTTGACATATCACATACAACGGTTACTTCTGCAGAATTTTTTTTAAAAATCGATATGTGTGATCCTTTTTTTATTTAATTTTATTGCATTGAGTTTTTTAAACACTAAGTACTAATTACATTTTATTACCTTTCTGGTGTGAATAAGTGATATTAACTAAGTAAACAATTATATTTTCTAATAGAACATACCAAAAAAAATTGTTATTGTTATTTTATTCTGAAAAGTGATTAGGTAATTAGGTAGGTTATTCTGAAAAGTGATTGGCTAATTAGGAATGAATTCTAGTAATAATAAAGAAGTAAAGATATGAGCACTAATTAACTATTATTAAAGAGAGTAATTAAGAAATCGTCAATTTGCTAATCATTTAAAATCAGTCCTATAACAACTATAAATGAACAATATTTTTAACACATAATTCAGTTTATTTCAAACTTTTGTGCTGTTAACATTAAATCGTAATCCCGAACTGTGAAATATTTAAAATGGAAAGTCTGCGTACCAATTTAGACTTGTTTGTTGTGCTGAGAAGGGAAGGTACTTCATTCGATTATGAAGTATTGTTTAGTGCAGTTGTAAATCGACTTGGTGATAGCATTTCGGACGAAGATCGGGTGACACTTAAGGAATTTTGTCGAAGATTCACACGTGCTGCATCACAAAGATGGCAGAAATCTCACCGCATTCTGGATACATTCAGAAAGCAGTACGAAAATTGGCTTCAGTCTAATGTCGATTGGCCAAGTTGCGTGCCAATCAGTATGGTCATGCCACAATCCAGTGAAGAAGAACAGCCAGGACCTAGTGCACTTTCAATCTGTCCAGGACCATCGACATCATCTATTGGGACAATGACAAAAACATCAAGGAAAGCATTTGAAGATCTTGGAAGCAAACAAAAGAAGAGAAGGTCTGATGATCACAAAAATGAAAATCCAAATGAATTGGCATATTCCGCTGCAGTTCTTTTAAAGGAAGAAGGTCGTGAAGATATCGCATCTGTTATCGAATATATGTTGAAGAATCCAGAAGCAGCAACAAAATTTAACGAAATGATTAACAAACCAGTTAAAAAAGTTATCTTTACTCCAGAAAAAGCACTAGGATTGCTTCTTTCGCTGAAATTGTCAAAGTGGCAATATATGACGCTGAGAGAGACTACCATCCGAGAGGGTGCAACTGACATTTATCCGTCATATTATAAAGTACAGCAAGTAAAAAAACAGTGTTACCCTAGTAAGCAATCAGTGACTGTAACGGATTCATCAGCAAGAATTACGCTTCAAGCATTGCTTGACATCACAGTGAAGAGGATCCTGGAAAGTCTTCCTGAAAGTGTGCAAAATAAGGACTTAAAGTTAATATCCAAGTGGGGCTTTGATGGTGCTTCGAACCAAAGTCGTTATAAACAGAAAATGGATGGACAACAAGAAGATTCAAGCATATTTATGACGTCCTTGGTGCCATTAAGCCTGACTGATGGAGACGAAATTTTGTGGTTGAATCCCAAGCCATGCTCAGCGTTATATTGTCGTCCAGTGCAGTTCACATTTATTAAGGAAAGTGAAGAAGTGGTCATCAGTCACAAAAAGCAAATGGACGACGAAATTAAGTTGCTTATCCCCACTGATTGCAACAGAAACAAGGTGAGCCATCAACTTAAGATGACAATGATTGATGCTAAAATTTGTACGTATCTTTCGGAAGCCAGATCGAATGCATCGTGTTATCTCTGCTTAGCTAAGCCTACAGAGATGAACCGCTTGGATATTGCAACGTCAAAAACAGTGAACAGTGATGTATACGAATTTGGACTATCATCGTTACACGCTCGTATAAATACGATGGAATGCCTTTTACATATTGCATACAGACTGGACTTCAAAAAGTGGGCTGCACGAGGACAAGAGCACAAGGATTTGCTAGAGAATCGAAAAAGAATAATTCAAAATAAATTCAAAGATGAACTCAATCTATTGATTGATATTGTGAAACAAGGCTCAGGGACAACAAATGACGGGAATACAGCAAGAAGGTTCTTCGAGTTCCCCGATATAACTGCAGCCATCACTGGGTTGGATGAAGAGCTAGTCAGAAGATTTGCTGTTATTCTTCAAGCAATAACATCTGGAGAGGTAATTGAGCTAATGAAATTTAAAGAATATGCACGTAAAACTGCAGAAAGATACGTGGAGTTATATGATTGGTACCATATGTCATCGACCGTTCATAAGCTGCTGATACATGGTGCAGACATAATCGCCAATAATAACATTGTTCCGATAGGTAAGCTTTCAGAAGAAGCCTCAGAGGCCCGCAACAAAGACTTTAGGAGATTTCGGGAACATAATTCGCGAAAAATGTCCAGGCAAGCTTCAAATGCCGATATATTAAATATGCTGATTCTTTCGTCTGATCCATTAATCTCTTCTCAAAGACCGAAATTGGAAACTAAGAAAGGTAAGGATTTCTTCGCTGAAACTTTAGAATTGATCAAGTTTCCAGAATCTCCATTTGAAGTTGTAGATATGTCCAATTTGGAACCTGATTCTGAATTGGGATCAGATGAAAGCGATTTTGATTAATTAGTAGATAAGTGCTTGTTGTATTTTTATTTTATTTTTTATACATTTTTTTATCATTTAAGGAAATTTTTTATTGCCCTGTACAAATTTTTCTGATCACAAAACATGGGGTCTGTTGACTTGCATCAGCTCCCCTCCCACAAACTTTAGTTAGTAATGTTATTTTTTTCTTTTGTAACTCTAGTCTTTAAGAGGCCTTGTTTGTAGAGATAAATAGACATTTTTATTTATTTATTTCTTGTATTGTTTTGTATAGTATTATCATACATAAGTAGTGTGTAGTAGGAGAGTTTAATTTTTTATTAATAGTTCTTTATTTTTATTTGAATATTATATAGGAAAATGTTATATAGTATACATTTTTTCATTTTTTTAATCAAGTGTTTTTGATATTTTTTGTCATAGTATTTGATATTTAAGCTCATTTAAATAATTTAATAAGCTAGCAACAATAAATATATGATATTTATAAATGAACAAAAGTATAATTATTTACTGCCCTCACTTCTCATAACTTATTAACTCTACAACGTGTCTGGGTTGCATGCTCTTACAAAATGATAATACACAATTTTTATCACTCATTTAGAGAATATTTAGAGTGGATGCCGAAAAATTAAGCTTTAAACTAAATAAAAAATGTACATTATACTTAACGATTTTTAAAAAAAATTCTGCAGCTGTAACCGTTGTATGTGATATGTCAAAAAATTACAAATAATTAGTAGTAACACTCCCTAGAAGGATATTACGGTTTGACTTGCAGGTCCGTAGAAAATCGGATTTTTCAAGAAAGCTCTATACAATTTTTTCTCGAAAACAATATAAATCATTCGCATAAATGCCCAATTACTTTTTTTTACATATGTAGGCTTAGTTACTGTAAACAAAAGCCATATCCAACAGAAACAGCGATATTTAAGAATTAACATTCCTATGTCTATGAAAGCTGATTTTCGTCCCACTGTGCGCCGTATCTTTACTAAATATATTCACTCCCATTTAATTGGCTATCTTTTTATATTTTATCGTGGTCGAGGAGATGGTTATATGGACTGTATAAAAACTACTATAAATCGTTTAGGAAAAAACTTTTAAATCATTTTTATGCGTGTGAGTTATAGTGTATATTATAGGAATAGAAATAAATGTAAAAAAGTAAACATTATTGTTAGAATTTTTCTTGCTGCATTACAAATGAATTTTACAGCGCGATAAAAATTTCACATCTATTTTAATACTCATACACGGGTGCTCTAATGTTCTTAGTGATATAAAAATACGGAATTATGAAGCCTTAATGTGTTCTCAGAAAATACTCTTACGATTTGTAAAATGTTTATTACAATGAATTTGTTTTTATAGTACGCAAAAAGGGGTCAATGGCTTACTATAACCGAGCTGAAAACTACATAGTATACAGGTTGTCCCAAAAGCTATCTTTCCTTTCGATTTGTCGTACTACTTTTGGGACACTGTATACATATATCTAATCAAGACTAACGGACGTACCTAACTACGTCCATCAAAACAAGAAAAAATTAAACAGCTAACTTACTAACAAAACTCAAGTAACTCAGTGTTTGATTACCTCGGTCCTTTTCTATTGCATCTAAGAGCAAGCACTATTTTATAAGACGCACTCAAAAGCGTACAGAAATATCATTATATTTATCTGCTATTACTGAACCAGATCCACACAAGTACTCATAAAACAGACCCATCTTTCAATACGGGTTAGCTTTCATCCACTTTTCACAAGACTACAATAGTACATTGAGCGATATGGGCACAGTATGGGTTGGGTCTTAACTAGATTTAGCTCAATGTAAACATGTTGATTGTTGACCGCCTCGAGATCACAGCGTTGCCGATAAAGGAACCGTACAATGGATACTCGAAATCCTTTTACGATTTTAGCTTTCGATCCTTTCTAAGTTTTATTGTCGTCTAAATAAATGCTGAACGTTTTATTGAGATAAAAAGTTCAATCGTCTACGTTATTCGTGTAAACAGCCCTGTTTAAACTATAATTGTATAAATAAAAAAGTGTGTGCGTGTAATCTTTACGCGCGATTGAAGTAAAACTACTTTGACGTTGGTGACACGCATTACTAAAAAAATTAACTTAATTTAAAATATCTTAAATATCATATTACAGTTGACTCATATTTGTTAATAATATACTTTCCAAAAACGAATATATTATAGCTACAATTATCGTTAATAATACGGTTACCGTTAATAATACTATTATTTGTTACCCTGTGATACTTATTTAATCTATAGACTTATACAAATATATACAAATTGTAATCTTAATAGAATTATGTATCTGTACTTCAATTTTGTTTATGGTTTGCTTTCATTTGACATTCAACAGACTATAGACTATAGAGCCTTATTTCCGTCCGAATACTTAACGAAAACAAACGAATGTAAACAAGTATTTTGCATATCTACGAAATGCATATTTTAATATCCTTGCCGTTCGCACTCAATCTCAAATTGTAATCAGTCTGTGGAACCGTTCCCATATTTGTTTCAAAGGGTATAACTCTATTTTCATAATTTCGCTAGATATGCAATTACATTATCAAAGTTTTTGTTACTGGAATATTTCAATGGAATCGGAAAACTGGCTGATCTCTCGCTCTTTGTGTTGTTGCTACTCATTTTACATTTTGTGTTAACAATGTCACTCTTATTTTTTAAAAGAGACCATTCTCTTGTCTCTATCTTCTCTTTTCTCCTGGCCGGTGGTAGAGAAAGTATCGGTTTAAGGACCCTATAGCCTAGTAGCGACTCTACCTGCAAAGCGAAGGGCCCCGTTTGATTCCCGACCGGGGCAGATATTTATGTGACAGATAAACTTTCAGGCCTTCGTCTGCTTATTAAAGCTGAAAGTTTCTAAAAGTATAATTATGTCTTTAATATAGCTAAGAACGATCTCCGTCTATGAATTTTGGGTCTTTGCGATTTGGCGTTAACAAAATGTATGTGTATGTTAATAATTCGTGTGTATGTGTGTAAGTGCATGGTAATCACGGTAATACAGTTGATACGTATTAGACACACGGTAGTGTATTTATTTGTATGTTAATTTGTATTGGTTATGTGTTACTAATGGATATTATATACAAATGTTAGTGTTCTGCACTCCTTCTCCATGTAAATCTAATACCTTTAAACGAGCAATTCTTGTATATATCCATCCATCCATCCATCCATCAGCCCTTGGAGGTCCACTGCTGGACATAGGCCTCCCCTAACTTGCGCCACTCTGACCGGTCCTGAGCCTTCTGAATCCAGCGGATGCCCGCTGTCTTCTTCAGGTCGTCGGTCCATCTTGTCGGGGGGCGTCCTGTACTTCGCTTTCCGAGACGCGGGCGCCATTCGAGGACCTTTCTTCCCCAACGGTTATCGGTCCTTCGCACTATGTGGCCAGCCCATTGCCACTTCAGCCGGCTAATTCTTTGAGCTATGTCGGTCACCCTTGTTCGTCTACGGATCTCCTCGTTTCTGATACGATCACGTAGAGAAATACCGAGCATAGCCCTCTCCATAGCCCGCTGTGCTACCCTGAGCTTGTGGATTAGGCCAATAGTGAAGCACCACGTCTCGGATCCGTATGTCATCACTGGCAACACACACTGCTCGAACACCTTCGACTTCAGGCACTGAGGTAGTGTTTTGGACGACAAGATATGACGCAGTTTCCCGAACGCAGCCCATCCGAGTTGGATTCTACGAGTGACTTCTTTCTCGAAGTTGGACTTACCCATCTGGATCACTTGTCCCAGGTAATTGTATTCGTATATATATATGTAGGCAAATATGACTGGTGGGGTGGTGGTCCGGGAATTAATAACAACAGTGGACGTTTAAATCACTTTAGTCAGAAACACATTTTAACACAGGTTTTACACTAGTTACAATTAAACACGCGATTAGAACTGATTGTCTCGCAAAGTCGTCTGATACTCGGTAACAAAACTACTCGGTAACTACGTAACGTGTGCACGGGGCAACGGTCGATTAACGAATGACCCGAGTTGCTCGCGTGCGCTGCTTTATATAGGAATCTGTGGTGTGAATCGAGTGACACATCACTCGATCGCTCGAATTGCGATCGAGTGACACATCACTCGATCGCTCGAATTGCCCGTTGAACGCTGTTTTTTACAAATCATTGATGGTGGCACCGTCACGGCCATTCTGACATACGCTCGTCCTCGAGCGTCCTTTGAGCATCTGGGAACAAGACATAAAACATAAAAACATAGTTCAACTGTTTTAGCTATACATCACACGTTATTCTTTGATATCAAATTGTGACACACATGGATAAAATTTCACATCATCATCATCAAAGTTCACATCAATCCTTCAGAGATTCACGATCGCTAAAACGCAGTATTTTTTTTCTCTTTTCTTTTCCTTTTTTTTTAACCCTTTTTTTAACCTTTTTTTTAACCTTCTTTTTTTTTATTGACCCCTTTAGTTTAAACTGGACCGGTTTTTTTTTCTCTTTTTTTTTTTTTTTAATTATCCCTTCAGTTTAAACTAGACCGGATCGCGCTAGTCCGAGCACAAGCCTGGTTGTTAGTGCTAGACCAGGCATTGCCCCCTATAACCAATCGTGCTAGTCAGGACAAAAGTCCCTATAGCCGATTGTGTTAGACCGGGTATACGCTCCTTTAGCTGAGTCAAAGGTCCGGATTATTCCCTGCAATGACTCGTACTTCTCTTTTCCTTTTTTTTTCATTTTTTTTCAATTAAACATCTTTCCCATTTTTTTTTACTGCTTAGCGTTCATCGTTTTGTACAATGGCATTAGTTACAATTCTGATAGGATCTGATGATTCTGATGATGAACTCTCTAACTATTGCTATTAGCGCTCAAGGTACGTGAACCAGCCGACTAAATGCTACTATTAACAGATATAGTGTAGTGGTGACATTACGTAATATCAGCACAAACTCAATAAGGAACAATTACTGTCAGTGAGCAGTTATCAAAATGAACCATAATGGAATCAATACAGATCACCTGTTATATCATGTCACCATACAATCACCGATGATGCTCCTCGTAAGCCACCGTACAGAGCCGCGATACGCTGCCGTCTTTGTCAACAAGTGCAGGCAGTTGACGCCGCACCAGCCTTCTTTATCTCGCATTGATGCAACTTCTCGTCAACGTTTTGATATTCACACGCTGCATGTCCATACCACTGACATTGTCACTAAGTTTATCTGAAACACACAAAAAACAGAGCACAGAAACACGAAATGTCTAAATGTTATTTTCTGAACTGAGGGTAGACGATAATTAAAGAATATCAAGACGTTTGAAAATAAATTCTTGATATCATTTACAGAACGCTTCTGGTGTCACAAAACAATATACTTGCACTGACTTTGAACAACTTTGTTAATCATAATTACGTTGAAAGATACTGTACATTGACTTTATAATACTTCGTTGAATAAAGCACAAATATATCGAAACGATTTGTAGTTTACGCAAACCACCATTCTAACCAGTTCTTTCTAATCAATCTTATTTTAAGGAAATCCTGGAACTTCGAGTAAGTTCCACGAGTACGTAAGCACAATAGTTTTTACTTAAACACTAATTCATGAAATCTTAACTTCGAACATTCTGTCAGGTGTTTTTGACAGTTCAAGATGACGGCACCATTTACACTGGAAGTTAAGATATTACACAAAAATACTATCAGATTATCCAATCTTGTTAAGAATAATAAAATAATATGCCATACCAAATCGCTGTCTTATAACCTCAAACCTTAATGACATTATTCCGATCTTTTGTATTCGAAATTTCGAATCCTTATTTTACATGCTTGCCGTCCACCGTTTGTAACATCATATCAAGGTATCATCCTGAAAAACCTGAAATAAAGGTTCTTGCGAACCAAATTAAAAGGTGGTACTTTTCCCTCAAAGACACGTCTTATGAAAATTTTTTTTTTTTTGGTTTGTTTGGTTTTGGTGTCTTGGATGCTATTACTCCCTCGGCCATCTCTGACAAACTGAACACGTCCTCGTGTTCTGTGTTCAAATAGCAACGCACTCCGTTCCACTGTTCACTTCCACCATAATTGCTTCTCGACAAATATCTCGCGTGAGGTGAGTATCACACACATTTTCTCACACACATATTTTCTTTGTAAAATTCCACGGTTCTCATTTACTCGCGTTTACTGTCGTAACGTTTCTCATTGCAACCAAGTCATTTCAAATATCATCCGGACCACCGTCATTCTTCATTTATTTTCCGACCTGTGTGGGCGAAATTTTCTCACCATATGGGTCCTCTCACTTCTGATGTAGGCAAATATGACTGGTGGGGTGGTGGTCCGGGAATTAATAACAACAGTGGACGTTTAAATCACTTTAGTCAGAAACACATTTTAACACAGGTTTTACACTAGTTACAATTAAACACGCGATTAGAACTGATTGTCTCGCAAAGTCGTCTGATACTCGGTAACAAAACTACTCGGTAACTACGTAACGTGTGCACGGGGCAACGGTCGATTAACGAATGACCCGAGTTGCTCGCGTGCGCTGCTTTATATAGGAATCTGTGGTGTGAATCGAGTGACACATCACTCGATCGCTCGAATTGCGATCGAGTGACACATCACTCGATCGCTCGAATTGCCCGTTGAACGCTGTTTTTTACAAATCATTGATGGTGGCACCGTCATATATATATATATAATTGGAATCTCAGAATCGGCTCCAACGATTTTCATGAAATTTAGTTTTAAGGGGGTTTCGGGGGCGATAAATCGATCCAGCTAGGATTCATTTTTAGAAAATGTCGTTTTATCGGTGTTTTCAGGCAATGATAAACTTCTACAATATACTCTTCCTGACATCTATTGGCAAGTAGCAATACTAAAGCTACTTCAGTAAATGGCGTTGTTAAGCAACACTAAACTGAGCAAAGCTTGGTCATCCGGGTACTAAACTTTAATTCTGCCAAATTTCATACTGCTCTGTCCATGAAATCTCGAAAAAAAGGGTACAATGTTTTTGCTTCATGTATCACAATAATAATTTGGTTGAGTGTATGGCTTATAGATACTATCTACAGTGATAAAATTCAACAACACCTCTTTCATTGCACAATTTTGAAGATTTAAAAGGTTTGAAAGGACAAACATTAGCAAACGAGGCTTGGCCGTTCCAGACACCATTTCTGTATCGGTGTAAAGGTCGGATGTCATCCAAGAGCCTACACATTTCATGAATTGTATATAACCGATCTATATCGAAGGGATTTCTACAAGAACCTCGGTAGTATAATATAATCGCGCAGAGGTAATCACGGAAATGTTATTACTATGAAAATGGAATTATTCTGTTTCGTAGTAATTCATCGAATTGTAATTAAGTTAGGGAACATACCAAAACCACGTAACCCATTTTTTCCAACTTTTTACCCCCCTCCCCCCCCTTCGTGACCATCCGTAGTATATGAGAAGACCCCCCCCTCCCCCCTAGTTTTCACGTGGTAATTGATAAATACGGTTTTCAATACTTTTTTGCAAAAACAGAGTTGAAAAATAATAATTTTGCTTATATTTGACGACTTGGTGGCGCAATGATTGCTAAAATATTGACTACGTGACAAAAACCTAAACTCCCCCCCTCCCCTCTGTGACCACTCGTGGTGTTTTGAAGACCCCCCTCCCCCCCCTAAATGAGGCACGTGGTTTTGGTATGTTCCCTTATGTACATATGCAGGTTGATAAAAGTAGAATTGTGCAGATTCTGTACCATTTTTTGAAATACGTATAATTAGCGTTATATTGCTTATACCAGGCTATTACGAGTATAATAATCTGAGCCTCTCCACTTCTTTTAAACAATGTCCGAAACATTTACTTACGTGGTGTTTCTAAGACAGTGCTTATCACACCATTTCACACTACAAGAAGCCATGGTTTTATCGGCGAATGCTTTTTTGAAATTTAGAAAATTTTGAAAGATCTGCTTGTCTACGGGTCAAAGGTCTTGGTCGATACTAATCATAGTTTTATATGGCAAGCAAAAGCACGTCCGTATTGCCGCGCGTCAGTTGCCTTGTATGGGGTATCGATTGGGGGTAATCTATGGTGCTTATAAACAATTGTTTCTCAAGGAATAGTAGGCTTAAAACTTGCGACTTGCGTTTTATTATGTGAATAGCGGAAAAAGAGCATAAAAGTGGTCACCATATATTATCAGTAACAATGCATCATCAATGTGTTGCCGGCCAGGAGCGAAGAGAAGAAAGAAATTACTGGCTATAGTCTAAAAATTGTCAAATCACATACAGAAACTCCTTGAACAAAATACCATGTGATCTCTAAAACATCTTAGTCTGTGTAAAGGAAAGTAACTCCTTAGTGAACGTAGACCGTCTATTAGATTGCCATCACCTGTCACTATTATGGAACCCTGCGATAATTCATCGGCCCGATATGCTTGTAAAGGTTACTGCGTTTACCATGTCAGAATTGCTTACTAGAGAATTATTAACCACTAGTACTTAAATGCTCTTCACTTCGGAAATATTACAGTAGTAATCCGACAAATCAAATCATATCATTTATTCGTAAGATAAAGGTGACAAACGATCAAAAACAACTAACTATTCTATTACTTGGAACTATACAAATTCCTCACTTAGCTAATTAGATACATGGTATAGAAAAAATATTTATGCGAGATTATGTGAATTAATAGTAACATGTATTAATTTTTCGCCGATATTTTACATTTATAGACAGACTTCGATTAGTTACATCTTTATAGAAGCCTTAATTACCCGCTTTTGAAAAAACATCATGCTATAGCTTTTCTCTAACTTCACGAATCTCAATTACGGCTACATTTAATTTGAAATCTCGTGAAATAATACCTTTCTAATTAAGAGACAACAATGTATTTTATGGGTTGTTATTTTAACCCTTATTGGCCATATCACCGACGACCCTTCAAAACATACAGAGCTATCAAATCTTAAGTATTTTCCTTTTGAAAATGATTCGAAAAACCAAACACAAGTGTAAGTGTAATGTGTAAGTCACATGCCTTTATGAAAAATGAGCCATGTTCACAATAAGTACCTAGTAGGCACCAATGATGTTTAAAAAAATATAGATAAGTCATGCCCTTACAAATCAACCAAAAAAATCTGTTCCGAAAAGAGTTACAACACACACATGTTTATCTTTTGTTTCACTACACCAATCACACTACAATATTACACGAAGGCATTTTAACGTTGTATGTCAAATCTCAAGCACTTCTGACAACAACAAAACTAAGCCTATCGTCTTGTATTGACAGAGTGACTACGAGCAGACAGAGGTCAATTGACCGCTCTTACAATCTTCATCTTCGGCGCACTAGTGACATATCTACCTCTTTTTTACTTATAATATCATTGGTAGGCACCTAATCATGGAATGGTGGTTTTTGCCAGCCGGGGCTTATCTTTCGATAACGAACCTGAGTTTCAGACGCTTACTCCTACCACCTAGCTGATGAGTTGTTTGTTTTTTATTTTTGGTTTGTCCCGTTTACATATATACGTCCGTCTAACCGTCCGTAACTCAGATGTCTGAAGACAAATAAATTTAAATAAAACAAACAATATAAATAAATTATAATATTTATTTTGGAATATAATTAGTAGGGTTATTAGAGGGTGAGGAAATGGTCTCTGACTTGACTGTTTTTTTAAGCCTACCAAAACTATAAAAGTTAAAATAACAAAGTACATTCACTGATTTGTTAGGCGATACGAAATTCGCCGAGACAGCTAGTTAAATGATAATGTAGTATTTTATTTTAATTTAAACATACCAGAGATATAATTGAATCATGTCAGTCAGAAATTACCTAAATGAAAAAGGGTAATTAAAAAATCAGTTAAATTCTTTAAAGCAAATATCCTATTAATTTTTGGTAGATTTTATACCTCGAATAGATAAACTATGATAGCAAATGGTAAATAAAAACACAGAATGAAAAAAAAATAAAAACAAAAACAATATTTTGGAAATATTGCATCAAGTCAGGTTTCTCTACAAAAAGATAAAAAAGCTAATAAAAAACCAAACCGTTAAGACCTGTACTTTTAAAAGTTATTTGTTGATAGTTTTGTCCGTACAATCGAGAGACGCCGGGCGGACACTTCGCGCTGGGATAAACTGTATATACATATTGAACCTTTAAAAAGATGCCGATTTCGGCTCCAATACAACTTCCATATTATCATAGATTTATGAATTTCAAACCAAAGAATACGGTAAACATGATGCAGAAACTAGTCTCAGTTCTAAAAGAAAATATGTCCGCCGTAAACTTGGCGGGCTTCCAGCTAGCGCGTATATTTCCGACTGGGAGCCGCGTTCAGTCGACTCCGCGATAACCTAATCGATTCACCGAATTGAATTTGTACCAATTCTCCCTTTAAAGCCGATAATTATTTTGCTTTAAATGCAATTTGTGAAGTGCAGTGTTTGGGGTTGTTTGGCGCTTTCGAATTGAAGCTCTGCGTTTGCCACGTGGTTTTTTGAACGGAGCATTGTTTTCCTATGTTAGTATTGTTGTGGTTTGCATTGTCAGTCGAATGTCAATAGTAACCTATTGACTTCTATGATAGTACCAAGTTTCAGCTAGAAGTCGTTTTAATGCATGTTCTTTCATTTTATGTATGAATATTGAATATTGTTAATATTGTTGAATAATGTTGGCATATTGTTTTATCAATTATGCTTGAACTAGTAAAATGATATCGTTGCATTGAATTGATCGATTAATTAATCGGTTAACAGTCTAAATTACCGTCTTCTTAAATGGCCGGTAACTAGATTTAGATTTAGGTCTAGACTAGAGTCAAGATACTATATGAATGAAATCTATTGGCAACTTGAGATCGAAAAACTGCTTGTCGAACATTTAGTTCACATTACATTTTCGACGAAATACTGAAGAAGACTGAAAGCTTCAGCACAATTACTAGTAGCTTAAAGATTTCAGCGAGACGATGTAAGATGAATTTTGTATTGAAAGTTAGTTTCATTTAAATGTACTAACTGGAAACAAGTGGAACTTTAAATTTTAACACACCTAAAGCTCCTTCAAAATAATCTTCATTATCAAGCAGATCGGGCTCAATTTTTGGAAATTGTCGAAGTTAGCAATCAAATAGTTAAAACGGTGTTTTGGTTAATCCGACCTTGTACACAATAAACTTCTAACTTCCGCGGAAGTGGATACAGCACTATAATTTCCAGGCGTTCCTCTCAACTAAAATGAAACCTTCATAGTTCATGCTACCCACAAAAATAAAAGAGCTACGTGGTAAATTACGTCATTTATTTTTGTTATTTGTCGCACTAAGGACGCAGTCGTAATTCTTAAACAATAGCCTTCCTCTATTACTGTTTATTTATGAAAACTTTGTTAGCAGTACAGTGGGTTCCATTTGCTAAAGCTTATCCTAATTAGAAATCTGAAATAGAGCTTATTATCAGTCTTCTCTGTAATGTCGCAGGGAAACAATAAAATTGGGTTTTATGAGATTACAGTTTTATGTTTTATGACACTAGGCATGCTCATAGTCACGGCTGAATAGGACAGTGTACCTAATGAGTTTAGACGAGATCACGATATATCTTTTTTTATGTTATCCGCTAATGAATTGACAAATGAACAGCATACAACATACAACAACATACATGTATGTTGGCGTCGCCGATAAAGTGTTGCCAATGCAAAAGTAAGCCGGAACCGCATTCGACATTATACCTATAACCCATGCAACTGGTTGCAAAATATCACCGTAAAATATTGTTTTATTTGTGTGTCTGTCACAACACTTTTTTAGGAAATAGCCGACAGACGAGCTGACGATCCACCTGATGGTATGTGGCTATCGTCGCATCGAACATCAGCGACACCAGAATAAATGAAAAGGTTTCTGGATACAAAACATACCTACCCCTTGGGCCATGTGAATGCGAATTTTATAACAATCTGTCTGTGTGTTATTCCTTTCCTTATTCCTTTCCTACGTGTGTTATTCCTTAATATGGTATTACTCTTAACTCTATGTAGGTATATTATTATAGAAAGGTTTTGAAGATTACGTATTTCGCGTTGTTCCTGCAACATATTTTATAACGACGCCCTAACCCTCGTTGTAGTGTGCAAATATTCATATATGTACATACTTAGTATACAATGCCTGTAATAAAAGTAAAACTCTTAAACGCTGAACAACGTAACAGAAACCTAGAATTAGATGACGTCAAAAATAAACTAAGATCAAATCTAACATATTCAAGCCATAAGTCTTACCAAATGTTGTCATTCAATCAGAGCCTTATTATTAGTCTTGCTAAAGTAAAACGTTTTAATCTAAGGAGTTTTAGGGCGTAAAATTTGCCATCCATCCCTGTGATCTACCTACCCTGCTGTCATCCCCCCTTTCCTCATGTTGAACCTTGCTGAATTACAGGGGGTCGCTAAAACTTATACAACCTAGGTTAATCTCGATAGCGATAGCGATCGGTATTCCTTTGTGATGTTAGAGTATTTTAACCTCCATTCTAGCCACTATCTCATGTATCTATTTGGAATATGGTAGTATCATTAACCAATATGAGGCTCGTCTATGTTCGGTGGTTAATAAAATCAGTGATTAACTTTTGAAAAATGTTTTTTGATGTATTTCTCTCTATTACAGGTATTTTCTAGTAATTTCATTGCTGGCGTTGGCAGCGACAGCTTCAGGCCAGCAAGCATCATGTGACCAGACGCCACCCCAGACGCGGTACCCAACGCCAAACGTAAACAAAGGCATATACAAGTTATCTATCGTCACCAAAGGAAATGGCTCCGAGAAAATCTATATTCCAGACCAAACTTATGTTTGTAAGTTAACTGTAATCCGTAAACGCCTACAATTGTTTTAGGTTTGAAACCTGTAAGAAAAGTGTTGCTATTACTTTTTTTTAGGAGTCTTGTTTCCCCTCCCCTAACTTGCGCCACTCTGACCGTTCCTGAGCCTTCTAAATCCAGCGGATGCCCGCTGTCTTCTTCAGGTCGTCACTCCACCTGGTCGGGGGCGTCCTATGCTCCTTTTTCCGAGACATGGGCGCCATTCGAGAACCTTTCTTCCCCAACGGTTATCGGTCCTTTGCACAATGTGGCCAGCCCATTGCCACTTCCGCCGGCTAATTCTTTGAGCTATGTCGGTTACCCTTGTTCGTCTACGCATCTCCTCATTTCTGATGCGATCACTCACCTCGGTTACAAACACAAGTTACGGAAAAGCGAGAGGATTTTTCTTTTGTCGTAATCATATCATGAGAGTTCAGAGTCTTACAGATTTAATAAAGTATTTAGTAATTTACCAATACAGAAACTGACTCCATATTAAGCATTCTGTCATTCACTGAATTAAACTCCTGTCCGCGTGAAGCTGTAAAGGCCACTAGGGCCAACAGCAACTATCCATTCGAAAAAAAAATCACTGAATTAAACACTTGATTCTATTTCAGTAAACCTAAGAACCAACGATGAGACGCGACCGTTTCGTTGGTTCATGATAACCGTCGAAGATCCAGACATCGACAATAGTACATACAAGAGCAGGTTTACTCCAGGGGATGTTGGAAGCCTGAAGACTCTGGATAGGTATAGAGAAACTAGGTATAGCGAACGATGCTTCAACTCTGTGGAAAGCGCCGATAAATCTGACAAGTATGAGATCGAGGTGAGATACATCGGGAATATTTTTAATTATTATCTTAATATCAATTATCAATCTTATATGATTCACCTTTTGCACAAAATCTATGACTGTGCGACCTTTGCTTTAATACCCTAACTTATTTCTAATTACTTAGGCGTCTGCAGTTGTAAGGGAACATACCAAAACCACGTGACCCATTTTTTCCAACTTTTTACCCCCCTCCCCCCCTTCGTGACCATCTGTAGTATATGAGAAGACCCCCCCTCTCCCCTGGTTTTCACGTGGTAATTCATAAATACGGTTTTCAATATTTTTTTGCAAAAACAGAGTTAAAAATAATAATTTTACTTACATTTGACGACTTGTGTGGGGCAATGGTTGCTACAATATTGACTACGTGACAAAAACCTAAACCCCCCCCCCTCCCCTCTGTGACCAATCGTGGTGTTTTGAAGACCCCCCTCCCCCCAAATGGGTCACGTGGTTTTGGTATGTTCCCTAATGACTTTTCAAGTATCGCGACATTTCGCTGTTTGTACCACTTCAGTTTGATGGTTTTATCGCGCTGTATGTAATAAATGAAATTACAGCAAGAAACTGTCTGCACCATGCAAATTAAAATGCAATGCTTGTTTATTTGCCGCAGAAGATTTTACATTCACTATTATCCATTTCCACACATATTTTTGGATTGTTAGATTTTGTATGCTGACCAGTACCTACCTAGGTACCCACTTTTCCATAAAAATGCTTATTTATTATGCGTCAACTGAGAGTCTGAGAAGTTTGCAATGAGGGGGGGCTGAGTAAGAAAATCTGGTTATACGAATTTGCCTCCCCCACTTGGGCGAAAAAATCACCTACCTTAAGGCGAAATTCTTTTCAGGTACATTGGGTATCCCCAAAACAAAATCATAAGAAGCAGAGGGTTCGTTTCCGCGCCACGGTGGGTGAGAACGAAGAAACTTGGTACACAGGGGACAACCTTACCATTGAACTGACGCAGGATGACAAGAAATCGTTAGACAGCCCACCCTTTCCACCGAATGCGACGTGCAATTTGTGCAGTGAAGCTCGTTACGAGGTATTGTTTTAACAGCAAGGACTACCTCTACGAGATACAAACAAATACACACACGTGCACGCATAAACATCGATATTATTAATATTATTATTAAGTTCTTAGAAATCTTTTCCTGAAGCCTGTCTGGCATGTTATTACCCTCTTGCTAGAGTGACCAAACTGTTTTTATTAATTCCTTGTGATTTACTAACGACACTAACGACATACAAAAAGATTAAGATAATTAACGCCCAAAATTTAATTAATGTGCCCTAAAATCTAGAGATTAAACCTCATTTAATCCTCTCTGCTCTGTAATTATTCGTTCAAAACATTGAATTACAAAATATACTGAATACCTACAGTCGTTTAAGAACCGCATTTTGGTTTTATCGTACATATAATAGGTACAGACAAATTAATCTTTTTCTCAGTTAAACGTTGCTGAAAATTTAAAAAACACCGCAACTCAGTCACTAACAGTTACTTTAATCGCTCCTAAAGTAAAGAATCACCATACAAATTCTGTACTAAGTTAGTAAGTAAGTGACTCTGAGTTGGGGCGTTAAAGTACCATAATAAAGTCGTAAGCATTACAATAAGTTTACTATCGTTTCTTTTTCATTTCTTACGAGTATTAGCATGTTAATTTTGTAAAAACTGATGGGCTAGGCAGGCAATAAGATGGTGAGTGGCTGCCTCGGGGTTTCCACAACTTGGCCCTAGGGCTCCCGGGCGCGGCCCCCTACAATGGTGAGCTTAGGGGACGTCACGTTTCAAAACGTCGATAAAAGGGCGCTGGCCACTAGAAGAGCGCTGGCTAGTAAAAAGGCGCTAGCCACTAGAAGGGCGCTGGCCACTAGAAGGGCGCTGGCCACTAGAAAGGCGCTGGCCACTAGAAGGGCGGCTGCTTACCTAGGGCGTAAATGGATCCTTTAAACCTTAAAGTTTAGAATTCGTTTATTAATCTATCATTCCGCGTGTACTGTCAACATAACTTTTAATTTTCCTTATTTTTCAATTACCGTATTGTATACATTTTTTAATTGCATTGCATTCTTAATTTCTTACTAACGGCTTGCGACTGGCGTGTTAATAAACTTACTCGGTTGCTTAATACTGATGTTAGAAAAAAATATCATTGAATTTCACGACACACATTAACCATGCACTAATATACAGTTATGCATACATACATTTTCCGAGTATTCATACGAAAAAATTAAAAAGTCTTTTTGGGAACATTGAAGTATTATTACTAGCGTATAGAACCGACACCGCGAACACCATGTATGTCCAATGCATTGGCACCACGTGGCTTTAATCTTCAATGGATTCGTTCGATTTTGAAAGGAGAACGGGGGATCAATTTTGAAAATCGAACCTCCCGGGCGGGACACACATTTTGTTTGAGATGTCTGTTCTATGTCAATATAATTCAATGTTTGGGAACATTATATTTGATCGGATAATTTTAAATCTGAGTAAAGACTAAGCACGGTTTATCGATCTCACCTATAAAGTTAAATTTGTGACAAACATTCTAGAAGATACAGCATTAACATTTCCATAAACAGCTTCTATTCAAAGGCAAATGGTCGAGAATGTCGCATCCTCGTCACTATCCGAGCAAACCGGATGAAAACGGATACAGCCACATGGTAGGAGCGTCCCACGCATTCGACTACACGCTCTGGCAAAAGGGAGACAAAGCCAGTTCTGGTCTGCAACTCCTCGCGAAGGAAGCCAACATATCTCGTATTGAGCGGGAGATCATTGACGCGGTATGAAACTCATATTTATAAGTCCCATGTTATACATTTTAAGTGCAGCTGGTATTTAATACATATTTCCTGTTATTATTTTACTGGCTCAAAATTGTATGAATGTCCCAGTTTGCTTTTTACAATTTGCGGGAGAATGGTGCTACGCAAGACTAAATAATGGTGTAGTTATTTATACCTTGTGCTCGCCGATTATTTCAAAGTAGATTAATACAAACTTAGATTAATACAAAATTAAGGCGTGATAATATAATTAATTCGGGTTTGACAGTCCGTGTGGCGCAATGGTTACCATGCCGGATCGCCGCACCAAGGGTCCTGGGTTCGACTCCCAGCGAGGCGGAAATTTCAATGATGAGTTTGAATTTCTGTTCCTGGTCTGGGCGTTAATGTTCTTGTCTTGTGTGTTGTTCCTGGCACCCACGACACAGGGAATCCTAGTATAGGGCTATGAGTGTGAAGCGTTATTTATTTAATTACAATTTCCAGATGGCACCCGAATCAGGTACAAGAACATTAATAAGAGGCAAGCGAAGACATCATCCTTACATGTTCGAACCTTCCCACTCATTGTTCAGGGTTGATAGGTTTCACCATTTATTCTCCATCGTGGTTGCGATGAAACCATCCCCTGACTGGTTTCTAGGGGTTTCAAAGTTTGAGCTCTGTACTGACAATGGCTGGTTGGACTGGTATGAACTGCCGTTGTATCCTTGGGATGCTGGGAACGTGGAAGGCATATCCTATGAGGTAAGGAACATAGGGTATACCGTATACTATACTGTGGGACTTAAAGAAGTCCATCAAAATTCAATATTATTTAACGTCACCAACTGGAAGTAATTGCTAAAGGCGATCCCCAATTTTCGGCCCCGAACCATATGTAATCTGTGCTAGAACATCGGACTAGACAAGAGTAAACTATATACCAAAAAATTCGTCTTATTTATAAGATAAACATATTTAAATCTTAGCTTCAGCTGCTCTTGCCAAATGAACAAAATAATGCAAAAAAGTTTTCACAGTATTTACCTCATTACATACGATTTTATAATCGATTGAATCGATTGATAATGATCGATTGATGGAACATAATAATATATTTTATGTATTATTTAGTGATTATAATTATAATATTAATTTATTTTTTACATATTTTCGTATTCCACATAAATCAAAACTATGTAATATATTATAATTACCATTCAATCGTTACGCTAATTTTATTAAATTACATTTCGAATATTTTGACATCGATTAATCGATTGACAACAATGATGATGTAATCCCTAATAATGTCATTTTGGTAACCATAGTATTTATAAATAACACCACTGTATTGTCATATTTGTCATCGATCTTTCATCTTTCTACGCGTGTTCTTGTATATTTTTACTATCAAATATTTTCAGCGTATTTGGAGTCCTATTTACTATTGAAACTCATCGACACGTACACAGTGATTTTAATTTTCTATTGTATTCGCTTTCGTACTTGTGTTTTGGTGAATGTGTTTCGCAGTTTCGCTACAATTTCTTGCAAACCAATACTATATGAATATGGACTCCTTAATCGCCTGTTTTGTGACTGACAAAGGTTCAGAATAAGTCCTGAACACTGGATAACGTACCCTATACATCTTTAGAAGATCAGGAAGTTGCTGTGGCCATACTTACAATGAGTATATTATGGTATCTTGATTGGGCAAGGTACTAACGAAATATAACGCCTCCTGCACAACTACACGAAATATTAATATATTATAATGATAACTAATAAAATCTCTTGAAATATGCAATAGCTTTTATTATACAACCTTTTTATGACATTCGTTTTGGGTGAAAACCATTGAAGTAGTAGATATTATAATAGACACCCGCCAACGTAAGTGTAACATACATATTAAATAGCACTGTGACACGAGTATGACATAATCATAACCTATAATTAAGGTGATTCGTTCTAGGATTTCCTTAGTTGGCCATTGCTGGCAGCCGTGAAAATTGGAGAAATTGAACTTTTTGCAATAATCTAATTAACAGCCAATTTCCAGTCTTGTCTACTTGGGCCTGAGTTTCTATGGAAACTGGGGTTCTCCTTTCACTGTAAAGTTTCCTGAAACTTTAATATCAACGATCTTATACCAATATCAACAAACCTTACCTCGATTGACCTTGCTCAACTTACAGCCGTTTTAGTAATCTAACTATCCATTATCTCTGGATAAGGTATTAGGTAAAATAATAACAAATACTTTGACTTTTTGACAGTTACTACTGTTACTAGACAACAAACCATTGATAGCATATTGAGAACGATCGTCAGTTTATTACTAATTGACGAATTATGATAACCACCAGAAGTTGAATCTAATCTACTTTATTACATTTACCTATTTTTGTTAATTTTGATTGACTATAATAATTGACAAATTCTTGTAAGTTAAACATGTAAAACAATTTAAAATGTATAAAATCTGAAAAATTGTATGCCCGATAAGGGTAGACTGTTAATACTTACCTATTTGATTTTAAAACCGACACGTAAAATGTAAACAGTTTGACAATAAATGCTTTCTATTCTATTCTATTTTACACCTTTGGCCATTTACCATCAGGTGGATAATCTACTTGTATTTACATAAGAAAAACACAGTAATGTATGTGTACCTATGCACAGAATACAAGTAAAACCGCATAATGAATTTAATTTCAGTCTGAACCAGTGGCTGCAATATCAGAGGACGTTGTAGACAGAGTCGAAGTGGGATCTTTCAACGTGGACTCACCGTTCTATCAGATGAACCTGATCGATCTCAAACCCTTTGCCTACATCGAAGTGAGGAAACTAGCCGAATACCGTTTAGAAGACGCCGATTGTAGCAATGACCAAGGTATCATTTCTTAAAGACTTATTTGACATCTACCTCGCCTTATCTTAATGGGTATATTTTGTACAATTCATCATTTCGTCATTATAATCCAGTAAGGTCCCACAGCTGGACACAGGTCTTCTCTTACAATATGAGAGGTCATACTCCACAACTCTGGCAAAGAGTAGTTTGGCAGTTGTGTGCACACACATGCGAATATTATGGAAAATTTGTAGGAATGCAGGTTTCCTCGTGACGTCATCCTTCACCGAAGCAACGCAAGCACCAGTAATACAATACATAGTACATTTGAATTCAAAATGTTATAAATGTTCATTATTTTTTGCTTTTTCCACCCTTCTAAAATACAACGCCGCCGCGTCGCGTCGCTGCAGTTATTAGGCCTAATAATAGCACTCATTATTTGCTGTAGAATCTTATTTTAAAATATACTTTTTTCCATGCAGATGATGGTGGTAATAAGGAAGAAAGTAATAGCGATGGAAGAGCGATGGAAGAGTAAGTGATGATTTTTTATTGTAGGTATTGCTAATCTTTGAGAGCTTTCCATTCATCAGTCTAGAAATCCAATTCTAGATTTCTTCTAATTGGTGGCGAACTTGAGCCGCTAACTTCAAACAAACACAGCTTAACCTGTAGATAGATTAATAATACTAGTAATACTAGTAATATAATATTAGTAATACTAAAGCAGAACTAGAAGTTTATACAATACTTAATGATCAATGATAAAGGACGCCTGTAAAGGACGCATTTATTCTACAACTGTATGTTACTTCAAAAATGAAATAATAATATGTTCTTCCTTTCTTTTTTTTTTGTTTTTTTTTTTGTTTTATTCGCCGTCTTTTCTCATCAATGATAAACCTTTCCGAAACGATAATGGCAGCAAAAACATACGTATGTACTTACATGTATAAGTGTACTGACAAATTACCTACACGAATTTTAATTTGATTTTGAATTCGTGGCGATCAAATGTGTATGTGAGAGATTAGCCTTAAAGCTAATGCTCAAAGCCATATAAATACGTAAAAACCGTTGTTTTTTTACCAGATCTATGGATAAGTTTTAGTTTTTCACTTAAATACAACTGGGATTAAAATCGGTAACGGGTAGCCTCAAGTATATGGTAAGCCGATTTAAGCCTATGCTAGTAGGCTTTAGTTTAAGCTTCGCCTGAAGGTAGGTGTAGATTTTCACGAAACCTAACAAGTTTTAAAATTTTAAAACTTATATGAATGTGTTGTTAGTGGGAATTAACCTTATATTCCGAGGAATTATCCTTTGAAATAAGAAGGTAGAATTAACATACAAATTATTTAGATTATAACAATTGTCTTTTTTTTTAATAATGCGAGACAACAATACCGCCTAGGCCCTAGAGGAATGATGTTCTTTTCTAAATTTTGTTAGCTTTTTAATTTTGTTTTTAATTTTGAAGGCGGTAAAATTTTTATTGTTAATTAAATGAGTTAAAAATGATGGCGATTAATTAAATGAGTCCCAACAAAAACATCATACAATCTTGTTCCTTTAAATCGAATCTGCTCACGTCCTCATATGAAAATGCTCCAAGCACATAACATAACGTTAATTCAGGTCTATTATTGTCACCAAGGTCATATATTATTATGACTACCACAAAATTAACATGTCTCATTCAGAGAACTGATGGAGGAACCAGTGCTGGCAGAGTCCAAAACGGACACCAAGAATTGCATACTAAGCGAATGGACGGAGTGGTCAGACTGCGTTCCTGATATGGGGAGATGTGGTGTTGGCACCCAAGTGCGGACACGGTTTAGAGAAGATGGGAATCGTTACTCGGGTGCATACAGTGTAAGTTTATTTTATGTCATCATCATCATCCTGCCAATTTCCCAATTTTATTTGGGGTTGGCGCATGATGTATTTTTTTTCCAAACTTCCCTATTAGCCGTCATCTCCACATAAACTCCCTTTCATATCATCTTTCACATAATCCATCCATGTGTTCTGTGGTTGTCCTCGTCCCTTTCATCCATCCACTTTAATATCCAACCCATCACTCTTCTCGTCTGGTGGTAAATGGTGATCGACGTCCATTGAAGTATTATTACTAGCGTATAGAACCGACACCGCGAACACCATGTACCTATGTCTTAATACATTGGCGCCACGTGGCTTCAATCTTCAATGGATTCGTTCGATTTTGAAAGGAGAACTGGGTCTCAATTTTGAAAATCGAACCTCCCGGGCGGGACATGCATTTTGTTCGAGATCTCTGTTCTATGACATTATACTTCAATGCCGACGTCGTAGTTTCTACGTAAAAATGAAGTAAAAAAAAAGGAAAAGACTGGCTCCCGTTGACGAAATATGACGAGTCATTTGGCGGCTGACTCAAGAAAAGGGCGGTAAGTAGGTGCACGGTTGCTAACCAGGCAGATTTCACGGAAAGATAACGATTACTATGCGATTCGATAACACCTCATCGGGTTCGAAAAACCCTTAAGCTTATCCTTGTCGATATAGCAGTATAGTTTTTTTTTTTTATATCGTTTATTCACAAAATAACATGCTTATAACTAATACAACAACCCGCCAAACTATCGAGTAGTTTGTAGGCGGAGAGTATTCGCTCTTATTCTACAATGCATCTTATTCAACAATATTATGTAGGTCTTATAAAATAGTGTGTAACGTGATAGAACTGAAATTATTTATAATTTTAACGTGTAAAAACAAAGAATTAACAATTGATTATTAAACAATGACGTGCATTAGTGTATCAGTGATACCCATATGAATAAAATATTTTGATATTTTTTTTGATATTTTGATTTTGTTTGTTTTGCTCTAGTCGTCTTAACCCACTTAAATCAAATCAAGATGTAAATTCTGTTCACAGGCGCAGAATCCGCAAACTGGTGAGCATCAAGATTGCGAAAATGGTCAAATCCAATCACAACTTTGCTATGTTAATTGTTAATCTAATTAAATGTTAATGTTAAGTCATAAATACTTCTGTTTCTTGTATTGTGTAATAAAAGTGTAAAGGTATGAATAGGATTTAAAGGTTGGGAAAGCTATATAAATTGTTTAGTTTTTTAATTCGATTTATATTTGATGAATGTAGTTGTAGTTGATCAATGTAGTACTTACCTAATACTTAATTTATTTTTACTCTTATACCAACTATTTAATTTATTTAATCTCATTTCATATTGTGTTACTGTTAATTTATAAGGCTCTAATAAACTGGAAAATAACTAAAATTGTTATATTATTTTTAGAACTTATGAGCCTTTTATTGTATCTTAACTTTCTAATGTTCCGTGGTAGAAGATTGGGATACAAATTAATGATGCTGATTTAGCAATTAGCTATTTTATTAGTAGTAAATTAGTAATCTAACTTCAAATATTTTACCTAAATAGTAGCCTACCTAATTAGTAACTAAAATATAACTTATTAATCAATTTCTAGTAGGTAACTAGTACGAAGGCAGTTCAAATCGACAGGATTGTTTTTATTTAAAGTTTTAATATGGTTTCGTACTAAGAAATTGTGAGCATTTAAAATTTTAAGACATCACTCAATAGGCGTAGGTTTTGTATAAAAACTTCACCCTCTATGGGTTTACCAGCTGTCTAGATTTGTTCGGACATACCTATTCAGACTTATAGTCTGGTGTCTGGCTTTTGTCCGGCTTTCAAATTTGTCCGGCTATTTGATTTGTCTCGCGAGTCATTTTCGAAAGTTTCCACCAAAGGTCGCTGAAATACCACCTCGCTCTACTAAAATGTCCAGACGTTTAAATTTTACAAATGTCCGGATCTTTTAAATAATATCGAACTTGTTGTCAGGAATTTTCAAATTTGAGTTGGTAACCCTATCTATATCTAGAAGACTTCGCATAAGGATCAGCGGGCCTATTATGAACTTTTATAAAACTATTCAAGTCCCAGGCAATTCAATTCTCGGGCTTCAAACGACGTATGATTGGCTAAAAAGTGTCACGTGACCGTTTTCGTAACACGAATTTGACGTTTACACTGGCACTTGGCTGGAATTAAGACTTCATAATAGACCAGCTGGACTCCATTCCAACTAACTATATAAGTTAGATATAATTTTGTCCTAGTCTGTAAATATAACTACCTATGTACCAACCAAAGATATTCCTAGCTATCTAACAGCTCTAAGTCTGGCTCCAGAGGGCTCGGAACCTGAATATAGTTTTTGCGCGAAAAAACCAGTTCCAGCGACAGACGGCGACGAGCGATGGCAGTGCGCTCGACAATAGGACAGAAAGAAGCTATAAAATCAAAACGTACGTTCATAATTTGTAGAGATACTAGATAAGTAAGTACACGTATAGAAAAGAAAACTAATTTGATGTTGTACCGGAATCTACATTTATATATGGCTATTTAGTTACTAAAAGACATCCCACCTCATTTTTATGTAAAGTGTTGCTAAGACGTTGACTATGGCTCTACATCAAAAAGTTATCAGATATCATGTAAAGCCAAGTTTCTAATTCTACACGCCCTAACTATGAAAGTCATATTCACATAATAAGTCTTTACAAACGCTAAACCTTAGTCAAAATATGTGGCTTAGCGATTTCGTTACAAAAAGAACTATGTAATGTATATCAGAAAAGTAATAAATAGTGAATAAATTCACCTTAAACTCATGTGACGCTCGCGAAACGGCTAACGAAACGGAATTTTGTTTATCTGATATTATCCAAACCTAAGTTATGAGGGTTCAAAAAAACGACGAAGTGCTGCGAGACAAGGTGGGTAGTGCCCTCGTCTTGGTGGGGGCACGACCGTGGCCATAGAAACAGTATCTACCTATCATCACCTATCTATAGAGCCCTCATCATTAGCCTCATTAGTTTACTAATCAGTAAAATTAGTCTCCGAAACAAGTGACAACTTTTACATTATCATACAAAAAAGAAGTCACTCACCCTACCGTTAATCTTGTCGTAACATAAAATAGTTATGTATTATGACTATGATGGTATACTCGTACCTATAATATATTCGAACCCAGTGCCCAAGCGCCATTGCTCAGTCAGTAGGTTCTATGACCTATATCAATATTGTGTTCTTAAGTGAAACAACACAGGTTCTGTCCAAAAATACACGAAAAAATGTCAGCTTATAATATATAATATATTATGTGAAATACAAGTTATTTAAAGATTATCTGGTACCGGAAAATTGTTTTTTACCTCTGTCGAGATGGTTAGAGGCGGTAGTTAATAGTTACCACAGACTTGAAAAAAGACTAGACGGATTGTCAGCAACAAATTCAGTGAAGCACCCATGGTAATACCAACTTCTCTATTCGTACAAGTATCACACGCACACATTGACACCATGTTATTAATTGGCCGCCATTACCGCGTCGGATTGGTCGGACCGCACTAAAACTTACGCGCACATGGTAAGCGGACGGCGTCAGTCTCGATAAGACAAGGTGACGTCTGTTCTTTTTTTTAAGTCTGTGGTAGTTATTAAAAAATTTAAAAGTACCTACCTACTTTAAAAATGCGAATGCTGTAAGTCAAAGGGCATTATCATTTTGACGACCCTCTAGCCTAGTTGGTAGTACTTGGTAGCGACGCTACCTGCGAAGCAAGGGGTCCCGGGTTCGATTCCCGGCCGGGACAGATATTTATGTGACAGATAAATATTTGTACTCGGGTCATGGGTGTTATTGTGATGTATTATAATTATGTCGTCCATGCCACCCGCCTACTGCGAGTGTGTAAGCATTTATTTATTACATATTTTATATTATAATAAGCAGTAGCAAACTAGTAAATACATAGTAGGTATGTAGTGCAATTTTTTTATTACCTAGTAAACTTACTGACATTTTTCCTGCAACCAACAGATTCAATTATAATTTATAACCTGTGCCAACATTGTTGTTGGTCAGGTAGTGTACTCAGGTATGAGTATGAAGATAGACGCGGATGGCGCATGCTCCGAGCTCAACGGCCCGCCTCGCGCGCGGTCGCGACTTGTTGATTGTTCGCTCACTTCACGCCAGTCTGCCGCGAACGATGCGTTGGGCGGTTGTGTATCGCGCGCCCGGTGTCGTTCCCAACTTCGAAACTATTTTACGAAAATATGTGAAGTTTTCATCTCACGGCCTGTGCAGAACTACCGCGTCCGATCTACTCCGTAGTGTCTAGTTAACTCGTAATCGTGTTAATAAGTAGTTCTAAGTTATTGAAACTTAATAAGGCTCACTCGTTTTATTTTACCTACATGCTTCGTCCCACGAGTCGTGCGAAGCGGTTACCTTTATCGGATAAACGAACATTTTTCAAATGGATGTGCGTTTGAATTCTGTGATAGTGTGCGTGATTTGTGTTAATACGAGACTCTGGTAGTGCGTGATTGAAGCCGACGACAAGTTTTTACTGTAGTGACGTGATATAAATTGTAATAAGTTCATAAGTTGAGGCGAGGAAAATGTTTAGCCGGAGAGAGAGAAGTCAGGTCGCCGTTGCCGCGCTGTTGCTCGGCTCCTTGGCACTGGCGTCGGCGCAGTACACTAAAGGTAGGTAAAAACCGCTGCAATATAAGCTTTCTTTTCCTACCTGTGCAGGCGCAGGCAACGCAAGGCACAATCCTGAACCGCTTTGTTCTACAGTCCATTGTTTCTTTCCCGGAATATCAAATAACTTGAACGTTTTGAGTTTTCGATGTAGGATATTTGAACTTGTGACGTCAAGTTGTAAGAAATAAGTTTGTCATTACAGTACTTTCTTTAAGTAGCCACAGTGATAGTGGAAACCGGATTTGTATGAGTAATGTATATCGTATGTAGTGGTACTTGAGGTAGATAAGTGATTAACTGTACGTTTCCTGGCCGAGTGGCTGGATGTCGTGTTAACCTTATCCTCAATTTTATTTATAATACGTGAGGTTTCCGACAACTTATAAATGACGTCCTTTTATTTACCGTTATTTAAAATACTTACCTACTCATTCTCATATTATTGTGTAGGTAAAGTGGTTAATTACATAAATTACTAAGTAAGGCATTCTTGTTTGTTTACGTCTTTTAATGAGTAACTTTGCTATCAATTTATTAAGTAGGTACCTACGGTACAGACAAAACTTGTCATCGAGTAGTAAATAATTTTGTTACAGTAAGTTAAATCAAAAAAGATCAAAATAATGTATATACCTACTAGGCAGCATATAGGCAGTAGGTTTATGCAATGTAGGAGTTATATGAATGAAGTCTTATAAAAAGGCAAGTTAGGTACTTACATATCTAGCTATTACATAAGTTAATAGGTATCACAATATAATTTTATAACACCTATTCACTAGTAAGGTAACCCACTCGCGTCGCGTCGAGAATATTGAGGTTCCTTGGAAGAATCCTTGTGTTCCGAAACAGTTGACATCCGATTTTTATTTACCAGGTGTTAACAAACCGTTTTAAGAAGTAGATATTTTGTGTAAATCGTTCAAACACAGGCTAGAACCAAACGTAGAATGTCATAGAGTGTAGTACCGGTGGTAACAATCAAAACCGGTTCTGGCTAGGTAACTCTGTTGGATTGAATTGCACGCCATTATTGTGCAGTTCAACCATGCATAATTATTATTTTGCATAAAAATGTAAGTATGAAATGTAAGTATTGAATGAAACTTAGTTATGAAAAAATATTTTTTTACTTGAACGACAACTACTTACTTAAAAGAAAAATTTAAAAATAAAAATAATCCCGCCTGCTATCAAAAAAGCTATCATGATATACCTTTCTGAAATCACTATGATGAGCCAGTGAGGCAACGATAGCCACTTTCCATCAGGTGGATCTCGCTCCTTAGCTCCTTTGTTGTCTATTTCCGTAAAAACCCATTTGGCGATCATTGCTGATGCAACCCATAGCTTCAACAGTCACGTTTAATAATACTATTTTATTTGATTTGAACATAATGTTATTGACACAGTAAAGACTCTACTCAACTGGTTGAACACACAAACAGCTGGTTAGATCGTAAACTATGTACTGTTAAGAGGCATTGAATAAATCGCCGGAAATACCATCTAAAAATAGGCACTCACCGCTCATTTACCTATTTGCTCGAAGTCTAGATAGATTAAGTGTGCATTTATTTATTATACATATTAAGTTAAGCCCTTGTTTAAATGATTGCTAATAAATGTTCTATTTTTATGTTATATATTTTACAATATCCTTAAATTGACATACATTTAGGGAGGTGTCGTATGGTTAACGATAAAGACATAGGAGAATATTATATTTTGAAGACGAGAAGACTATTACATTAATTAAATATTATTAAAACTTTAAAAGCATCGTTTTCAACTCTAATAACCGACCACAAAATATTTACTTCATTACTATTCTCGTAGTTAATCTAGAAAATTACTTTAAATTAGGTACTTAAAAAAATCGTAAGCACCTAATAAAAAACATTTATTTCTCTCTCATTACATAGCTCAATATTACTTAAAATAACCAGATTCAGACCAGGGACCAGATTCAAGTCCGTGATTGCCTTAAATGGTGCAACATTTGGTTAATCATTGACACGTGGCGATGAATCACGGTTAAATATTTTAACCGTTCGAATGAGCTATGACGGGACTGATTTACATTCATTAAAGTTATTTCCTCCAATTATCACTTATATTTAGACATCTGACATCGTTTTACATACATCGTTTTTTTTTTAATTTATTTGAAAGGGAATTTGTCACTGAACGACCACATCATCCTGTAAGTACAGGATAGGCAATGACATAGCATACAAACAAGAATAACAATTAAAAACACGAGACAATCAGCATACAACTCCAAATTAACTAACGTTTTGCAAGACCTAAAACAGCCAGCCTGCACAATATCTTGGCCTCTTCCGACATGGGAGAGGCCAAGATACTGTTAAGCAGACCAATCTGCATGGTTCTTGCCAAGTACGCGGCAAGAACTAATAAGACCGCTAATTTTAATGTTACAAATTAGATGATTTCTTAACATAATTAGGTCTCCAACTCAGGTAAGTTGGAGACAAGATGTATAATATTGTGTATACGACTTCAGCATGCTATTGAACAAGACAATTTAACATTAACTAAGGTACTTAACAGAGTTAACATACAAACATCCCGCCATAGTCAGAAACAGCATTCAGTAGTTGCCTTTGACTCGTTTAAAGGCAAAGGAAGCTTCCTCCAAAGCAAATGGGTACAACTAGGCTAAGTCTGGCCTGAACGTTATATAAAGTTAGGAACTGCCTCAAATGTCCACAATTTAGACCAGGTAACGGGTAATTAGTGGAAACTAAAACCTAGAAGCGCAAATACTAATTAAATATCTTCGTAACTTAATGATAAATAACTTCTTTAAAATGTTTAAAATCTTTAAAAATTTTCACGAACCTATCTCGAAACTTTTCAAGTAATAAAAGGTAAAAATATTCATTTACTTTAAAATAAAACCATAAAAAAGCTCGATTTACAGAAATATATTATAAGGAGTAAGGACCCTTTTAGAGTGCTTGTCGTTCAATTTGCATTTTCTTCTATTAGGTGCCTTGGGAATACGACCAGTTGTAGCTTAAAATCCAAAAGAAAATTTTAAACCGTAATCTTGAAAAGTGACTAGCTACTAGCAATTGTAGTTCAATAATTTATATAAAATATACGTGGAATAGACACTGTGGCTTTCATAAAATCCTTTAGCGTGTCGCGCCGTGATAAAAAGGTAGTAATGTTTTAGTACTTTTAGTGCTTGCTCATCAGAATATATAACTTGACCTTTATAGTGGGTTTTGTGAATCTATTCTGTTTTCAATTACCATATTCTCAAGGATTCGCTGCCTTTGTTGTTTATAAAATAGTAGTATCGTAGTATGTGTTTCAGGTCCTTTTGCTTTCGTAAACTAGCTGAATAGTAAAAACAGACTCAGTTTTGTCTAGCTAGCATTATGTTTGTTACTCATTGAGATTTTGGATAGATTTACGAAATTTACTTATTTTACTACTTACGCAAGATGTAAGTTACTATTAAAAATCTACTCAAAGTATGTAGTGTATACAAGGTGAATATTATTATTATAATACGACAATAAATGAAAACGTAAGCCCTACTCTTTCCTTGGAACATGTTGCATCAATTAAAAACTCTTGACATCAATTTTTTTTTCAAACTAAATAGCAAAAAATGGTGTAAAAAATAGAACATCATTTGTAAATATAGGTTCACTCACCTTTGATAAGAGCGGCAACAGCGTAGTGTCGTCACGTGATTCTTTTGCCGCCATCAATGCTGAATTCGTAAATACCTAGTCTCTAATTCATTAACCACAACAATAACTAACTATTAAATTTACAAATTTTCTATATATCTACCACTAACCCGAATGCAAAAATCATAACGCCTTATATTGTTTCTCACTTGTGTAAGGAGATCGCTTTTAGCAATCATATTCTTTAATTTTTCAAACGACATGACGATTCTATTTTTCAAATCGCCTACCGACACAGCATCTGTAGTGTACACGTCATTTTTAATGTAACCCCACAGAAAAAAGTCCATGAGTGTGAGGTCCGGTGACCTCACTGGCCACCGCGATGGTCCAAAACGGCCATTCCAGTCACAGGTCCAGTGTTGACCAAACATCTCACTCAAACGCGCTCTTGCAGGCTTAACCGAATGAGGGCAAGCTCTGTCCAGTTGATACCACACCTGGGGAGAGAAATCCAGCAGGAGCTCGTCCATCTACTCAGCCATTGGTCCATTCTGCAGTTTTAAGAACTTTGGTCCAATTAGAGTGCCCTTAATGAAAAAAAAGTACTTTTACTGTAAAAGCCCAACTACGGTATAACTTAAGATTTACTAGTAAAACCTAAGATTTACCGTACACGGGCTTTTACAGTAACATAAACCAATAACCTTGCGTTATCAAAATACTTATAATAAGTAATACACATAACAAAGTTGGTGAGTTTGCATGTTATTGCCTTATAAATTATTGATAAACTCGCGTGTTGTCATAAGATTTTCAACAGCCTTCTTTCTACAAAATAGTATTTGTATCACTACATTTTTTCGTTTCTCCGAAATCTTTCTGATATTTTCATTTTTCGCCTGTCATTACCAGGCGTGATAATGGAATTCAGTAGAACTTTGTAGAAAAGGCTTGCAAAAATCTCTAGAACAGGACAAAAATTTCAAGAGGCCGCTTGACTTTATTTCCCAATACCTTTAAAAAGGAAATTGTTATTACGTTTTGGCTGTGTGATTACCTATCCTTACAACATGCATTAATATTTATTATATAAAAAGTCAATAGAAAAAGTCTACCAACTTATCCAGAGATCACAGATATAGATAGATAATTGAAAACGACCTAAACATCTACCTAGTATCTAACTTCTCGCTTTGAACGCTAGGAAATTCCTTCATTATAAGACACAAATACGGTCAGGTAATACTATCAGTACCAATTATAATCACTTTGTGTACTTGACTAATTTAGTAAAGACGATTAACTGCAGAATTAATATTCATGTCTCACCTATATTCGAGATACGATGCGATACGGACAATTAATGTTCGAACCGTTAGTAAATATATAGTTACCTAGTTAGTTATTATTTATTAGGAGTTTGATTTGAAACAACTGCTAGGGAAATTTCTTTATTTATTATACTTTTTTTACCATAATTAAAGAACAAAAATGCACGAAACAAAGATTTGTGTCCACAAAATCCTAGCTGTTCGCTTAAAAGCTTCCAAAAAACTTTAACGAAGATGACGAAGGAATTTAGAAATTTCAAGTGAGATAGTTCATTCCTGAATAAAGTGACTGAGTTGAAATAAAGTCGTCGTGTTCCGGCTGGGGCCTTGAGGGCCAGTTCTTTCTTTCTTTTCTTCTCTCTTTCTTGGCCGGCATCGCATCAGTGATGCCTTTGGTGTTGCTGATGTTCGTGGGCGACGATAGCCATTTACCATCAGGTGGATCGTCAGCTCGTTTGCCGGCTATTTCCATGAAAAAAAATATGGGTAATACCGTAAAGCTCCTGGGAAACAAGACCGCGAAATTCTTCAATTAATGTCGATCCCTTACTTCGATCTAAAACGCTTCCTGATTAATAAATGATAACACTTTTTAAAACAATTCCACCCCAGTTAATTCACGTTTCAAAACCAAGCATAATGTACTGCTCAATCGAGTTGTTCAGTATTCACTTCAGCGAATTTCTACCGTTGCTGACATAGCGTTTCGAAACTGGACGTAGCCTAGATAATTTCATCCATACCTAGTTATGAATTGACCTGTTCTAAAATCTTACAACTCTCGGTGCTGTTCGATTTCAAACCAACTTTTCTCCATTGTGTTAAGGTTGATCTTTCTTTGACGGAATCGATCTCTAGTGACCTTTGTATGCAAACATACCGGTGTCTGAGCAATATTGTATTGTCAATAGTCGTTTCCTTCGGTGAAAGGTGATCGTGACCACGACACGATCTATTGTTCCAACTTACGACTAGTGAATTAAAAATTAAACTTTTTGGTACCTGTTGAGTAAAAGTTACGTTGGCTGTTACTTTTGTTATATACTTTTGTTACTTTTATGCAATCATTTAATAATATTCAGATACCTACACCTACTTACCTAGCTATTGTTGGATGGGTAACCGCTAGTGGCAAAAATTTTTGAGCGCTTTCGTGCTTCGGAGGGCACGTAAAGCCGTCGTAGGTCCCGTTAGTTATTGAAAGATAACAGTCGTTAAGCGATGTCGGACTCAGAGGCCTTTGGGTGGCATGAAAATTTCCCATATTTGGGTTGGCCCCATGGTTGGCCTCTATCCTCTTCACCAATATACACTGCAGCAATGTTGGCTACCTTAAGAAGAGAGACTCTAGTGGGCCATTAATGGGTTAAAGCCAGCCATTTTGGTATCCATTTTCTTAGATTTTTATGAGTCCCTTGACAAAGAGGTAATACGCGTAAAAGCGTCCTAGCGATAATATCGTCCCCGTAGTTCGAAAAGTCACTAAGTCGAAAAAGGGCCAAAATGAGTTATCAATGTCACTAAAACCACATTTTTTTTCTCTAAATATCTGTCTAACCATCTATGTTCTAAGTGCGTTCGTTTCCGATTTACGCAATGTGAAAATTAAGTAAATGTATGCTTTGGATCCCACAGCGAAATGAGAGAAATAACTAAATTTTCTTAATTATTTTATACTTATCGAAACTTTACGTAGGTCGGAACTAAAACGATTTAATTACTTTTTCTATTAAATTTTCAATGCATACGCAGGCTTTTAGGTAGACTATAATCACTAAAATGATTTAGTGGGTTATTAAATTCAGCACTTTGCTAAAATACTCGAAAGCGAAAATCAACTAACTCCAAATAGTGACTTCTGACTCCTTACTGTTAAATGATTTTGTAAAATACTACCAAAGTGAAAAATCATTATTTCAACATAATGATTTCTTCTCTAATAAAAATGGATTAAAAGACCTATTGTGAATAATACTTAAAATGTTTTAGTTATTATTTTTATACCTTCGACGAGCATCCTTACATTTAGGTATAATTATATCGCTTGCGAGTTAGTGATTTTGTCGCGGCTAGAGAGACGAGCGCGGCGCGTGGTGACTTTAATTCTCGGCACTGACCACTTGCGTTTTTGAGTATTATTTTGTGCACTTTGTAAAAATTAGTCGTGCAAAGTTTATTATTGATTTATTAAATCAAAACGAAAAAGCTATTGTAGAGGTAAGTGGTTTTTGGAATCATACTTTATATTTATCTCTTGGTCTTATGAGGGATCGACGAGAACTATGTGTGCAGACTCCAACCTCTATGAGGGAATACCGATGGCTTAATGAACAGATCTCCAAGTGCAGGCGACGCGATCTGCGAAAACACAACGCAAATCGTGTAAAAAGCACTATTGAGTGAAACCAGGGCTCATAATCTTAACATTTTAACAAAAAATTAACCGACTTCAAATGAAGTACATTGTACTTTTGATATGGATACCATTGTCAGATCTCACTCAAATTTATGTGGGACTACGCGACAAGCACCAGCTTGGAGCAGAAGTGTGGTGACGCTGTTCTTCAAGAAGGGCGATAAAGCCCTTTTGAAGAACTACAGGCCCAATGCACTTCTGAGCCACGTTTATAAGCTGTTTTCGAGGGTCCTCACAAATCGCATTGCACGCAGGCTTCACGATTTCCAGCCTCCCGAATAAGCAGGATTCCGAAAAGGCTACAGCACCATAGACCATATTATACACACACTGCGGCAGGTTATACAAAAGACCGAGGAGTATAATTTGCCGTTATGTGTTGCCTATGTGGACTATGAGAAAGCCTATCGAGTCTATCTAGACCTGGGTGGAACTAAATTCTCTCCAGCGGTGCCAGATCGACTACCGGTATATCGAGGTGTTGAAATGTTTGTACTCATCTGCCACTATGTCCGTCAGAGTACACGACACGAACGAACCCCATCCAATTGCAGAGAGGTGTCAGACAAGGGGATGTCATATCCCCAAAACTGTTCACCGCTGCGTTAAAAGACATGTTCAAGCTGATGGAGTGGAAACGACGTGGCATTAACATAAACAGCGAATACATCACACACCTGCGATATGCCGATAATATAGTCATCCTGGCGGGTTCCCTAGAAGAACTTAGTACAATGCTTGGGGACTTGAACAGCGCCTCACAACGGGTGGGTCTTGTCCATGACAAGACGAAAATCATGTCGAATGTCCATGTCACCCCCGTACCGGTTATTGTGACGGCGCTGCTCTCGAAGTTGTAGAATACAATTACCTGGGACAAGTGATCCAGATGGGTAAGTCGAACTTCGAGAAAGAAGTCACTCGTAGAATCCAACTCGGATGGGCTGCGTTCGGGAAACTGCGTCATATCTTGTCGTCCAAAACACTACCTCAGTGCCTGAAGTCGAAGATGTTCGAGCAATGTGTGTTGCCAGTGATGACATACTTATCCGAGACGTGGTGCTTTACTATTGGCCTAATCCACAAGTTCAAAGTAGCGCAGTGGGCTATGGAGAGGGCTATGCTCGGTATTTCTCTACGTGATTATCTACGTGATTTATCAGAAATGAGGAGATCCGTAGACGAACAAGGGTAACCGACATAGCTCAAAGAATTAGCCGGCTGAAGTGGCAATGGGCTGGCCACATAGTGCGAAGGACCGATAACCGTTGGGGAAGAAAGGTCCTCGAATAGCGCCCACGTCTCGGAAAAAGGAGCATAGGACGCCCTCCGACCAGGTGGACCGACGACCTGAAGAAGACAGCGGGCATCCGCTGGATTCAGAAGGCTCAGAACCGGTCAGAGTTGCGCAAGTTAGGGGAGGCCTATGTCCAGCAGTGGACCTCCAAGGGCTGATGGATGGATGGATACTTTATATTTTAGTTTAGTATTTTGATGTTGTCTTCTGGAGGTGAAAATTATGTACCTACATTATTTAAGAATACAGATAAATATCTAATAATATTATTTTATAGGAATCTGCTCCTTTGAAGACTTCACGAGATCTGATATAGAAAGTAATTATTAAGTATGGTGCCTATTATTTGGGTAGTAGGTACTAAACTTTGTTTTTGTCGCTTCGATTGTTTGTTTTTTTGTGTCGTTTATTTTTAATGCTTAAGTTATCTTAAAGTAATGGTTACACTTGGTTACATTAAAAGTTATATATTTATTATATAATTATTACATATATTATATTTATTATTATCAAAACAAATCTTACCACCCAAACTTCGAATCTTAAGATACTAGGTATTATTTACAATGCACATTTCGTACGTCTAGCACTAAGTTCCAATTTACATAACTAGAGGTGGTTTTCTTAAAAATAATTTAGAACAGAGTGAAAGATCACTAACTAAGGGCGAAAATTAACTAACTCCTAACTAACTCAGACATTCTATTGAGAACAAATAATTTGCGTTTTTTAGGGTATTTTATATTTTCTCATTAACTAGTCGATTTTCACTTGTTTCAGGTAGTATAATATTAATTTGATTTAAGTTCCTTCAAAATAAAACTAAAAACATAGAGACATGTTATGACATATTAAAGTTATGGCGATTTATATATTTCAAAACTTTAACCCTCAATATCTCAAAACACGTTTTTTGCACTTAATGACTTTTCGCTCTACGGGGACGATATAAGTAAGGTAAAGTTTTATTACCGTAGTCTTGCATTTTAGTTAGTTAATGTAACTGGCTGTAGTAAAAAGTTAATTTTTTATAATTTTCATTCCATTGAGGATATAGCGTCTTACGTTTCTTTATCTGAGAATTTGATTCAAATTCGTTTTGTTGGTGTCAATGTGTGCTCGAAATAGTTGAAGTTCATCTATTTTTCTAAGGTTAAATTCAAAGAAATCGTTTTACAAACGATACTGGTATAATAATATTTGAAGAAAAATAATGGAGAAACAAGCATAAAACAAGACTTTTACCACTAAAGAATTGGCTTGCCAAGTGGACTATGACTTGAAACGAAATTCGAAAATTGAACGACCTGAGGAACCGTCTTTTTCATAAAGTAATAATAATTTATCTAGTTAATGAACGAGTAGACGAACCATCTGAAAGTAAGTGGTACCTGAAAGTATTGTTCCTATACCAGTAACATCAAAGGAATCACCAGTACGCTGCCATGAACGAAGCAAGGAATTTCCAGGGAAGAAGTCATGAATAAAGTTATGTAGATGTGGGGTGCGTATTAGAGTCGTCAGTTCAGCATCTTCTAATATACCTAATATTGAGTTAGTCAAATCTCTCTCAAACCATAATAATGTTCTACTTACCTGATATTTAAATTTAAATTTTGTTATTAATAATCTCGTTTATATCCCAAATATTCTGGTTTTGTTGTAGAATTTATAATGCAACGTCTAGTGACATTTATTGGTACTTACTTTTTACTGTTGTAGGATTTCACGTAGTGACTCGAGCTCAGATGAAATAACAAAGGCAGATATAGTCATCCGACTACAATGTAAACCTACCACAGTAAATACAAACTAAAACAACAAATACAACCAACCTCATCGAGCATGATTATTTATGTCATTAAATGTCAGTTAAGATAAAAAAAATTGTAAAATAACTAAAAATCCTAGACTTTTACACTTATAATTATTCAAGTTCGTCATTTCGAAATAACTAGGCAGCTAACCAATAGTTAAATGTACCCCATTAATATTGACTGCAACCGCAATCAATTACTTTTGCAATTCAAATGGCTACCTATTAGCCTGCTACATAAAGAATGCAAGTCGACTTAAAACTGCTTCGGTGACAATAAGCAGTAATTAAAGTTAACACAAATGCTCAATAGTAACGGGTTGAACCTGTTAACACATTAGTGCACTGTAGAGTACAGTCCTTTCTTTATAAAGTATGTTTAAGGGCATCTAGAGTATGCTGAGGCTGATTAGAGAAGTTCCTGGCTCTTTAATCGGATCTTGGATTATTTCCGTTTACTGACATACCCTTGTGAAATAACAGTGAGATTCATACCTACCTAGAAATTTATTTCCGTACAGAAACAAAAAACAACGTGACATATCGTAACAGATTTATTCCCCTAAAAGTGATGGTGGCCTAAGAGTGTGACATATTTTTATCGCTACAGAATTCCTGGTGCGTACATAATAGCTGTATTCTTACCAACCAGGACGAGTTTATTAAAGTGCACTGTAAGACACAGAAGGGATAATAAAATATCTGTATAAATGACCTATTAAACTCCTGAATTGCTCACAATTGTCACGGTCCGTTGAAAGAGAGTTACAACAATTACGAAATTGCTAAGTAGCAAGCAGTAAGCAAGAAGTATCATTCTATTTTCAGTATTTTCTGTTTTTAAACACTTGAATTGAAAGTCAATCTTTCAGAGATCTTACCATAATTGGATCCGTCCTGCACTTACTTATTTGTTACTTTTATTTGTCAAACCTTTCCTGGAGAGTTCTTAAGACATTTTCCTTTTTCTCTTACTACTAGATGCTTGGAGATAGGACTCAAATGGTAATAAGGTGTCGTTAGACTATCTACTGGGGAAAAAGCTCTTATCAGATTTAGGAACAAAAGTAGAGCCGAATAACCTAATATATCTATTATATTAAACTCAAAAAATGTTTGTACGAATGTCCTATAAACACTCTGAAACCATCCAACCGATATGCCTCAAAATGAAAGGCAACAATCCAAATCCAAAGGTGGTTTGAGACGATTTTCCACTTTTACCATACAAAAATTTGAAGATAATAAGTAAAGATGGCGCATCAACGTCAACACAAAAACACTGATCTGTAGTCTGTCATTCTCATCAGAAAAGTTTTTAGCTTTATGGAACACGACGGGTATCCACTAGTATAAAATAATATTTAAAGGCGATGTTTCGTATAAAACTCATTTTTTTGAATGGCATCGCATCGGTGATCCGAGGCCATTGCCATTTTTCGAATGGACATAGAAAGTTGCCGTTGGCCTTAGCAACCTTAACTGCTTCAGGTGGACTGAAAGCGGTGTTACCAATGTTAAGTTCAAGAAGAGTTAAGTATAAAATCATATAAGTACCTACTATCTACTACTACTACACAGGTACTTACCTTCAAGTTCCTCATCTGTTATCAGCATAAAAAAATATTTCAGTCTTTTAATTATTGCGCTCTACTTAGGAATACATCATCACTTACATCCAGTATTGTAATCAAGCATCAGTTACTCAACATGCAATAAGTAAAAAAAGTTTTATATCACGCCAAAGAACTACGATAACACAACCAACTTTATATGAAGGACAGGATAGCGGCTCGTATCGCCCGTCCAATATACGAAAAACTCTTACTTATGACTTATGAGCCAAGAGTTACTTCCCTGCAGTTTTTATATTATAGAAAATTATTTTTCTTCGGATACTGTAAATATCTTATAACCTCATAGATACAATAGCAAGCCATAATGTTCGACGTGGTCAAGTTTTTTTGTTTGTTTTCAAATGTTAGTTGCTGTTGGCCCTATTGGCCTTTACAGCTTCATGCGGACTGTTAAGGTCAGGTACTCGATGAATGACTGCTTTAGGAGCGCTTCAGGGTCTTTTAGCGGTTATATACGTATTATCATCAGCACAGCAGTTTCATTCATATTATGATACGTGGCAACCGCAACTTCACATATTTGCTAAATAAGGAAAAATGGTATTGGGTGACAGAAGGTAACATAATAAATAAGCGTCAATGACGATGAGTTAATTCATTGATAACATTGTTTTTTTTTTTATGGAAACAGCCGGCAAACGAACTGACGATCCACCTGATGGTAAGTAGCTATCGCCGCCCATGGATTACATATTTTCCTTGATCGTTCGTAACAATGGTAATATTTGCCAATTGTGTGAATAATAGACAACCAATGTCTATTTGTTTATGAAGAAATAATATTCGTGAATCGCGATTAAAATCAATCGATTTTAGATTCTATTGATTCATGCGTTTTTCGCTAAGACCAGATGGTAATAAAATATCCAAGCACTAAACATAGTGTCATTTATTCAATTATATTAGTATACTTTCAAGTAAATTAGAAACTTACTTTTAAACCGCCGAAACGTATTATGAAAAAATTAAAACGTATTATATTTAACATCAAGACATTCAAGGGCTGCTCTGCGGTCAAAACTTGACCGTAAGGCCCCTCGCCCACGGCGACTTTTTGTAGCGATGCTGTCGCGATGGTGTCGCGCGTCCACATCGATACAGTAGCGAAGCAGTCGCTAGCTGTGTGCCCTCGCCCACGGGCCCAGATTCAGTCGCGATACAAACGCGATACTTTCGCGCTTCTGTCGCGATGCAAACGCGATTCAGTAACGGCACAAAAATACCTGCGATAGCTACAGTTGCAAGATGGACTCCGTTGAAGCAACATTAGTCACGTTGTCTTTAGTGCTGCTTTTACGTAAGCAGCCGAAGCGTAGGCAACGAAAGCAGCGTCAATATTGGATGCACCCATTTAATAAAGAAAGATTACTCTGTGGACATCATGTAACAACGTTTAAAATACTAAAAAACTATGATCTCAAATTCAGAAGTTGTTATAGAATGTCTTATTCGACGTTTTGTGAATTGCTTTCCATTGTAAAACCAGAGTTGACACGCAAAAATACAGTGATGAGACAATGTATATCAGCTGAAGAACGACTAACAATAACTTTAAGGTAAGAAAAACCAAATATTATGTTAATTATCTTATAATAGATTTTGCACATTTTTAATCACAACTAAAAAATACTTATTAATAATTCTATATTAATCATAAACAGGTTTGTAATTTCTTACTTTTTACTTTACGGCGAATATATGTTTGTGATAATAGAATCTTGTGTAGAATTATCATTACTGTAATTATATTCATTTTCATTATCATTATGTTGCAATAAACTACCTGCAGTATTGACATTGGCACCAGCAGGCGTTGGCGGCGAGGGGTAGCTATTTATTAGTTGCGACACGCTACTTTCAGTACTTGTACGAGCAGTAGTTGTGTCGTAGCTTTGGTATCCAGACTGATATCCATAGTGACTGGTGTATGCAGACGTTTGTGCCATATTGTTATATTTGCGAAGCAAATTTATCATTTCAGCTTTCGCATCGAGTTTATATTCTTCCTTTATGGAATTAAAATGTGGAAAAAGCGAAAGTAAAAAATGTTGATCTGGATGTTGAATGGTAGGCGTGACTTTGTTCAATTTCTCAGTTAGAATTTCGTACAATTTGTTTTGTGCATCATCATCGCCATCACTTTTTTTAAGCTTCTTTGATTTTGGGATAACAAAAGATTCCAGACAGCCTTCGGAGTCGTTTTCCTCCTCCTCAGTAACTGTAGGTCGACTTGGCGGTCTGATTTCGGTCAAAGGTTGTAAAAATGTCAATAATTTATAATAAACATATTGTTTTCTGGGTTTAGCCCCGGACCCACTGGGAGAGTTTTTTTCCTTTAGCCGTTCTCTGTTAAAGCAATCTTTTAAACTTTTCCATTTTTTCTGGAGTTCAATAGCTGAAAAAACATATACCAGTTTAAAGTTTAAAGTTAAAGTTTAAAGTAGACAATTATTAGATAAAATAGGTACGTAGGCCTTTCTGTTAAATAATCTGGTTCCCTGACATGACAGCTTACTAGGGTTGACAAAATTTTTGGCTTTGATAATTAATTATATTTTTTACGGGGTATTTTGTAACACGTTGTATATATATGTATGTATTTTATAATAATTTATTTTCTTTTTTTACAGGTACTTAGCAACTGGATGTAATTTCACAGATCTTCATTTGGATTTTAAATGTGGACATACTACTGCACGTACGATTGTGAAGGAAACTGTGGAAGTAATATGGAAAAAATTAAAAGACATCTCCATGCCAGAACCAACAGAAGAATTACATTTAGAAACCGCTGAAGGATTTATGAAACATGCAAATTTTCCTAACTTAATTGGAGCAATAGATGGAAAACATATAAGAATTATAAAACCATGTCATACCGGCTCAGAATATTACAATTATAAACATTTTTTTTCCATCGTGTTGCTAGCAATATGTGACGCTAATTACAATTTCATAGATATAGATGTCGGATGCTATGGAAAGAGCTCAGATTCAACAATACATGACAGCAGCGAATGGATAAAAAAGTTACGACAAGGAAATTATAATATACCTCAATCAAGACCTATATCTAACAATGGAATACCTATACCGTTTTCGTTTATTGGCGATGAAGGATTTGCCTTATCACAACACTTGCAAAGACCATACGCTGGTAAACATTTACCACGAAATAAGAGAATATATAATTACCGCTTGACGCGCGCACGGCGTTATATTGAATGTACGTTTGGTATATTGAGTAACAAATTTAAAATTTTCAACCGGCCCATAAACGTTAATGTTGATTTTGCTACGAATATTGTTAAAGCGTGTTGCGTATTGCACAATTTTATACGTAAGCGAGATGGGTACAAATTTGATCACACTTTGAGTATAGTCGGATTCCAAGATCCACCTGCCAGTGAAAATTTACATTTAATTAGAAGACGAGGTTCAGAACTAAGTGGTACTGCAATTCGAAACATATATACTGACTATTTCACCGGTGTAGGTTCTGTACCGTGGCAAGATTCAAAAATTTGAAATAATGTAACCTAAAATGGCTATAAGTAACTAGAAAGAGCTGTAAACGTAACTTATCTACAATTAAATAACTTACCACAAGCATTGTTTTCTTTATTTGTTTTTTTTCCAAATTCTGAATTAAATATTTCATTTATCTCTTCCCATGCCTTTCTTTTTGCAATCTTATTCGAATACTCAGGAAGACGAGAGTCCCATATTACAGGACGGTTCTGAATTGCCATAATAAATGTTTCAGTGTCGAACGACTCCATTTTGCGCATTTGACAGACAACAGCACTCTCGACCTGTCTGTGTTGCACTGATTGCTCGGTTCTCCACTCACGCGCCACCCTCCCTCCGTTCTCTCCCCGATGTCGTCCGACACGGTCGCGCGTTGCATCGATACAGTCGCGATGCTGTAGCGCGTTAGTAGCGCGTTGGCATCGCTTCTGTAGCGCGTTGCAAATGCGACTAACAAGCGTTAGTAGCGATGCTGTCGCGCGTTTACGAAACGCGCGACAGCATCGCTACAAAAAGTCGCCGTGGGCGAGGGGCCTAAGTGTGAAAGGATTGTCTCGCATATTATCACAGAAAAGTGTAAAAAATTAGGTCAGAAAACGTTTTCGTAGCGCTAGGATAAATGACGCGACGTTTGAGCATAAATTACTGTTTCAATTTGATTATAGAACAATAATTTGCTCTATTTATTCTATTAACTCTAATAGTTCATTAACTAATAACGTGTAGAATTTCGTCTCAACTGAAGTAGTTACTGATTAGAACAAAGCATTCAAACTCCTCTATCCCATAATATATCAGCTAGGCTAAAGCTATTCAATACATTACAAGTTATGGTAAGCCTCAGTGTATACATACGCCTAACTACTTATTGAAAAGTTGATACTTGGAAACAAGTTGAGTTTTGCATAGACAACCAATGTCTATTTGTTTATGAAGAAATAATATTCGTGAATCGCGATTGAAATCAATCGATTTTAGATTCTATTGATTCATGCGTTTTTCGCTAAGACCAGATGGTAATAAAATATCCAAGCACTAAACATAGTGTCATTTATTCAATTATATTAGTATACTTTCAAGTAAATTAGAAACTTACTTTTAAACCGCCGAAACGTATTATGAAAAAATTAAAACGTATTATATTTAACATCAAGACATTCAAGGGCTGCTCTGCGGTCAAAACTTGACCGTAAGTGTGAAAGGATTGTCTCGCATATTATCACAGAAAAGTGTAAAAAATTAGGTCAGAAAACGTTTTCGTAGCGCTAGGATAAATGACGCGACGTTTGAGCATAAATTACTGTTTCAATTTGATTATAGAACAATAATTTGCTCTATTTATTCTATTAACTCTAATAGTTCATTAACTAATAACGTGTAGAATTTCGTCTCAACTGAAGTAGTTACTGATTAGAACAAAGCATTCAAACTCCTCTATCCCATATATCAGCTAGGCTAAAGCTATTCAATACATTACAAGTTATGGTAAGCCTCAGTGTATACATACGCCTAACTACTTATTGAAAAGTTGATACTTGGAAACAAGTTGAGTTTTGCATAGGAAGCTAGCATTGTTCTCAATAAGGCTTAAGCGCCTTTGAGCCGAAGTCCATAATGGCCGGGTTTCTCGAGGCTGGCTTGTGCTTTGATCCCAAAACTTAATAACAGTTCATGCTTATGAAATAATCTGCACACTGTGTACAGGAACAAATGCTTCGTGTTCTACACATAACGTATTAGTATTTGAAGTCATGGGTCATATTAGGTACATGGTCGTGTCACACCGAAATAAAATGATGAACTGCGCTAATGTCAATCGTGGCTAATCCCAGGGACCTACTGGAGGTTTGACATTGGAGACTTTAGAAATCCTTTCGTTTCCTTTCAAGAGACCAAGGTTCGATTACTGTACGTGACTCAATCTTCTAATTATATGGGTACCAAAGAGTACTCAGTCAGTACATGCCTATACAGACTTGATCAAAGAAGCGGATTATTCCTTATGGCTTTAAAATCATTAAATAGCCATCGGCCTGATATGAAACTGAAATCATGCAACAATTATTGTCGCAATTGCGAACTAAGAATAGAGCTATAGTTTTTACGTACTCTATGAACTTTGGTTGACACAGTCATATATCAAGAAGGAAAATAAAGATTTTTCCAGCGCCGGTTTTGTAAGCAAAAATATTATTATTCTCTAGCATTAGATTATAGTATTAGAGCATGCAATACCAGATTATTGTAATTGTTGTGTATCAGTTATAATCAGTTACCGATGAGTCGGGTGGCCTGTTTGCAAACAGTACCAGTTCATGATCAGATAACAGATTGACTAGTAACTGAATCAGACCAGTCTGCGAGGCTTAGGGTTGCTGTAAGGGGAGGTTGGAGGCCACTCTGGGGAACAGCCCTCACGTGCCAGTGTGTCAGTGGCCGTCCAGGGAGAACAGCCCTCATGTACCAGTGAATCAGTATTAGAGAGAGGATCAGTTGTTGATCAGGTATCACGCAGGTTGAACTACTCCTGCATTGGGTACAAGGTATCACGTCGGTTGAACAGAACGGCGCGGCGTTAGATACGAATCAGAAAGGAGAACAGAACATCAATATTATATTTTATATGTGTAGCTATTGTATTGTATTCAGCCTAAGACGTTCAAGTATTTGGCGACGACAATGGTTATGGGTTTTGATGCCGATAATATACGGGTGATTCTACAAAAATTGGGTAACTCAATGTCATCAGCCAATATAGACAAAGTCTTATTATATTTTATTGAGATTACAATTTATTTTAAAACAATGAACAGTCCTTTAGTTGGTCACCCAATTTCAGCTCTTCATTTTAAATACAAGTTAATAAAAAAACTCAATTAATGCTTAAAACGTCAGTCCTTTGGCATGTCACAATCCCGAAAACCAACAATCAAGTGAATATCTATTAAACATTACCATTGATTTAAGAAAACTTACTAATTTACTAAAATCTGTGATATACATAGTAATATATACTACAACTTTCATAACGCAATGTTCTCCACATTATTTAAAAAAAAATAAGAAACTTTGTGTTTAGTTTTATTCGTCAGTCCGTTGTGTGTTGTTAAAATTTGAAATTCGCGCCAAATATCACCGACTCAACGTCAAATCCCTGTTTGAATTTTAATGTTGATAATGAAGTTAGTTGCGGACCGCACAATTTTACTGACGCCATAACCAGACCAGTGCTTGGGTTGTGTTTGTCGTCTATACACGTGCTACGCCAGTCAAATTTTCAGTTCCGTGGTGAGTCGTTATTTTATTGTTAATCTGAGGTTTATTTTCATTTATACATAGTTAACTACGATTTGTTAAAATGTAGTTTGTTGATATTTGAAATTACCAAAAAAAACATTAGTTTTGATTATAACCTCAAATTATGTCTTTTTCGTCAGTCCGTTGGCGTCAGTCCTTTGTCAGGTATCGCGCCAAAGGACTGACGTGTTTCCATGGTACTGACGTCTCTTGTTTTAGAGCACTTTTATATATATTTGCTACCGTGTATAAGCATTTCTATTTTATATTTCAGTTTAAAACATCATGCGGCACGCTAAAAGCAAATTGACTAGGGAAGAAATACTAAAAAAAAAGAGAGAAGCTGAAAAGGCTCGCTTGGCCAGAATTAAAAGCGACCCCATTAAATTAGCGGAATTCAAAGAAAAACAAAAACTTCAGTACTTACGGAAAAAAGAGAAAGGACAAAGAAAAAATGTTAAAGACATGACACCACGAGAGCAACGAATAACTAGAAAAAAATGGAAAAATTATTCATCAAACTACAGGCAAAGAAAACAGCTATTGAAACAAACCACTAATAATTTTATACGGCAGAATACTCCTACAACTGACGACGAAATACAACCAATAGTTAATGAAGAAATCAGACCTGTTATTAACGAAGACCAAAGAGCAAAAGAAGCTAAAAAGAGAAGTGAAAAACAGAGAAAATCTAGAAGCATGGAAATAAAAAAGATGAAGGCTATAGTTTCAAAGCTTAGAACTAAACTAAATACTCAGCGTCAAAAATATAAACGAGTCAAAAAACAACTAAAAAAAGTAATAAAATCTGTTGAAAAAACTCCAAAGACCAGAATTGAAGACATGAGTGAAGATAGAACTAAAAAGAAAGAATTAGTAAAGAAGGCCCTTTTTGGAGAAGTTATTAAAACACAATTGGAAGAAAACTACACTAAACTAAAGACTCATGAAGAAAGAAAAAAATTTAAACAAGTTATATCTGGAAATGTAGTAGACAAATACAAACTATGGAGAATAAAAAACAAAGCAGTCACCTATAAAAAAACTGGACATAACCTGACAAATAAAAAAATAAATAAATGCAAAACTAGAATTCAAGGATTAGTGCAGAAATTTTTCGAAGATGATTCTAACAGCCGTCAAGCTGCAGGTAAGAAAGAATTTGTGTCTCGTAAACAAGTTAAGAAACAGAAGAGATATTTACTTGATACTATGAAAAATCTTCATAAGAAATTTTTGAAAACCACTCCATGTGTAATCAGTTATTCCCTATTTGCCCGACTTCGACCATTTTGGGTGGTACCCCCTACATTGTCAAACCGTGAAACTTGTAGTTGTACGATCCACGAAAACATGGACCTTCAACTTGCTGCTCTAAAAAAGGCAAATATACTTGCAACAGTGAGTAATCATCAAAATATGTTGGAACTGCTTTGTTGTGATCGATATTCTGAAAGATGTCTAGAGAGAACCTGTGATAACTGTTGCTCAAAAACTCTGACTTATACGGAATTCGATAACTCAAAACCAATATTAATAAAACAGTGGGTGAGTAAGAAAGAGTCCATAATAGATCTGAAGACGAAGAAAGAACGATTTGTGATGAAATGTAAAATAGAAACACAGGAAATGTCACCTAGAAATGCCATTACAAAACTTGAAAATGATATGGTTAAATTTTTCCGGCATTCTTTTAACATATTACACCAGTACAATGCCATTAAGCAATTGAAAGAGTCTTTATCTGAAACTGATGCCATTGTACATATGGATTTTTCCGAAAATTTTTGTACTAAATACAACCAAGAAATTCAATCCTTCCATTTCGGCGGTTCGCGAACCCAAATTTCATTACATACTGTTGTCATTTATCTAAAAAATTCCGTTGTTTCACACTGCACTATCTCAACTAATTTGTCTCACAACGCTGGAGCAATTTGGGCCCATCTAAAACCTGTGCTGGCATCGCTGCCATCAAGTATTGAAAACATTCACTTTCTCAGTGATGGTCCTGTAACGCAATACAGGAACAAATCTATGTTTTATGTATTAGGCTGTAAACTGCAAGGCATTTTCCCTAATATTATAAAATTTACTTGGAACTTTCATGAAGCGGGACATGGGAAGGGGGCACCCGATGGTGTAGGGGCCACTTGTAAACGAACAGCAGACCAAGTGATTGCTACAGGAGGAGATATAACTAACCTGAATGAGTTCGCTACTGTCATTCGTGAAAGATGCCCAGGTATAAAAATGAATGTGATCGAAGAGTGTGAAATTGAGCAGATGAATACCATCATTAATGATAAGTCGTCTGAAATGGTCGCTTTTAAGGGGACACTGTTGGTGCATCAGGTGACTGGCACAGCTTATATTCCCAACAATCTTACAATGAAATCACTAAGTTGTTTTTGTGATACCGATGGATGTAATCATTACAAGCTAGGCTCTATTAATTATCAGACAGGTGCTGAAAATAGTACACGTCTAAATACTTCTACCGTATTCTCAGACTCTGAAGATGATGTACCACTATCTACGTACGTCAAAGACAATGACGATCGCTCTAAATTGGATAGCAATCGATCGGCACCAGGAACTAGCGGTTCGCAAAGTCGTTATAGTAGTGGTGATTATGTTTTAGTCAAATATCTCACAAAGAAAACAGAATATCACTATGCAGCGGTCTGCTCTTCGGTTGATGATGAAGACGGTGAAATAAGAGTAACTTTTCTAAAAATTTGCAGCCAGAATGGCACTCTGTTTAAATTGGATGAAAAAGATGTGTCAGATGTTCCCGTGGATCAAATAATAAAAAAACTACCCGTACCAAACCTCATTACAAAAGGGAAGAGAGTTTTTTACCAATTTAAGGAAAAAATTGATGTTTTCGAAAATTAATTTTTTATTTTTGCACTATTTTTAACCTTTATTTTTCGTTTTTTTTGTGGAGAAATGATCTCATTTTATTTTAATTATTACTAAGTATCTCTTTAGATGCTTTTAAGGCATAGCTTATAATATTTACTTGATTTATTAAAAAAATACGTACTGTTAAGTAAAATTACTTCAAAATAATATAAAAGTTAAGTAATATAACATTATAAAAATGTCAAAAGGCTGTTATGAAGACTGGGATAGTTGACTTTCATGGTATTATATTGTTATTGTTCTTTTAATTTTATGATAATTAATACTTTTAAGATAAATATTGTTAGATATTTGTTTCTATTTTTTGTTGATTACTTAGAAATATTAAGTAAGTTAGAAATATTAACTAAGTCAAAGTAGTAAAAGTTAAGTGAAGTTAAAGTTTCCTTTACCTTACGTTAAATGTCAAAAGGCTGTTTTGAAAACTGAGATAGTATTTTGTTCCAGTATTACATATTAATTATTTTTAATTGTTACTAAGTGATTTTAATACTTAAAAGACATGTGCCATTATTAAATCCTAAGAGATTTGTACAAATTTTAATTAAATTTCATTAAAATTCTTACAAAATTGTGTATTTTATCAGTACTATGTTACCCTCGTCAGTCCCATGGTAGTAAAATTCAGAAAATTTTAAATATCTCACAATCTACTTAAAAAAGTGACTGGCCCGATTAGGAACAATATATTCATTAGATTAGCTATCATATACACCCAAATTTGTAGAAATTTGATTAAAAAACTATAGTAAACAAAATAACCTCAAAAGTTACCCAACTTTTGTAGAATCACCCATACCTATGTCATGTGATGTGGTGTATCTGTCTTCGACGTCTGTGTACCTACTATGGTTCTGATCTATACCTAAGGCGAGTCATACAACAAATGTGAGTTATAAATGTTTCCATTACTCACATGTAACATGTTGCTACATTCAAGTTTAAACGAAGCGCGAAGAGTATGTTATATGTATGTATGTTAATGTAAGTACATAGTACATTACTCATGGCTAGTTAATAGCTAAGTGACTCCTATTTTCTGGCCGTCATTGGATGATAATAGAAGTGATTATAATTTAATCATTCTTTGTATTTTATTTATTTATTTATTTATTCTTCTTTGGTGCTTTCGATTGCCCTTTGTAAGTTTTCAGAAATGCCCAGTTAATTAAAAAAATACTTGTTTTTGAATTAGTATTTGAAAGTAATTATGATATCAATAATGTTACAAAATTATTACAACATTTATTTGCAACCATATTTATTAATAGAAATAGTTGCTTAAATCGTTGCTTTTATATTAATTAACATGGCCGTAGTAGGTGATGAAATCCAGTGCCGGATGGTTCGTTGTATTAAATAAATTCTTCATAAATTCGTACAATTGTTCACATGCTACCTATGAAGCGTGCTATCGAACCAGCAAACTATTAAAAAAAGTGTCACGCACCTCCTAAAATATTCAGCGGTCGCAACAGATTACGTAACCAAGTAACGAACCTGTTCAATTCCTCGAACTAGTGGCGAGACCATTATTATCAACCCTCGCGACGCGACCCATAACCCGTAACCCGAGCTACCAATAATAATTTCCTGTCCCTCACAATAAGTCATTCATTACCCTTAATTTATTCTCGCACACCTACAGACGCGTCGAGTTTTTTTCTTGTTTCACACACAATGCACGTAGGAAACTCGTGAGTTTAAAAGGTAGTAAATTAAAGTAGCGATGTAAAGTGCATTTCACGCGGTCGGTAGTTGCGCGGGCGTTGCTAGGGCTTCGGGCGTGGACGCCAATCCGATGACGTCATCACAACCGGACCGCGGAATGACGGTCAGCGTCTACCATTGTTACCGGTGTTACTACTGAATTAACTTGATCTAGCTATTATTGAGTCACCAAAGGGAATTTAACGCATACTATACATACTATGAAGATACTTTTCTAACAGAAATTGGTGCTCGCATGAGATAAGCTGATATTAAGTAGAATTAGGAAACAAGAAAAATAGTATTTACTTAAAAAGGGCAATAATAGCATTATTTTTTTATGTATTTTTAATGTGCGTGTGTCACTAGTCACCAAGGGCAAGCATTTCAACATCAAAATGTTAACCAATGCACTGCCGTCCGAAAAGCTGAGTATTTTATAGCTTATTGTGTACATAACATCGAGATTAGACTGAGAAACAGAATCCTTCAGACTTGACGATATTGTTTTATTGTCATTCAGTAGGGATTACCAGGAACGTTTGAATCGACTCTTTCAACTGGAATGAATTCTTTATACTTCTTTAATTAACACCCAAAATGTTTAACTCACTCTGAACTATTTTAATAGTCTAACTATCTCCGGTTATATTTCGCATTTGAAATTCAGTCACGCCGTAAGGTTACGTGACACATTTCACTAACTAAAAGTGAGTTTGTTGCGATTTGAAATAAAATTGTTTTAATGAATGAATGCAGTGAAAAATATAATAAAACGCTGTTATATAAATCGTTACAGGTTATTCTAAAGGAAAAGAGTAATTTACTTGTAGAAGTCGGTCAACGAGTTTATTATATGAATACGCGCGTGGGGCTTAAGAAAACTAAAACAATAGTTAATTGTATGTTTTATGTAGTTGTTGAAATACTTGACTTCGCTTTCATATGTATAAATTAAACTTGGAGTGAACAATAGAAACTTGCTGTAGAGATTGAAGAATAATTATTGCATCAAATATTTTCTCTAGTTATTATGTGCTTGTGACTTCGTATTTATCCCTTTAAGGAAATTGGAAACTATATTCACAAATCTTTCTTAGCTCCACAACGAAATATAAGTGACCTGTGAATAAAGACTATGATTCTGGGGCCACTGGTTCAGGCCATGCATTTTCGTTTAGTCATCAGTGATTAGTCAGTCATCGTTAGCGAAGTACGTACTAGATATTATGTACTACTACTTCTATTAAGTAGCTAGGTACAAGACATTTTATTCAATTATGCATTATAAAATTATATAAGTTAGGATTCTGGGTCGAAAGTGGATTGAACGGTAAACAATGTAGATCTTACTGTCAGCAAATAAAAACACATGGCCTTGGCCAAAATAGTCTTCTACACGTGAAAAACGTTTGCTTCAAAGAAATCTAATAATTTTTTTCAATAACACATGTGTATGATTGGAAAAAATTAGACATCATAGGTTAGATAGAATCACTCCTTACTTCCAAGAGTTCCAAGGAGTTTCGAAATAATTTGAATATGCCACTAAACCATCAAACAAATTCATCCTCTAAAGCTTGTTTGTAAAGCTACCAAACAATAGCATATAAAGCCGTGGACACAAGCGAGTTTATTATACAAAGCCGTATGAATAACGTTCTAAATATTATTACGGATATGGCACACATTGGATAAGATCAAAAAGGCGTGTCACACGTTAGTTATTCATAACGCATTATGTGGGTCTGGAAAGGTGCAAGTAGTGACGTGACATTGAAACTGGCATTTTAATGATGACAAGTTCCTTATTTAGAGAATTCAATTTATTTATTTTGGAACCTTATTTAGATATCTGGTATTGCTCTCATCGGTGTTTTTGACGGTATTGATTTACCATATTTGAATTTGTAAAATGAATCCTGGATTTTATCGCCGCTTACCATGAAGTGGGAATTGAATAACATATGATAAGAACAACAATGCTGCCGACCTACAAGTATACCGATCTCAGCTCAAGAGCGCGATCTCAGATCTTATGTTATATCACTTTACATAGTAGGTATATGATCTAGGCTGAGACGTATTATACTTAGAACTAAACGGTCTCCCATAAATAAACTTCATTAAATATCCTATCCTATATTGCAATTTGCATAATGATTAGTGCAATAATTTGTTTTCCTACCAAAAATAAAACTTGTATCTCATATTCGGCATTCTTACCCTACTATTGGATTACCTATTTGATTTTACGTGCTGATTCATTTCAATACAATCGTACACTTATTATTTCCTCTAAAGCATAAATAGTTTTGTGATACACTTTAACAGAGCAATGATAAAATGATAATTAAAACTTAAGACTACAAATTAATTACTCATCTTTCTATATTTGTATACTAATAACTATATCAAACAGTTAATGTCAACAGTATAAATAATTAAGTTTTATCTACATTTCTATACACGCTTGATAACGATGTTCTTCCAGTTATCAACGCAATTGCTTCTTTTATATTTTAATTATTAACGCGAAAAGAATTTCTAGGTCGATAAGGTCGAATAACGTTAGCTGCTATCGATACATGATAACTGTAATCAGGCCTCGCTATAACACTACTGAGTTGTGTGATTATCGTCACGCGACTAGCTCGATTGATTGCAATGAATTTAAAATTTGCCCGCTTTTAATTTGGTGCTAATTCCCCATTCGATGATCCAGCCCCAGAATGCTTCGAATTGATATAACAACCATTCCTTTTTAGGCTTTAATACGACACCATACGATCTAAAGTTCAACGTCTATAGAATGAGATTTATGCCGTCTTTCTTTCGTGTGCACATTCGGTTTATTTCAATCAAAAACCATTTAACAGCAGCTTAACAAACAAATTGGATAATAGCCCCGTTACACAAACACAAGCCTAAAAACCGTTCCCTCACCACTCCCAACACCACATTACTGAAGGTAAGCCAGTATCGACAGAAGGTAATTCGATCATGCCTATATCTTGGCAGCCGCTGTCAAGTTAAGTAGGAATCTAATGGAAATCCTATGTAGCGCTGTAAGTAGCTGGAATGCCGATGTTTTTGTGTATGCTCCCACTATCCAACACCTATTTTTAGCCGTACTAGACACTCAACATTCAAACGTGATATATTGCAACAATGTCTGGGGAAATATAAACTACTGCATTGATCCTGTTCGATGAAGGAATGCAAAGTAACTTCTGCCCGAGTATGACCTCTACGATATTGGCAGTATCTTCACACAGAATTCTGTCATAAAGCAGCCTTATTATATTGATCTGCTGCAACCGTATTGAGTTGATCCCCGTCTATATTAACAAATCAGGTATTTCATTCAAGTTTTCAGGAGAAATTTGTGGTTACTCTTCCATTTGTTCATCCATTTGAGTTGAAAAGAAAAATACAAGTGTCACAGCGTTAGATCCGCAGCAAAACATTGAATGAACGAAACGGCTTCCTTGTTGTCAGTTTCCTTCTTTAAAATAATGTAAATTAGATATTCTTAAAAAGGCTCTTTCTCTCAATTTGCCATTAGGTTTAACTACTTTGAGGCTTTAGTAAAGAAAAAACTCTGGAAGATCATGTTATTACTTTGAACAGTTACGGCGCCTACCTGTGGCGTTACGTCTATTATCTTATCTGAAAGTATCTACTGTCTTAACAGTACTTTATTTGAGTCTATGGGGCGAGATTTACAGCCACCGGTCACGGGTTTCCTACAAATTGGAGTGTGTTTTCGGTAAATTGAGGGGCGGTAACCGGAAAATCAGGTCGTGAACTCACAAGTACCCTGCGGTAAAATGTTGAAAATGTGAGTAGTAAATGTCATTTGAATATAATAACCACAAAATTTGGCAATTGTTGCAAGCATTAAATGGGCAAAATGTTTTATTTTCAACTTATAAAGTTTCTACATATAATATGTAATTTTAAAACGCCAGCAAAAAAGGCCAGGAAAGATTATCATTATTACCCGTATATCAATTACTTTCTTTAAATTTACCCTCTGCTTCTCTCACGTTATGTTTGGTAGCGAAGATGTAATTTTCCGGATCCAGTAAGAATTTTTCATTTTTCTTGATAAAAATAACCTATGTGAAATGTACTTTATGAATGCATAATTTCCAGCTGATCAGAAAAGCTTAATTTCTAAATGTATCGCGGATTAACATTTTACGACTCATTTTGTAAGTCTGGTTGAGATAAACTTGCGTGTATTAAGTATATGAGACTGGAACAGTTGGCGTGACGTAATTGAGATCGGGGGCTCTAAGTTGGAGATTTGTGACGAGATTTGCATAGTTCCACAAGGCTGTAGTCTAGAACTTTGACAATTTGTCTGGATGTTGAAGAAGATATAAGTTGCAGTACGGTTTATGTGAGTTATTCATACCATTTGTGATTTTCTATAGATCAATAGTTTAAGGCATTTAAGCCAAATCGAAACTACTCACAATTGAAAAAGACTACTAAGAGTCAATGAAAATCCTCACGGACGCTACATTGACATATTTATCAAATAATGTTGTTAACGGCTTTGCAATTTACACAAACCTAGAACCCAATATTTTAAAATTTTAGGCCAAATTATAACTAAAGATTATGCTATTAATAAATGAGGTATATTTGTAACAAGATTCTTATATGATAAGACATTCTTTTTCTTGAAGAACTATTACTATTGAGACTATTAGAACTATTACTATTCCTAGAAAGTAGCGAAATGTGCTCCGTAAACGAAGAAGGTGTATTTTTCGAGAACAGTATTCATGTGGTGAAACACGGATTCGAACCAAAGTAATTAAGCCAGCCGAATGGCATAATAGATCCCTATTAGAGTTACATGGCGATAACCCCTGGGGTGTACTAGGGTAATAAATAAGTCCAGTGTTGAATTGACGAAGTTCAACTTGATGTTACGTAATATATCAGATTGAACGAGATACATAATTCGAGCGATTTGCTCGGAGTGTTAGACAAATCCAGCTATTTGGAGTTTGTCCCAAAATATCCTGTTTGTTTGTTTCGCATCTTCATCAGCCCATTAATACGTAAACAGTTGAATTTGTATCTCTAAATACGCTGGTTGAAGGGAAATGCACCATTGAATGTACTAACCCAGATTCAGCATTAGAAGTATTTATGACTATTTAAATGTGTATATTATCTAGTTTAATAATAAACTGTGACAGGACTTACTAAGCTATTTTGGAAATTTACGAAATTAAGGTATAATGCGAAATATGAGTATATACAGTATACACGTATCTGTTAAAATACCTACCTGGTTCCTTTGTTGTATTATAATTAAACCGAAAATTTTACCACATTCCAATAATGAGCTACAAAAATACTGTTCAAATTTATCCAGGTACAAAGTTAGTTTAATTCAGAAGTGCAGGAGAGAAATGCAATTTAAAGAATTTCCAATCTATTTCCACTGGAATCACGCTAAATATTTGTAATTAAACGGTGCAGATAGCACAATAGATCCCTATTAAACGAATATCCTCCGTATGTTCCCCAAGGGTATCGTTCTCGCAAAGCGTACTACCATTGGTCGTTTTAAAAATAAATTCCCTTGTTTCGAGATTGCTTTTAGTGACATAATTGTAATTGATTTTTGTGGTACAACTACTTTGTTGAATCTATTTAGGGTAATTGCGTTGTTGAATAAATTTTCGTAAGTTGCTCTTTGGGGAACTCCCTTGAATTGTTTTGTAGCTCTTATGTTTGTAAACTATCAGTCCTAAAAAGAAAATCAGGAAAGTATATGGTTTACAAATCTCGTTTGAATTCTGTTTCCAGGACCTTTTGTATGAATCAAAGAATTTTTACGCTAAATAGTTTTGCGTCTACAATTTTATTTATATTCCCGTGCAATGAATTAATTAGTTCTGCGCTTTCTATAATAAAACTGGGTGAATAACTGTTTCCAATTCAAAAGCATTCATATTGGTTTGCTCTTTTTTGACCTACTTTTCGGCTGTGCTTAAGATTTCTCTATGAGCGGTGATTAATATTTTTTCTAAGGCTTCCGTAACAAATTGTAGGTACTTGTTCATATGTGTTACTAGTGAAATTCATAAGTTCTTCGGTGTTATCTTGCATTCCATGTTTAAATTATCAAGATGGTCTTAAACTAATGTTATCTATATTATGTAATAAGTGGAGCACAGACAGAATTCGATATTATTTGCCTTTAGGCAGGCAAGCTGTAGATATTTGATCCTGTTCAGCTACTAATATTGATGTATTGTCAGCTTGAATACATTTTGCGAGCTTTATAATTTCATTATCATTATTCAGCATTTCATATCTCATCGACTGCATGGTTTAAGGTTTTAATGAATGTATGATTTAATTTGATCGCATTTACAACAATTGTCGAAGGAAACATTGGTAAATATATGAAAAAGTACCTAATTTATTCGATTATATAGAGCCAAACATCAATAAAATCGTTGAACCTGCACAGTTTTGACATTAAAACCCATTGTGAGTGCAGAAGCAATCGGAAGTCGTTGTGACTCGCCTCAACAGATTCGAGATCTTAGATCGGATTGCGAGCTGCTTTTTTTTCTTTTCCGTCCTGAAAGCTTGCTTTTGCTGCGAAATTGTGCACATAAATATCGATAATACTGCCAGTGATCAAGAACTCAATGGTTAAGGGTTCATTATATGAGAATATTAATTAGAGACTACGTGTTGAAAAAAATTTCGCCTTTTTTAAATGTTTTATTATTACCTACTTTACGTGGTATGCTTCTTTATATAAAATTCATGTATGAAAACATATTAAATGAATGTCTGAATAAAAATGAGACACAAACAATGTAGCTATGCATTTTGTCATCTGCAATGGACAAATCGAATATTTTAGATTTCAAATATACGCTGAAAACTCAAGAGCCAAAAAGGCGAAGAGAATTTTAAATTTACGCGTGGCATTTTTGTGTGGTTTTGAACAAGCAATCGAAGAGGGTTGTCAAACTTATCAAAGCTTAGATTATAAGAAACAGGTACAAATATGAAATTTTATTCAATCGAAAAAATCACACACAGCTCGCATTGGATACGTGCTCTCAATTAATGCAATCAATCATTTCCGTTATTTTTGTTCGATCTGTTAATCGAATCATGAATGATGAAATCCGTAAACGATGGAGACCGACATATCTTAGAAAATTTGTCGGCTGAAGTGGCAATAGGCTGCCCACGTAGTGCAAAGGAACGATAACCTTTGCGGAAGAAATGTTCTCGAATTGAGATCACGCTTCGATAAAAGGAGCACAGGAACCGACCACCTCACCAAGGAGTTGACAACCTGAAGAAGATAGCGAGTATCCGCTTCAGATTCGGAAGAGGTTCGGAGAGATTCAGGACCGGTCAGAGTGGTGCCTATGTCTGACTGGAGTCTGGACCTCAGGATGGATGGATGAATTCCGTTATTTTCTTTAAATATCATCTTCCTGCTGTGCTATAGGTCTATCATCTGTCGTCTACTATATTTTTAGTATATGTATTTCAGCATTATGTGAATTTTCTACACATTAGATGTAAACAACTGCAACGTCTATATCGCAGTAGCTATAAGTAGGTATGTAGATATTACGCTCTGTGAGAGTCATCTACTTCAAATCAATTATTCTGTGAAGTCAGCAACAAAACAGATCGTGGAATGAAGTTGAGTGTCGCTGTTGAATAGCGCCTCATTGATGGCTTATTGTGGCAGCCATCAATGGCGAATCAGCGCTTGTAGATTTAAGGAAGATTGACGTTTATTAAGTGAATTGGGCTTATTAAGTACAATTTAGCCATTTTATAGGTTTTATGATTGTGAAATATCAGTTAGGTATGTGTTAGATGATCATTCTCTTTAATGAAATGCTCTTTAATTCTCTTTAATGAAATATAAAAATCTCTTTAAATTGAAATGCTTGCTTGCATATTGGTTCGGTGCGTAAGATTACTTACTAGAAAGACATTTCATTATTATTATAGCATACATTTTTATATATCCATTCCCTAAAAATCATTATTAAGTTTTCTTAAGAAGCAATGCCATCACAAACTATGGCAAAATTATTCAGCCTACTTTCGTTTGTTTTTGATAAGATCAGCTACGAAATACTGTCTACCACTTTGCCAAAAATATTAAAGCTAGTGGGCAAACTTTTACTAAGTCATAAGTGTCGTTTATTTATTCCAGCGATACCATCTTCTCTATTTACGGTATTATGTTCTGGGATTTAGGGTAATGCTAGCAATAATATTCGAAGAAAACGTGAAGTCTTTTGATATACTAGATTTGAAAGTCTAAAAATTTTCTTTAGTTGTATTATTTCATGATTCTTTATTTCAAAGTTTAGTAGCAAAAGTTTTTGTTAGCCATTTCGCTTCACGCAGTCTTGTTCCGTTATTTGGGATTAATTAGATATATTATATCTACTACAATTTATCCTTAACCACTATCAATTAAGCTATGAAAATTATCTATAAAACTTTGTGTGATTGATTTGTAATAAATTAGTTATAAGCAGTAGTAGCTGATTTTCTTATAAACTAGGGTCTCATAAATTGCCACTACTATTTTATCCCCAATAATAATCATTTTTCAGACTAAAAACGTAACATTTTTAGAAATTCTATTCACGAATGCAATCTTCAGAATTCTGCGTTCGTCCTCTTTTATTCGGATTTCCTTCAGCTCCCATAAATGGTACCATTAAAAAGCTAAGACCGACTTCGAGCGGAGTTACTTAAATATACTTCGCACGAATGCTCAAATTGATATAAAATACTTGGCTCCTTGATATCTGCCCAGGGTACCACGGTCCAGAGACGCTCAAACGTTTTATGTTCCAGTGATCATATAAATTAACTGCAAGCTCAATTTATTACTGAATTGCTTCTTATTAAATTAATGTTTCCAACGACATCTAATATAATAAATATAGTATAATCCTAGACTTACCACCGTGATAACTATATAATTGTTCTCCCAGAAAGAGTGGAAATACGATAATGTTGTCTATGGCGAAAGTTCTCCATCTCCTCCCGACACCTCGGGAAAAATCTGACATTTCCCATTTTCAAGATGGCGGCTGCGCGGCGATTGTCAACTTTTTTGTTTATGGCCTTTTGCCCAATGTTTTTGGAGGTTTTCGTAAAGTTTAGGAACGGAATTATGAAAAAATGAGAAAAAATTTAAAAAACAAGATGGACGCCGAGTTATTTCGGTTTGAATTTTTTCCATTTTAGAGGTGACTTTGCGGGGTCGCATCGGGGTGGTTTTTCAACATTTTGTTGATATTTTTTTTGTGTTGTCTTCAAAGTATCCTCAATTTTGATATTTTGGGACTATTAATTTTTTTGACAAGATGGCGGACGCGGTGGCGGCCATTTTGAAAAATGTACGAAAAATGACATTTTTTGGGTGCATTTTTCTTCTGGTTGGCAACATTTGAAGTTACACAACCGCCCCGAACAAAGGGACCCCTTTGTTCGGGGCGGTTGTGTAACTTGACCCAAAGTGTTGCCAGGTTTTATTTTTTTTATCTTCGTTCACACATTTTTTTGGACTTTCTATTCAAAAACATGAAAAGTAGAAGGAGCAATATTTTTAATCAAAAAATCACATGGGCAAACGTGTCCTGGTTGTCGTAATGACATTTGACCATTTTCGTCGATTTCACCTGGCAACACTGACTGCTGGAATTTTTTTTTCGTTTTACCAAAACCCGAATTGATCTCCCAGAAGGAGTGGTGGGGGGTAGATACTATGTATGGGGGAATTTTTGGTTCACTCCCGGATCTATGGGAAAACTCCAACTTTTCAAAAATCCAAGATGGCGGCCGAGGTGAAAAGACCAACTTTTTTTTTTATTATGCAGCTACCCGAGATTGGTGTCGTTTTCGACTAATGTTGGGAAAAGTGTTACGATGAATTTGGAAAAATTTGAAAAAACAAGATGGCCGCCGAGATATTTAAGTTTAAAATTTTTCAATTTTCGAGGCTACTTTGCGTGGTCGGATTGCGTTGGGTTTTTAACTTTTTTGCGATTTTTTTTCTTTGTTGCCTTGGATCTATCCCCAATTTTGACGTTTGGGGTATATTTTTTTTTTCGACAAGATGGCGGACCCCGTGGCGGCCATTTTATGAAATGTACGAAAAATTGCATTTTTTGAAGGAAAAAATTTTTAGGTTGGCAACATTTGAGGGGGTTACTTTGTATGGGGCGGTTGTGGGTCTTAGTCTGAAGTGTTGCCAGGGTACGTTGATTTTTTTTTCGTTCATACATTTTTGTGAACTTTCTATTCAAAAATATGAAAAGTAGAAGGAGAAATATTTTTAATCAAAAAATTTCACCAAAAAATTTTTAGTGGTCGTCGTAATGACATTTGACCATTTTCATCCAAATTAACTGGCAACACTGGGAGCTAGAATTTTTTTTCCCGTTTTTTCACATTTCGAGTAGCCCAGCCGAAAGTAATGGTGGGGGGTCATAATGATGTATGGAAAAGTTGCTTGACTATCTATGGTTACTATGGGAAAAATCCGACCGTTCGAAAATTCAAGATGGCGGCCGCTCGGCGATTGTCAACTTTTTTATTTATGTTAGCACCTACCCAATATTGGTGTCATTTTCGAATAATTTTGGGACGACTAATACGATGAAATTAGAAAAAATTTAAAAAACAAGATGGCCGCCGAGATATTTTACTTTAAAATTTTGAAATTTTAGAGGTAACTTTGTGGGGTCGCATCGGGGTGGTTTTTCAACTTTTTTCTAATATTCTTTTTGTTTTCCCTTGTAAGTATCCTCAGTTTTGTTATTTTGGGGATATTTTTTTTTTCGACAAGATGGCGGACTCCGTGGCGGCCATTTTGTAAAATGTACGAAAAATGGCATTTTTTGAAGGAAAAAATTAGTAGGTTGGCAACACTTGAGGGGGTTGCTTTGTATGGGGCGGTTGTGTAACTTGACCGAAAGTGTTGCCATGTTTGGTTTTTCTTTTCTTCGTTCATACAATTTTTTGGACTTTCCATTCAAAAATATGAAAAGTAGAAGGAAAAATATTTTTAATCAAAATATTTTACTAAAACATTTCAAGTGGTCATCGTAATGACATTTGACCATTTTCATCTTAATAAACTGGCAACACTTGAGTCCAGAATTTTTTTCACTTTTCGAGTAGTTGAGCCTAAACTATAGATCAGGAGTATAAGAAATGTATGGGAGATATTTCTTAATTAAATCATTCGTTTTGCTAGATTTATAAAATTTTAGTGTTGCCATACAAAAAATAATAATTTTTATACAAATTTATTTTTGGATTGAATATTTCGCTACTATAATGTATGGGGCATTTGTAGGTACTGATATATTGTGAATTTTGGTGAAAAAAATTTCAGTGTTGCCATACAAAAAATTATAATTTTCATACAAATGTTTTCTTTTTTCAAATATTTGAGGCTGTTAACACCTTTTGATGTCATCACAATGTACAGGGCGATTGTAGGTTTCAATAGTTCGTAAATGATGGTGAAAAAATATTTTGGGGTTGCCGTACAAAAAATAAAAGTTTTCATACAAATGTTCTTTTTTATGTAATATTTCAGGCTATTTCATAAATCCTATGTCATTACAATATATGAGGAGGTTGTTGGTACTTATAGATCGTACACATCGGAGGAAAAATGTTGCAGTGTTGCCATATAAAAATGTAAATTTTCATACAAATGTATTTTGTGTCGAATATTTCAGATTGTTTGTCCATTGAATGTCAATACAATGTATGAGGTGTTTATTAGTATTAAGGGTTATTATTAGTTATCAACTAGCTGACCCGGCAAACTTTGTACCGCCTATCAATTTCTCCTTCTCCCTCTCCATCGCTTTCCTTCCCCTCTACCTCCCCCTTTCCCTCCCTTTCCCGCTACCTCTCCTCCACTCTTTCCCTCCCCTCTCCCTACCTCTCCCCCTCTTACCCTTTCCCTCGCCCTTTCCCCCTCCCTCCCTCTCCCACTCCTTCTCCCGCTACCTCAGTCTTCCCCGCCCTCTTCATCTCTCTCATTCTTCCTCTCTCTCCCTCTCCTTCTCCCTCTTCCTCCCCCTCTCCCTCCCTCTCCCCCTCTTACTCTTTCCCTCTCCCTCTCCCGCTACCTCTCCCCCTCCCCCTCCCTCTTCCTCCCTCTCCTTCACCCCTCCCTCTCCCACTCCCTCTGCCTCACCCCCTCCCTCTCATATTCTGTTAATCATGCCAAAAAAATAGACAAACCAAAAGTAGTAGTTTAAAGCCAAACATTTCGCAAACAGACCCCTGAATCAAAAAATAAATTTCAAAGACCAATGATATTTTAGAAAAAACTTTTTATTTATTTTACCTTTTGCGAAAGAGAAAGGCACGCGCGCGCCCCACGCGAAAACCTAGTTTAGACTATATTTCTCTTCGGGAACCTTAATTTGTTCTTACATTTGTAATATGTCTTTCCAATCAAGAATTATAGTTTACATGTTATACACGCTTAAAAATATGTTTTATATAAAATAAAAAGTTTTAAACCTTTTAGCATATTATTTAGCATATTGTTGAATATTATTGTAGTATAATACATATTAATATTACCTACTCGAATTAGCTCTCTAATACATGGAAAATATACAAATCTTCAAACTAATTAAATACCGTTTAATCCTGCTCAACAAATAAACCTCCGGCAGTATCAAAGCAAGTTGCTTTTGATTTTCCAAACTTTCACCCGCTGTTTGAAGGTCAATCAAAGGTCAATAGTATTTTAACCTTAACTCATCGGAACAATTTGAATTTGTTGTTTTCTGGAACTTTGTTTATTTCATTATTGATAAAGTATACCTTAAATTATTTCATGTCGTATCAATATTTGATTATTTGTGAAATACATTGCATGGTCCTAGATAAACTGCGTACTGCATTTTGAAAACATTTTTATTCTCTTTAAAAATTTAGGTATTCAATGTTTTTCGGATTATTCAGTTACTTTAAATATTTGTATTTAATATGCATTTCTTTTTGTTACAGGTAAATGAATGGTATACATGAGGAAGTATTCTACGAGCATTATAATCATAATCTTTACCCAAGATTACTAATGGTGAAACTCTTTTTCTTAGATGCTTGGTGCTATGACATTGGTGACTTCTTCATTACCTAATCAAAATCTAATTTTTCTCCTTCGTTGCTTTAAACTTCAGTTTTATTTCACCTTTTGCCGCTTTGACTTTCTTTTACAAAAATGATCGTATTTCGTTAATTTGCTATAAAAACATAATTAATTAATTAGGCCGTTAATCAGATTTTGTATAGAGGTTTTAGAGTGTATAAGTTCTTCAACATTTCTTGGCACTGTAATTTCTTTACAACACGTCGGGTAGGTAGATATTTATAATTATAAATTTTAATTTTTGATACTAAGTTTATTGATTATTCTGGTTTGTTGTCCCAAAATTATTAGTAATCAAAAATGCAATAAAGCGATATATATGTACCTATATTATCTTTATTTTATTTTAAAAACATTCCTGCTTTCTTTTTATAGAAAACCATTATAAGATGCTATAACAATTACAAACTACGAGCAATACACGTGTCGATGGTATTATTACTGAACCACATGTGTACACAGTACACGTGACTTAATCTACGAAACAAACACACCACAAATACAACACAAATTATATGTAAGTAACTCATCTACTTAATCCAACGTACAGAAGAAATATTTTAATAACATTTTTTTATCAATCTACGGCTGGATTCTATTTCTTGTTGTTTATTTAATATTTTTTACATCTAAAATGCATAGCTCATTAATACATACATAAGTTAATAGGTGTGATACTTAGTTTACTTAATTAAATTGTTTTGAGTTTAAATGGTCTCCCACAGATTTCTGATTTCTCAAGAGGAATCCTGGTCCAAGGGAGCAGCCCTTGGGAGTATGCATTCCACCTAACTGCTCCATTGAGGATTGAGGGGTTATTTCCAAATTCAATACTCGTAACTCTGAAGTACCCTGACATGTATTTACGATTAGTCTATCGAAGGGACGGAAGAAACGTGCCTACCATACCACCAAAGGGCATTTAAAATTTATACAAGCATCTGCCATTCAGTATCATTTCCGATCAAACGATAAACACTTTGAGCGCTCCGTTTCTCGTTACGTTATATGGAGTAAATCAAAATCAAAGCTTTTCCGTGTTGAATTTTTGATATAAAAGAAGTTGAAAAATCTTTCGCAAGATTTAAACAAAGCCTATAAAGGAAGCCTGTAATACAAAAGATATTATGATCTAATCAGGGTCAAGCTAAGTAAAAGCCATAAAAAATAAGACATTTGACCGTTGTTACTTGACTGTTAATGATAAATCGCTTACATCTCAATTATCCTGTCGCTTACACCATTAAGTAAAACATCTGTCATCGGTTGTGACATAAATCATTCTTATTTAGTTTTAAGATCCACTCAATTAACCAAGCATGTGGCATTAACGATGATGGTTGTTATTTATTCTGCTTTTTATTATTTTAAACGAGCACATTCGCTTAAGCATATCATATCTACACGTGTTGTAATGACGTGTTATGAAAAAAAATTATCCCCTCCTATAGGGCTGCAAACGGAATCCCGCTGTTAAGCTAGTCTTCCTGTTTTTGACAACCTTATTCGAAAACAAATTGTCCTTTTGTGTTATTCGGATTGCATGAGGGTAGTTTCAAAACCCCTTTATTGCAAGCTTTTTATCCACTTAATTATGTTTCTTTGTGGTTCGGTCTGTGAACTTAAATGCTGCTTTTAAATAATCACTGTGTTTATTAAGGGTCGATTGTTTAAATTCACCCATCAGTAGCAGAATCCTTTGTTCATTCGAATGTAAGCTTCGACTGTTATACATGCGCGTAGCAAGAAAATAAGACATTCCTTTAAAAAATAGGTAAGTATCTACTCGAAATAATACACATGAAAAGACTTCAAGGTACTGTAGTAAAGAACGTTTATAGGATTAAAAAAATATATTTTAAATATTTTATGAATTTCGTGATCTTGTTTATTTTTTCTTCTAATAAAAAAGTAGATAACTCACTGCCTAGAATTTGCGTGAAGCCATAAAAGCTACGCTACTTTCGTGTTTAGTGTACACGCATCGCGCACTCACATACATACGTAAAAACTACGCTAGTTTTGAAAATCTTGCACAAAAAGAATAAGTGGTGCAAAAATAATACAACATTGAGAAAGATAAAGCTCCAAAGCCTAGTTTTATGTGTAGTACATAGGTATTCCTTAATATAAAAAACAATTTAGCACAAAAGACTAATGCAACGTGTGGTTGTATTCATCTAATTCTTTACACTAACGAATTAATTAGATGAAAAATCCACACGTTTAAATCAAACCAACGATCCACCAAACAAATTGTGTACCTACTAAGGAGCGATTTAAGTAATCGTTAGTGACTCTGAGTTGGAGCGTAAATCAGATCGTTGTATTTGAAATACAAATTAGAAAGTAGGGAGTACTTTCACTGTTGTTGTCACAATGAAATTAATACCAGGTACCTATCATGTCCATTATTCGTGTCTCTTTTTTAAGTCTGATTGACTCCGATCAGTTTCAAGATGGCGGCGGCGTCCTATATAGCAATTTTGTTTTGCCAATGGAGAAGTTTACTATTTTCAATTAAGGTAAAAAGAAACATTAATGCTAAAAATATCAAAATACGTTTAGAAATAGAAAAGTTTGGGGGCTTTGAAGTTGCGTTTTGGTGTCGTTTCAGAATCTCTCCAACGCGGTTCGTAATAGAACACCTGAACATATTAATATGATATAGTTTGATTTGAATGAAATAAATCCATCACGGTGTATATTATATCAATTTTAGACTAATTAATACTTCATATTATTTACTGTACAAGGCGACAATCAAGGAAACAATGCGACAATCCAGAATAGTAGCGATGACGGCACATGATAGTCGGAGATTTGGTATTTTTAATAGTATGAAACTTCTCCATTGTATCTAGGTACCAATATTCCCAATCACATTAATACAAATATAATCCCTGACTGTAACAACATCATTTTATTTTATCGATGACATATCGTAGTTGGTACCGCTATCTATCATTGATAAGATAAGATTCCCTGGAGTAAAGAGTGTCAAGTTTATTTAATTTTAGGTGGTGAGAAGTGTTAAGCACATTTCAGTACGTTTTCAAAAATTCAGATTAATTAATTACCCTTATTCTTACCTACTAAAGTACAGGGAGAATTTCTATAAATGTTTCTAAATTTTAGCAATTTAAAAAGTTTCAGGTTCTAGCTAGGTAGATACTTTTGGAAAAAACATTATACGACATTATACGACAGGCTTGCCTATACAGTTAATTTTGCTGGGTACAAGAGTCCTTATTTAAATTTACGACAGCAACTCTATCTTATTCGAACCTCAACTTAATAGGTACATACATAAAACTAATAAAACGTATTTACAAAATGCGTCTCGTGTTGTGACTCACCAATTTTTGGAAAAAGACCTAATTGGATTGAACGCAGATCGACGCGACTAACTGGCATTTCAAACTTTTTATTACCCATTCAATTCCGTGGCGGCTGTTTCAAAGCGAAACACGATCAGAGGAAATAAACTAACAGTTGTTGTTGAACGGTTTGTTGATTCCAGCATAAAAGCAATAGAGCAAAAGGTAAGATCGGAGTTTCGCAAGTTTGTTGCCCGATTTCGCGGTGACTCACTGCACGAGATCCAATGTATCGAACGACTGCGGGCCAACTTGCCGCTTTTATTACCTTCAATTCAGGCGAGAAGACTTACAAGTTAGAACTAAGTTACTAATGCCCTGCTGGAGTAAGAATGTGCACGCACGTATTTTGTCTCTTTTTTTGCAGTAATCTTGCAACTTTGTACGTCCAGTATTGGGATTATAGAACAAAAGGTTTTGTTTTGTAGAATTGAAACTGTCGAAAGGTTAATAAACAATGTCTGAATTTCTAAAAGCCATATAAACAGCTGTTGATTATGAAGGTGGTATGTTTTTATTTATTTTCGCACTAGAGAGAATAACCAATTGTATAACTTTAAAACAGGTTGTGGATACAACTTCATTCTGTCTTGAATCATTAAGTAACATTGGAATCAAAATTGACAATTGGGACTTGTTCATAAGTTCAAAACTGGAAAAACCTTAGAAAATATCCCGTGGTGTTTTTTCATTAAAAATTTTTCTCCCTTTACTTTTTATATTTTTGAATAGAAAGTCCAAAAAGTTGTATAAATATCTGTTGTATGAACACTACAAGTCAAGTTACACAACTGCCCTAACCAACAAAGCGACCCGCTGAAATGTTGCCAACCTGTAAATATTTGACCTCAAAATATGCCATTTTCATACATTTTTGAAAATGGCTGCCATGGGTTCCGCCATGTTGTCAAAAAATAAATACCCAAAATATCAAAATTGAGGACACATCTAAGCGAACACACAAAAATATTGAAAAAAATTTGTAAAAAAAAATGACAAAGATGTGCCTTCTTGTTTTGTCAATTTTTTCCAAATTTTTTGTTAAAGTTTCGAACTTGTTCAAAAACCATAAATAAAAAAGTTAAACCATCTCAACTCGGCTGCCATCTTGAAAATGTGAAATATCAGATTTTCCTGAGGTCACGGAAGGGGAAGGAGAAAACCTGCTATAGACTACAAAATCCCATCTCACCTCCTTCTGGGAGAACAATTATATGTTTAGTTCACTCGGTGGTGAGTTTAGGATTTTTATAATATTAATAGGATTATGGAATACATATTGTAAATAAATGTGACATAATAAGCATGAAACAGTACGGCTTACATATTAGCTGCGGATGAAAACTATTTGTCCATTGATAATGAGTTAGCATCACGCAAATGGCACACGCGATGCCTTATATGATGACCAGCATTGAATATTTCGTCCCGATTTAAAGAATATCGAAGGAACGTCCTCGATAAACTTTTCTTGTTCATTTCACTAACTTGAAATGTCAAGCTTTATGAACTTGCCTGAATAAACAACATGCAAAATTGCCAATTAAAACTTCGTCTGTACGAAAATCTGTTGTGTAGTAAATTTAGTTGAATCTGTGTTGTGCGCCAAGTACACCATAATGAGGATGTTTGTCTCTTTAGTACCTTTTTAAGTTATTTCGAGAGTACTTTTATGTAGATTATTATTGCTAAATATCTCACTTAGTGGATAACTTTTTTCTTTAACCTTGAACAAAGGAAAATTTTGCAAATGGTTCAAATAATTTAGGATAGGTTTTAAAAACAGTCTCTAAACGCAGATGTAATTTGTTTGTAAATATTGGTGCATGGAAAGGTTTTTAAAGACGCAAATGTTATTTGTTTCCAACTATAGCAAACTACAAATACATAACCTTCCAAGCAGTATCTGATTCGTAATGCAACACAAAGATAACAATTATGGGACAGACATGGTCTGAATAACTTCACATGCTTACAATAAGAAAGAAATAAAGAGAACCGAACACAATGTTGTTTCCCAGACCGCCGACCAAAAAATAACATCTCAATGACAATGAATCATAAGACAGCGTTACGATCTAACGGTAATCGAAATTACTGGGTAATGAGTAACGATGATGACTTTTCGACATCACTTACCGTAAATAACATGCAAGCTAAAGCTTCACTTATTTCCATTACAATAACGTTCTTGTAAGAACGACGTAAAATTTGTTCAGTTTAAAACCGCCATGAATAGAAAACACGATTTATAGGAAAATACTTATTTATAGTGACTCATTGAGTTTTATTAATAAATTTTTTGCTCAGTGTTAAAAATGAGTCATGTTTTAGAAATAGAATCCAAACTTTTAAAGAAAGGCTTCATACCTATAGTTTCAGTCTTTGATAAATATAAATATTTTGCTTTTAGATGATAGTTTAATATACCTAGTCAAAAATAATAATTGTTACCTCACTTTTGCCATATTGTTGGCGTGCAAATTTATAGAATGAAATTATATTTTACAACTAAAACGGGCAATTGATTATTAAATTAAAAGTTATGCGTTATTGTTAATACTATAAAATCATAAATTTTTATTGCAAGTAGTTTATGCGTAATTATGAGTATTAGTATTTACTCGTATAAATTACACCGAATAAATATTGTTGTATCATATAATTTCTAAATAATATTCTGGCTGATATCAAATCAAAATTCAACATTAGAAGAAATCCAAATTCTATCCTGCTAAAAATAGAATTATGTCATAGATGTGTTGATTACCATTTCGAATTTTGAGATACGATACGAACTATAGAAAATTCAAGGACTTGATGATTTATTGCGAAGGTTTTCATTGCTGAAAAAATCTGGTGTCTTCTAATAGAACCTACGATTATAAAGACGCTATAACAACATCTCGTATGCTACTGACCTATGATTGATGATGTTAACATTGTTATTTATTTACGTTATATTTGAAGTACATGAATATAAACGAGACAGCGTATCCAGTAGCGGTTGAAGTTACTACCTAAACCAGTTTTATCCGGTAAGTAGATCGTTGCCCCCATTCTGTTGTAAGTTATACCTTTGATTTCTTGACGACTTCGAGTAAATATGTAACTGCCTAGCGGACGCTAGCGAAGGCACTTGGATTTCTTTAATCATTTTACATTAGGTACCTACCTACTATAAAATATTATGATATTTTTGCTCCACAGCGGCTTTATGTGGTTGAGAAGCTTTTCAAACTCTGATTACCTCGTTAAAGACGAGAAGATTTGGGGATTAATAAATAGAGAGTCACATCTCATACTCAATTGCAGCTTCAATGTATGTACTAAATGGAATTAGATAACATAAACATGTTAATGAAATGAAATCGAGCAAGTCTCATATTACAAGGAATTTGAAATTACTTTATATCTTTACGTGTTCGTCAATGCGTACAAGAAGTTTATCGTTTAAACCAGACCTTAAACTACTGTTAATTATGTAGAAGGGTATTCCAACTAAAATTGTAATCTGCTTAAAATACTTAAGTATCACAAAATATGTGCCCTCTTATACTCAAGATCGTGTTCTTAGTTAATACTTAAAATTTATGACCAACGTTGAGAGGCTAAAGTATCTACGTAGCGTACCCCCTACTGATACTATGCAGTTTAGCTTTTTCACTTCCATAAAAACTGAATTTCATCTCTGTTTTAACCTACTTCTCGATAATGCACAACGTCATTTGAAACTAAGTCTGTGCTTCGCAGGCAAAACTTTTTCAATGGAACTTACGAAGAAAAGTGCATTTTCATCTCCATTAGAGTGTCGCTATCGACATAGCTTAAGGCGTTATCGATAATGCACCGGTTTGTCTCACCGCCAACAGCAATTTTTCTAAGTCCGAGTGCAGTGCATTAAAAATGTGCGCCATTATTTTCTTCAGAGTATTAACTGTGTATGGCAGTGTGAATATTAGATAAGTGAATCTTTTTTGGATCTTTATCTAATCTTATATCAGATATGTGTTTTAATTTTGCTGTCTGTTGTTCATTAAGACTGTTTTAATATTGCTTACTTGCTAGATGCTGAAACTAAGATTTGCCTAAAATGAACTGCAGTCACGTTATGAGTCTTATGAAATATAGACTAGTATAAATTGAAATTAATAATGCAGCCTATTGACTTAGGGTTATTCAAACGGTCTCTATAAAAACTTCAAACAGGGTTATTGGACTTTCAAAATGTCTTCAAAATGTCTTTCAAAAATATTATGGATCGGTTTACCGTCTACAGAACCCTCCTTAAAACTTTGTTTGACTAGTCCCATAAGACGCCGCCTTGAAGAATATTGCCCAATTTTATGCTTAGGTCCATATTTGGCCACCATAAGTATCAGTAAAAAGTCCGGCGGCCACATAAGTTACGTTTATTGATTATGTTTACTGCTAGTAAACAACTTAAGTGTGGTGAGCTTAGATGGCTGTTTGTTTCCATTACGTCAAGTCAAGTAAGTTGGCATACCACCCAAAGCTGAATTGATTTTTGCTCTTTTTGTGATACATGTCATATCATCGAAGTTTTAGGAGGACATTCAAATGTATTTGTTACGGTTATAAGTTTGTTGGTGTGCGAAAATTTTAATGCGACAATAATTGATGTATCAATTCGTCAGTATGCGGTAGCTTATTAATCGTTCCAGGCTACATCTGATTGATTGATCTAAAAGTGGTATTACAAATTCCAACGGGGCCACCAGTTCAATTTTTAGTTATGCGCATTACATAACCGATTAAGTGCCATATTTTATAATATGGCTCTTATCTCCCTGGAACATCCTACCCTTGTTATAGTTCTGACTGACAGTATTTTCTACTTATTTACAAATTTAAAGCAAAAAATATCCGACTCGTACCGTACAAGTGAATGGGACTGGTGTATGTCGCAGGACGATAAAATTGAGGCGAGCTTATCTTCAGTTTTATGGTGCATTGCGTCGAGACCACGTCAGCGTAGGATGGGCGGTATGAGCTACAGTAACCTTGATTCTACCTTCAATATTCAGTGGGAGTTATGATGATGACCTTACTACGATTTCATTACTTTCATCGTTATTATAAGAATTCATCTAGTTTAGTACTTCACGAAGAAAGTATGGCTTTATTAAAAAGGTACTTACATCAATAATACAAGTTTTATCTCGAATTTTCTTATACTATATTACGTTAGAAATCGTCTTTATATTTATTTTATTTCGTTTATTTTCGATAGCCAAGCGATATTCTTAATTTGGAAGGTGAGTAACGTAATACTCAAGTGTGAGGTTTTTAATTAATCTTACAGTACAATCAGTAGCAGCAAAATTCAATTGTTTATAACAGTGATTTCGTCACGTAGTTATTTTTTACTTATACTTCATTAAATTACTTTTAAAAGATAAATACCTTAAAATACCTAGTCATCAGGGATGATGAACATAAACAGTATTTTACAGTAGAATTAATTCTGCCGGAGTTCTTTCTAGTACCTATCTATTGAGGAGTTGGCGGATAAATATTACAAAGTGCACAATAACTAGGAATTGAGCTAGTTATTTCTGTAATACGACTCTCCAGTAAATACCTGTAAATAGTATTAGGTACTTAATTTAAAAACACATACAAATTAAATACACAACACAAATGTGTAGAATAAAACTAGTTATTTTATAATTCGGCGATTTGAAATAGATCAGTATTAATGATGGCAATCATAACTCGATTCTTGACGGTGAAAGAATTGTCACGCACGTTCCTATTAGGGTCTCGACCTGCATATGGATGGAGTATAGTCTAGGTCCTTTCACTTATCTATACTAATATTATAAAGAGGAAAGATTTGATTGTTTGCATTGGATAGGCTCCGAAACTACCGAACCGATTTGAAAAATTCTTTCACTGTTGGGAAGCTACACTATCCCCGGGTGACATAGGCTATATTATATATATTTTTTTACTATTTTTCCCGAAGCGAAGTGAGGGCGATTTCCTAGTAGGTTATATAGGTAGATATTATACATATAGTATAATATTCTATTTAGCACAAGTTATAGAACTTTAATTTCCTGAATGAAGGCATTTTTGTAACCTTATAACATGTTGAATCTAAAGGAAGTGTCATAAACATCAATAGCGAACACATCACAACATCTGTGGTATGCCGATGACATAATCAAACTGGGAGGTTCCCTGGAGTAATTCAGTACTATGATTGGGGATTTGAACATTGACAGGATGGCAATCATGTCTTATGCCAACACGACATCGGATACCGGTTGTTGGTGACATCATTCAAAGGTGTTCAGCACCACTGCTGTAGGTCCACACCTACAAGGGCTGATGGATGGATGATGATGAACAAGTGTGTACAGACTGTGATGGATGGCATACAAATGTGCTGTGGCTGAAGTGGCAGTGTTAGTCAGACAGTTCGAAGGACCAATAAGCGCAGAGATATAAATCGACGGTCCCTACGTATATAAAGACATATCAAAAATAGCAATTTTTTATTGCATATTATATGGCTTTAAATAATAAATAAAATTCTGTAAATAATATTTGTATGTATTTTTGTTTTGGTGACTTCACTTTCGTCTACTACGCGCTTTATCTGCCTTTTGTTTTATAATCCCCTAAGACTTACATAAACCCAACTTCTTCCCAACTACGCCACTCATTCGTTACTCGTCGGAAGTTAAACAAGGCCCTCACCTCAATACGATCTAGTTATGACAAACACTCGATTCGAACGAGGTCATACCACACGGTAACGTGAGTGTCGACTTGCAATATTTACTGAACGTTGCCAACATTTTATTTACCTAGTTGACTCTCTATAGTAAATAGCTTCTTTGGTTGATATTATTTTAATTGCATTCTGAAATGTGCAAAGGTGGTGGGATTCATCATTCATTTTAGAAGACATGATCGATTAAACAATGATGGAAATTGTTATTGTTGATTTCAATTTTATTGGCACTAACAATTTTAGTTTATTTTGAGTAGTGGAAAGGACATTGAAAGCTAATATCACATAGTAATGTAAAGACGATACGGTCCATCTAATTTACTCGTAAAGTCTAATCCCGCAAAACTTTTATTTCAATACCTCCTGAGGATGGATGGATTATTATAAGGAATTTCGTTCTATAGTCAGACTTGACACAATTTTGCGGTAAAATCAACATGACGTTAGGTATTTATTATGATATAACAGTTGCTGTCTTCGAAGTAGCCTAGGAATTGTAAAAGATAAAGATTCTTCAAGTGCAGTTGCCACGAACTGATATCAGTTTATAACGCTGTATATGCCTTCCTGTATGACATCATTTCCGTTACTACGGTATTTAACAATATTGTAAAAGGAAAACCATGTTACATTTTACTATCCTTGAGTAGGGCGTGAGCAATATGCTACTGATAATTTAAACTACTACCGGTATGATTTTCTTTAATATTTATACATATTAGTCCGCGATAACTTAAGTCAATGGAATAACATAAGAAATTGGATAAATAAATCCAATATTTATACTACTCGTACTAATAAAACAATACAATACGTGTATTTCCACCACACGGTTCCATTTTTGATCAGGTTCAGTCGCTATTCCGAATATTGAAACTTTCCGAAGTCTTCTTAACGCTAAAAAAAGAACGTCTAAAGTGTTTTTAAAGACTTCGGAAATGGAAACATCCATGATATTTTCCAGTAACCTAATAAAATAACACTTAAACGTTTTGTAAGCGAATCAAATGACCGCCCTCACACAGGGAACGTTTAAGTGAGTTTGTTTTGTTCAGTATTTCACAAACCTCGTGTCTCCCCTCGCCTATTGTGCGGTGGAACAACGACATTTAATTACACCATACACCTTTCTTAACAGAGCGAAAAGTGCACAACGAAAACACCTGTTTAGGGTTCTCTACGAACCAAACTGTTTTATTTAACTTATTCTTCTTAAAATAGATATGATTCAGCCAGTACGGGACTGGATGATTTCAAAATAAAATTTAGAAAACCGTCATTTACAATGGCGTCAATAAAATATCTATTGCTGTCAAATGATCGAACGAGCCACCTGATACATCCATAGACATCCACAACATCCAGTATCGCTGGTGACTCTACGCTTAACAAAAAATAGAATAAGTATATAGTATGGAATAACCAAAACATCAGATCACAGTTAAATTTATAATCGCGCTCCCTCCCTCTTTCTGATTTATCTCGTCTATGAAAAATTTATCAATTCAATAAAAATATACATTAAACTAGTTTCCACCCGCAGCTTTGCCCTCATGGATTTTGATCAGTTTACATAAAATCGTAATGATTTATACACCTAAAGCTTCCTCAGGAATCTCACTATCTATTGCTGAAAACCAATGAAAATCATACAAAAATCCGTTTGGTAGTTTTTCAATTTATTGCGTTCATACAGACAGACAAGCCTGGAGTATGTATAGTAAAGTATAGTACGTACAGTATAGACACATTATAGACAACATGTTACTTCCAACTAGATTCGTATATAAACATTCGGAAATTTTGCGTTAAAAAGTAATAAAAAATTCACCTTCCTTGTTAAACGTTGATTAACTGAGTTTGTTCACCGTACCACTTGTCACTTCTCTAGCCTATTGTGTGGAACGACCTTTAATTACACCCTAGCACCTTCGTTACCGAGTTAAACGTGAAAAACAAAAACAACTGATCTTTTGTTTGAATTTTGGTAACTTTCGCGTTATTTTCTTTTAGGTGTAGGTGAAAATGAATAGTAAAGACTTAATGATACTACATTACTATACTTACACCCTAACCCATACACACAATCATGTACAATAGGAAATCATGTTCCATTGTTTGGTTATTATCAATGATATTATTATCGTCACGTTGTGATACTGAAAGTCTATTGACGATTTCTTGGGAACAAACAAATCTTGACACGTTCTACCCCATAGTCTAGTCTAGGGCAAGGTTTCCTTCAAATTAAAATAAATCAGTTATGCCCCAGTTCTCACATTATAAATACGTAAGTAAGATTTCGATATCTCAAGGTGGTATGCCTTGAGATATTTGCATCCTTTTTGTGAAAAATCTATCAACCACTGAATCACAAACAACTATCATATATACAGCTACCAAGTAAATGGCTATAAATATTTGTGACCAAATAATATTCCGTAAAATGTTGTTTCGATGTGGTGAAAATATGGCAAATAAATCATTTGGCAAATGAAAAAAGTTCAAAACAGGCTTCGTTCGGCCAATAGCAAAGTCATTTTGTAAATCGGCCAAATATAGTTCGGTAAAATAATACCAATGACATTATGATACTTCGACGATCTAAAAATATGTCAAATAATGCATATAGCAAAAAAGACGTCGGTCAATAGTTTTCGTTAAAATGAAATTCGAACAAAAAAAAATCGGTGAAGTGAGGGTGCCCTGAACGAACACACTAATTTACATACAACAACAAAGTTAATTGAAACAATGATACGCATTTTTTCCAATGCCTAACAAGTATCTAGGGAAAAGTTGTTATTTATTATTTTCTAAATAAATGTTATGAACGAACGGAGCTTAATATAACGGTTATTATATAAGAGGACGTATTTTCCTTTATCGCCTCGTCATTAATTTGAATGTTGGTGTAATTAAAATTGCTTGTATTTTTATGTAAACACTAAAAATCTTTTCGTGGGAACGTTCACAAATTAGCCAAGGTGGAAAAGGGGTGAGCGATAATGGCTCCCTTGTCAATTACAAAAATTAAATAACCGACGCGGGTTGAGTTTGGAGTATCTTGTTTCTTTGTAGAATAAGAAAAGATATACGAAATGGACTGCCAAAGGAAAAAATACTAATGATATTCATCATCCATACGTAGGTATTAATATTATTACTGGTATTATTATATTTCGGTGAAGCCTGTCTGGCAAGCTCTTGCTTGAATCAGCAGCCAAACGACTCGTGTTCCGGCTCTTTCTATATTTTTCTCATCTCCTTCTTGGCCGGTAGCACTGATGTGAAATCTATTAACTGAGTTAATAGATGATGATAAGAATACATACTGTTGAAGTCACAATTTAGAAAACTTATAACCCTTAAAATATTATTAGACTAGCCACGAGTTGAGCAGCTAACTGAAACTTCAGATTGCATCGACACGTCGTAAATACATAATAATAATACATAGTGCATTCATGTCCGAAAGTGCTCACTTTGGTACAATACACACTGTAGACCGAAATCGTAACAGAGATATTGAACTAATTAGAGGCTATATCGAGAACAATTAGCGGGCCTAAAATATTTCCACAAATTATGGCCAGTTACAATAGGTACGAGTGTACGGTTAAGTGATCTACTTTCTTCGTTCGATCTACGGAAAGTGATTCGTATAATAAATAATAAGAGATTTATTTCACTTCATTTTTATAATCGAACTACAACTAATAACCTGTCGGTGTTAATGAAGATCTCATTCCTAGATGTCTATTGTCTATTTCGACTTGAATTGCTTTTATCAAATTTTTATATCTTGACTTTTAGGGTAATATGAGTTCACGTATATCAAGAGGAATACTTTTTTATAAAATAAGATACTCCTCAGGAATATTAAGTTTAATATAATATTAAAAAAACTGGTTAAAGTACTTAATAAAATAAAAGCTCAACTCATTTTAATGTTTTGTTTATCTATCAGTTGAAAGTTAATCATAAAAAATAAAGCGAAATGTTTTGAACCAGTACGCAAGTAACAGTTAACTCTCCAATCGAACAAACATTTCAATTTTGAAAGGTACTTAATAAGGAAGTTCTTTGTCTAATTAAGTATATAAATTTAAACTCACTGTTTACTTAGAACTATACTTAGAACTGCTAATTCTACACTTTAAAACTGTACGTGACAAAGATAAAAGAAACATGCTTAATGCTAAACTATGGTTGTTTGTAGTTTGTACGGCTTAAAAGCATTCGTATTTACTGAGTATAAGAGCCTTTTATAATTTTAAAACTTTTGTGTGAATCAGTGAAGAATAATTTTCAGTTATTTATACGTGTCTAGACACAAAACATTTGAATAACTATTAAACGACCAAATTTCATTTGCATATTATTTTCTGGTTCTTATTCCGTATTTTTTTTTAAATTTTCTCATATTAATTTTTGCGAATTTAAGTTAAACATTTAGTTAAGTACAGTGGTTAATGCTAAGATACGTGATAAATGTACAACACATAGTTAACACATTTATTTTTCCTAAAATCAGTAAGTCTATTAATATAATAAAATACATATAATAATATTATGTGTAAAATACTAAAATTATTTTAAAACGTTTCACTTTTAATGTAACAAGTTTAAACAAGTCCTGGTGCAGATGTAGCCTAGCACAAGCGAATATAACTAGGAAATCGCCTTCGCTTCGGGAAATATAGTAAAAAAAAAATATAGCATATGTCACCCGGGGATAGGGTAGCTTCCCAACAGTGAAAGAAATTTTCAAATCGGTTCGATAGTTTCGGAGCCTATTCAATGTAAACAAACAATCAAATCTTTCCTCTTTATAATATTAGTATAGATGAAAGATTTCTCCAAAGAAATATGCAAATGCATGATGCAAACGGTATTAAAACAGCGAAAGAGCAGTTTCAATGGAAGAAAAATTAAAAACTGTTAGTGAAACAACTTACAGTGAGTTTTCTTCCGTAAATTCTTGATAATGATCCCTGAAAAGAACGATAACTTCTTTAGCGAGTTCCAAGTTTAATGCTTAAACTCTGCCCTTTGTGATTTTATTTTAAACGCAACATCCGCTTTACTGACCCGGTTTAATTGCGTTTTTTCTTTGTTTAACTTTTAGTTTATGACTACTGTAATCTTCAAAGGAGTTTGCTGGAGCGTTCCCGGTTAAGTATATACTTCTATGTACTATTTATAATAATATTCATAATAAAATACATTGTAGAAATAGCGACTGCTGTTCTTAGCCGTAAATCTACTACTGATACGCTTTAACATAATAACTATCGGGACTAAAGCAGTTTTATAATAAAACATTTATTTAATCATGTTAAAAAAATTAAACTTTTATTTAATACTAGGAAATCGCCTCTCGCTTCGCTTCGGGAAAAATAGTAAAAAAAATATAATATAGCATAAGTATGTCACCCGGGGATAGTGTAGCTTCCCAACAGTGAAAGAATTTTACAAATCGGTTTGGTAGTTTCGGTGCCTATTCAATGCAAACAATCAAATCTTTCCTCTTTATAATATTAGTATAGAAAATACCTAAAATGGAACGTGATACGTAGTAATACATGCAACTAAGTACGATCTACTCCATAAACCTATAAGAAGTTATCACATCAGTCTAACTAGGTCAGGTTTATTAATAAAAAGTCCATGTCTCCACTCCACCAATCACTGGAACAGCGCGGCGTCCATATGGCATCTATAAACCAGTTCATTGTATAAACCACTTATCATCAGGTAAAATCAAGCATTAACTTATAACTTATTAAAAAAATTCACTCGGCTATAACTGAATCTCATTCGCATCTCGATCCAAGTCATTGTAATAGGAGTAATAACTTTTGTCGTGTAAAGGATGGATAGGAGTGAACCAATAACTTAAACCCGAGCTATGGGTTGACCTCGATTGCTAAAATGTGTGAAATTTTCCGGGTGTGCCTCCATTAAATTGGGCGGGAAGCGTATAGGCAAAAAGCAATGTTTAACTGACTTGCTGATCTATTCCACCGGGAGAGATAAACGGTAAGCGATAGATAATATTTCGCTTGGATTCATTAAATGATTATAATAGAATGATTGAATTGATTTATTATATTTTCAGTTACCCTTTAGTTGGTGAATTTCCGCCTCTCTAACGATGGGTATTATGTTTGATTCTCGGATCAAAGCTTGTGTGCGACATTCAAACATCTTTGGTTACAATTAAAATTTGAGACGATTCGTAAGCTATTGTAGAAATAAGAAGAAATAAATATATTCCCGTACACTGAACGTCCTATATTTAGGTACAGGCATAGTTGGTTTTATTTAAGGAGGTACAGATAAAACTGTTTCCACCTTGTTTTCTATTTTCGTTAAATGTTTCTAGACGCAAACCTCTCTGCACGTGGAAAAGGTGTCGACATGTTTTATACATTCTCTCATTGTATCGTATGCTCGTGTTATGATAAATGATGCTTATAACCTTCTCGTATTATAAAAATCACTTACCCTTAAACAAAACTTCTTTTTGGTAAAGTCACGTTCCGAAAGTTTATAAGAAAGGATGATTTACTCTTTTTACAGAACAATAATATTTTGATGATGGCTTAGTGGTTCGATTAATTTGTCAAGGTCCCGAGTTCAAAATCAGCACTTAGTTGTGATTGTGAATTATATATCACTTGCTTTTCGATAAAGGAAAATGTTGATAGAAAATCCGCGTAAGTGGGAGAAAAAAGAAATTTAAGGAAAAGTCAGAAGGATTGTTTATATTTATATCTATTGTTGGTGAGTTGGGAACCCATTGCTTAGATATCAAGCCAAAATGTAAAGCAAAACATTGCTCCTGTAGCAATTTAACCGTCAAGAGCAAACGCCCGCAGTAGTTATTAAGACAGTTCTCCAAAATTGTCTTCCCATTCTTCAAGACTAACTGAAGGATCTGGGTAACCTAGATTGCAGTGAGATACGTTAACCGGCTATAAATATACAGTGTATGCGTATCACGTCCGAGGTCACGAGTTATGATAAATCGTTCTTGTTCTAGGAAAATTCCCATTCGGACCCTCAACATGTATCTCGCTTTATTACCGTTACGAACGGCGAACTTGGTACCAATTACCCTTCTATTTGTCGAAGAACGGGAATTTCAATTAGAAACGTTTATGTATGCGTTGTTCATAAATCTTTATTTAATGCTGAAAAGAAAATGGAGGTGTTCCTTACTTGGGATTAATGTTATTTCTTCGAAGTGCTTTTATTTATTTCTCAGTGATTTTGCATAGAGTCAAATATGGGCAAACGAGACCTGCTGCTTATTATTGACTCTCCGACACTGCTAAAATGTTACATCACAAAAAGATTTCATGATTGTACTAGTGAATTGTAATTGTAGTGTGATTGTACTAGTACTTGTGAAGTGTAGCTAGTAAGCCAGGTAAACTGAACCCTGTTTGTTATGCTGTTGGATGTTATACATAACGTTATACTAGTCCAGCAAATTCCAACAAACAATCAATAGATGCTTTAAATCGGTACAAATAAATAACCTTAAAATATGTATAATTCCTGAGTTCCACAGTAATGAAAACTACATTGTGTTTCTCTAATATAACAGAACAGATAACATCGCTCAAACTAAGCTCAAGTATATTACAGAATAACTAACCCATAACCACTGCACGCATAATCGTTTCTTAACCGATCTGCCGTAGCTCAAGGCAACTCAAACTACGCCACTTGAAATATTATCTGTGCAACATAATGTTATAATGCCGCAGGAAGATGTTCTAAAATTATCGACAGCTTATTAGAAGCGGTAACTCAATAGCTTGCGGCTAGGATACCGACGATATTCTATCACTACGGCCGTGTTCTGGCCGAGCGATAAACCTGTAGCTTAGCTGGAATTACCGTTGTAATCCAGATTTTAGAGGTTCTAACGACTATCAATTTTTAGATAGTATACCAATGAAATTGTCCTCACTTTCGATGCTACCCACAGCTCACTCAAAAGTGTCATATTAATCCAACAGAATCGATTCAATTTGAGCTAAGGAAGTTGGAAATTGTTATTCTCTTCCCAATAATGCTTTGTTAAATTGAAAGCTTTCAACTAAAAAGTCAATAAAAAGGCATTAAAACGTCGATAATCATTTCTGAGTCTGGTCTAGCCGACGAAGCTATATTAACACGGATTCATTAAAGCTTTTAAACGGCAAATCGTTTGTCGCTTCACGTCTCTGAAGTTCGATGTGGCGTTAAGCGACTGGCTGCTTCAGCTGTGGTTCGTGTTACAGCTAATTAGACCGGCACCATTTGATTTTAGTCTTGTTTTAGAGATAACACGCGTTGGATGGATTTGTCGTTCTGTTTGCTAAGTGCTTCTGTTTTAGTAACTAACTGTTCTACAATGTGTTTTCTTGTAGGCTGATACACTAGTCTATAATTATACTATAAGACATATACAATAATACTTCAGCATATTTTGGTTGGATCCTACTTACATAGTTACTTCATCCCATTTTGATCGGATCTTTTTACTATCGTATTAGTTCTTCTAATCGTTTTATTGAGTTACGGACGACTTTCTTAACAATCTTATCCTTGTTGGAAATATCTTATCTACTTACTATCTCTGAAGAGTAATGCTTAATAAACTGTAATCCTTGTTCGTTCTTGTGGAGCAGAAACCATACAATTTAATAATAGAAAGATGAATTCAATCTTAACAACAACAATAACACAGCATATTTGTTACCTAATACAGTATAAAATTCGAAGCAACTTCAAAATGGATTATATCAAACAAACTTCTTCGTCCATTCGATCGTATTCTCTCGCGTGTCTTCGTGGCGAGCGATTTATTTTGATTATAACTGTAGCGGGAGCAGCAAACAAGCAATAAATTAACAGCAAAGACTTAATTAGCTTCGGTGTTCCAATACCATTAGTGGTTCGTGATGACAGTTGTGTTTCGTACACGAAATTGATGTAATATTTGGGAGGGCGTTCCCGAACTTAATGTTACCACTCGAGCAAATTGGCTATTGGGGAAATCGTCCGTGATTTCGACACGTAGTGGGATAGAGTCATAAGGATTACATTATCTTTTATTAAAATGACTACTGTTATTTTGAATATATTGAATAATGTATTTGTCATTCTTATCGCGAAACACCAAGCCTACTTTGCGAAAGCTTTAATATTAGGTTTAGAAGAAACATGTTAGTGATCACTTCATGCAATATTGTGGAAGCTTTTTAATATAATGTTTATTTTATAGCAATAGTTGAACCCGTATCTCATTGAATATTATGCTCATTTTAATAAATGTTTGTGAATGATTTTATTCGTGTATATATATCCATTTCATTCACCGTTGACGGAATCTCAGTGTTAGTTAGTTGGTCTATTTGCTATATATTACGATTTATTCTAGTACTGTGTAAACTCTAAATGAAAGAAAATAAAGAAACATTGGCATTGACTCAATGCCATTGAGGTACAAGGCACGATTTTAAAAGCGCACACTGTTTACACAGTAGCCGGACGGAAATTGAAGCCATCCAATATCCTGGAGAATCTTACGAGCACAACGGATTTCAATCTGAATAGTATTGAAATAAGGTGTTTCAGTGAAGGTTTATGTTTATTCAAAATAATTATTTCTATTTCGTTTGAATGTACAGCAATGTCGCAGTTAGAAAAGTAATTTTATTTCTTTTGATCTCGTATATTTTGCCAACCCATGAGTTACGAAGTAAACCATATTCTCTTGTGTGATGTCTTTTGCGCCTCAATTCAAATAACATTTCCCGTTTTGTGGTCTGAAGTAAAGTTAATTTGTAGTAACTAAACAAATTTGAATGTTATTCAAATGATAAAATTTGTACCTTAAATTAAAGAAACGAAAAAAATCGATACGGTTTTTGTTATTGGGTCAAAATATCAATTTTCTATAGAAAAATCGTTAGTAGTTTATCAAACAAACATCGTTATACATTCCAGTTAAAAGGTTAGCAATAATAGAAGTTTAAAATCAGATACCAATTCCGTTTGATACACAGTCAACCGCGAGCGTAGCACTAACGCGTGAACCACCGCAGCTTCGCGTGAGTACCCACATACAGCAGTTAGTCCTATTTCTATATATGTAGCAAGTATAGTACTATCGGGTCCTATTCATGTATGTGCTACAGAATCAGATATTAGTCTTAATGCTTTTGCTAGATTCTACTACTAGACTGTACTAGTATTCTGTTAGTTCGTAATTCGCAATCCAAAATTGGGCTAAATCATGCTAGCTAAGAGTGGTCTGGCAGACTTAATAGTTCTTCAGATACCTTTGAGAACAATACAATGAATTATATTTATGTTTGGGAAATACACAATGTTGATAGTACAGAGCTTAAAGAATCATCACTTACAACACACGAATCAGTAAAGTTTTCACTTATTTGCTTGCATATATTCTGTAGCGATGTTTTTCCTAACCAAAGCAGCTAAATATTAATTTCTATCTGTGCAAGACTAATGTTCACACCAGGGTTAGGCTACCCGTAGATAAGTCCATAGTACCACGCAATTATAGTAAATGCGGTATGGTCAGCCGTTCACCTTAAAACGTTGCTCATTTTCAAATTAAAATTAATCCCATTGCGTGAAACGGGTCTTATACACGCAACATTTATTGGCCAACTGCTTTAATTACGCTTTGATAGTCAAAACAGAAGTAGGTAAAAAGGATTTGTGGCGCTTGAGATCGTTGACAAATAGAAATAAATGAACCCTTTGAGGAAACACTAGTTGATTTAAATAGTAATTTACAAGTTAGGCGTGCAGAATTAGTATAGCTTTTAATAAACGGTATAACGCGACCTAAGTCCAAAAACGCGCGAACACCGCCTAGCAAAAGCGACCGACGCGTGCTGCGCTAGCGGCGAGCTGGCCAGCGGACCATCGGGGCCGAATTCAGTGAGCCGGCGACCGCGGAGCGAGAGAGTAACTATTCGCGATACATACGCACACCCGGTCCCGGAGACACGCGTTTCACCCCGGTATTAAGATTACTTGTACAATCGCAACTGTAACCTGTAAACCCCTGTGATTTATAGTGAATAAACGATATTTAACAATCAGACGTTATAATGGCTCCCAACTAGTGGCGTTGCGATTGAAAAACACGCGAGTATTCGTACGAAGCGTCGTAATAATATATACCTAACTTACGATTCCGTAAACTGAATATTCGTAAAACGTATTACGTATAAACTGAGTGTTCGCGTAATTACGGGAAGAGACTCGCGTGATTGTGTTTTACGTGTCGAGGATTACTCCACGTAACCGGGAACCTTCGAGAAGTCACGTAGGCACGTTACCTATTAACCGCTTCGCGTCGTGCTCGTCATTGTTTCAACCACTGCCTTACCGTGAGCGATGATGTCGCCACGAAGGGGACGTAGTAGGAGGAACGAAGAAGATAGTGCCGACGAAGGAGGAGCTGGAGGTAACAATGTGACCATGTCGGAGGAGCAGCTTACCAACCTCGTCGCATCTATTACGAGGAGTCAGGCGGAGACGAATCGCCTGTTCATCGAAAACTTATTTTCGTCATATCGTGGTCCAGTGCTGGCGGATGGAACCAGCACCCCTACACCGACGGCACCATCTCCATTCACCACGTCGCGCCCCGGTAGCTTGACGAAGTGCACGGCGCGCTTCGACGGCGCCGCTACTGACGACGCCAGCGACATCCTGGAGGCCTTCATCGACGCCGTGCTCGTATACAAGGAGTGCACCAGCGTCACCGACGAGCATGCCTTAAAAGGACTTACAATGCTGTTGGCCGGCAACGCCGCCGTCTGGTGGCAAGGTGTAAAGAACGAAGTGACGTCATGGGAGGAGGCGCTGTCGCGACTTCGGAGTATGTACGGAGCCCCGAGGCCCGCTTACAAAATTCTTCGCGATGTGTGTAGTGCGGATCAACGTAGTGATGAACGTGGTGATGTGTTTATTACGCGTAAACGCGCATTATTAGCTAAGTTGCCGTATAGTTTAAGTGTAGTTGCTAAGTTAGATCTTATTTATGGTATGTTAAATTATAAAATAAGGAAGCGAGTGCCGCGTGACTCGGTGTGCGATCTCGATCAGCTGGTAGAAAAGGTTAGGTTAGCGGAAGAAGCGTTAGCAGAAGTAAACGAAGCAGAAGCGTGTAATATCTCGCGGCCGCGTAACAAACCCTTTAATGCGAGCGGTATCTCAAATAACCCTCCAATAGTCGCGGTATCCGATTCTTTTTCTAACTTTAGTATTAATAACCCTTCGAATGCGAATTCTTTACTTAACCCTTCGAAGGCGATTTGTTTACCTAACCCTATGAATGCGGTCGGGTCGGTTAATAAAAATTTTTTGGCATCGAACGTAAATACGAAATATAAACGTAATAGGCCTAAGTGTTCACGTTGTCGTATTTTTGGTCACACTTTCGAGGAGTGTAGGAATGTAACTTCAAAGCCGGACGGAGGTACCTCTAGTAAAACGGAGACGTTCGAGTTACGTTGTTACGGTTGTGGTCAGCTGGGAGTGACGCGATCAAGATGCAGTAAGTGTAAGAATGCTACCGATGGGAGTGGTAAGGTCGATTTTCGTACTGCTTTTATTGATGGTGTTGATAATTTACGCCCGACTATTTTTGTTGAGATCGCGGGTTTTAGAGGCGTCGCTATATTGGATACTGGTGCCACTCACTCCATAGCGAGCCCGACCCTATACAATCTATTGGTAAGTGTAGGTATAAAATTTATTGAAACGCAACGCAGCGTCGGACTCGCTGACGGATCCCAGCAAGTGCGCACTGCTTTAGAGTGTGAGGTAGAAGTCACCGTAATGGGCCGTAGGGTAGTTACACCATTTATGGTCTTCCCTGATGCAGACACGAGGACACTTCTAGGGAGGGATTTTATCATTTCCGCTAACATCCTGCTGAACCTACCTCAAGGTATGTGGAGTTTTTCTGATATGCCACAGCAGAGATACCCGTTTGTTCAATCTGACGATACGGTCAGCACCAGCGATACGGAGCTGATGGAAGTCGATACGTCCAAACTGTCACTTAGGGATGACGAAGGCACACGGTTGACTGCAGACCAGAGAGCAGAGTTAAATGCGTTGTTGATAAGAAGAGCAGACCGTTTTGCCACCGAGGGCCCGCCGACGGAATACGCGGAGCACCGTATCAAGGTGAGTACAAAACAGGAACCAATAGCTTCTGCACCTTATCGACTGTCGCAAAACAAGAGGGCTCTCTTAGAACTGGAGTTGAAGAAGCTTGGTGACGCGGATATCATCGAGGAGTGTGAATCACCCTGGGCTGCGAACGTGGTGTTAGTTTCGAAGAAGGACGGCGGCGTTCGGCTTTGCATAGATTATCGCAAGCTGAACGCTGTCACAGAACCGGATCGATACCCGCTGCCCAGGATGGAAGACATACTCCACGCCGCTAAGACAACAAGCTTCATGACCACATGTGATCTCCGGTCAGGATACTTTCAGGTGGGAGTACACCCTGATGACCGTGACAAAACGGCATTCGTGTCCCCCTTGGGCACTTTTAGGTTTAAAAGGATGCCCATGGGCTTAAGAAACTCTGGGGCGACGTTTCAACGCCTCATGGACCGGTTCAAGTCAGGCGGCAGTCTGTCAGATGTGTCAATTTTGGCTTATTTAGACGATCTTATCATCCTGTCGGAGTCATTTACTAAACACCTGCAAGACCTGGAAGCCGTGTTTGACCGGTTAGAGCAGTTCAATCTTCGAATCAATCGTGACAAGAGTCACTTCGCTCGTGACTCGGTAAAATTTCTAGGTCACGTGATTGTACCAGGTGGCTTGCAGGCGGATCCCGACAAGACTAAAGCAATCTCTGCCATGACAGCACCGAAGAATGTGAAACATCTGATGACGTTTCTACAAACGTCAAGCTGGTTCCGGCGATTTATACCCAATTACGCCGAGGTAGCCAGACCTTTAACCAACCTCCTCAAGAAGAGTAGCACATGGGATTGGTCTTCGTTGCAGCAGGACGCGTTTGAACATATTAAAGAACTACTTGTGTCAGCGCCGATCCTACGTCAAGCTGATGAAACGAAACCTTTCACCTTGAGGACGGACAGTAGTGCTTATTGTCTTGGGGCAGTATTGATGCAGGGGGAGGGGCCTGATGAGCGGCCCATAGAGTACGCAAGCCGACTCCTCAATACTGCTGAGAAAAATTATACAACGACCGAGAGAGAGGCCCTAGCGGTTGTTTGGGCTATTAATAAGTACCGTGGATACATAGAAGGATCCGAGGTAACGGTGAAGTCTGATCATCAGCCACTGCGTTGGCTGATGAGCATCAGATCACCGAGTGGCCGTCTAGCGAGGTGGGCGCTAACGCTACAAGAGTATAACCTACGGATCGACTATGTACCAGGTAAGTCCAACGCCATTGCTGACACCCTCTCTCGCCCTCCGTGTACAGAGGAAGGGGATTGCGACTTAGGTCTTGCCGAAGTCGACTTTCCGTCTAGGAGCGCTCGTGATGTTCGTGAGAACCAGCTGTCAGACCCCGAACTCCGAAAGATCATCGAGGAGCTAGAGAAGCCCGATGTACCGTTTAGGGGGAGGAGTTGGGCTGACCGCGGGTTCACCATATCCGACGGGATTTTATACAGGTATGGACCTGAAGTGGACGACGAGGAAACAGCATGTTTAGTGGTTCCCGTTCACGAACGCGATAAAGTCTTAGCTGACTACCACGACGCTCCGACAGCAGGACATCTCGGTGCAGAGCGCACTTTCCATCGCCTGAGCTCAAAGTTTTATTGGCCAGGGATGAGACAGTATGTCGTCCAGTATATCAGAAAGTGTGTACCTTGCCAGAGGTACAAGGCTGATGTAAGGAAACCAGCTGGTCTTTTGCAAACCCCGGCGATGACGCGCCGATTCGAGGTCATAGCCATCGATCTCTTCGGTCCACTGCCCGAAACATCTGACGGCAATAAGTGGATTTTGGTCGTTGAGGACGTATGCACCAGATGGGTCGAGCTGTTCGCGTTGAAGAACCCTACGAGCCCAGAGTGCGCCAAGATACTCATACACGAAGTCTTTCTCAGGTATGGTGTGCCAAGGCGCGTACTCTCGGATAACGGCGTGCAGTTTATCAGCGAAGTCATGCAACAGGTTTGTCATGTCTTTGGTATTACGCAGTCACTGATACCAAAATATCATCCAGAGGCTAACCCAGTTGAGCGGAAGAATCGGGATTTGAAGCCCCAGCTCGCAATTCTAGTGGGTAAGGACCATAGCACCTGGGATACTCATTTGGCAGCCATCCGATTCGCCATGAATTCAGCTGTGACCAGTAGTACTGGATGTTCTCCTGCGTATTTGATGTTTGGACGCGAAATACGTGCCCCAGCTGACGTACTTACAGATATGAGGGCCATCGTCGAAAGTGAGAATGTCGTTACAACTCTCACCCCACATCTGCGAAGGTTATCCACCGCTCTTTTGGATGCGAGGGACGTACATGAAAGAGCCCAAACGGCCCAAAAGCAGTGCGCTGATAAAGGGCGTCGTCCAGCCCCGGATTACTCCGTAGGTGACCTTGTCCTTTTGAAAACCCAGGGTCCAAACGACGCGTGCCGAGGGCAGACTCCTAAATTCATCCCCAGGAGAGACGGGCCGTACAGGATCGAGAAGATCGCCAGTCCCACCACTTATGACTTAAGTAAGGTAAGTGATGGTGAAACTATAGGTCGTTACCACACCTCCCAGTTGACCCCATTCGTTGGTGACGTTCAACCTCCTATTAACGAAAAGCGTAAGAGGGGAAGGCCGAAACGTTCCTAATCCAGTCGCGAGGGCGCTTTGCCTGTATTAGAGGGGGAGGATATAACGCGACCTAAGTCCAAAAACGCGCGAACACCGCCTAGCAAAAGCGACCGACGCGTGCTGCGCTAGCGGCGAGCTGGCCAGCGGACCATCGGGGCCGAATTCAGTGAGCCGGCGACCGCGGAGCGAGAGAGTAACTATTCGCGATACATACGCACACCCGGTCCCGGAGACACGCGTTTCACCCCGGTATTAAGATTACTTGTACAATCGCAACTGTAACCTGTAAACCCCTGTGATTTATAGTGAATAAACGATATTTAACAATCAGACGTTATAACGGTCAAATATGTGATTACGGACAAGAGTTTTGAAGCCGGAGGGATGAATAAAATTTTTTCGATAGAAAAGTTGTAATATAAAAAACAAAAGCCGATAGTTCTTAAGTTACTTCTACGTTAGGATTTGACCTATATCACAGTAAAAGCCTATATCATGCTGCGTCAGAGTAAGTGCTTCATTTTGCCAGATTATAAGATGTCAACCATTACAAAATACATAATAGGAAAGATAATAGTAATTAGTTATGACATGTTGTTATTTGTATTTCTAATTTGACTATTACATCATCTCCGATAAATACAGTGGACCTTCTTTCCAAGCTGTAGGTAAATTAACACGAAACATGAAATTAACAACATTCCGCTTTTACCAGATTGCTGCGGAACCTTAAAAATAAACCTATTTATGACACTGAGCGTAATTGTGTTTCATCTAAGGTTTGGCCTCGTTCGTGAGTAAACTCCACGGGTTTAAAAGCCTTCCGTGCGGTTCTCTTCATGCTGTTTTATGAACTTATGCGTTTAATTACACGCTAAGTCTATGAAGGTCTCGTAAATGATTTTACGCGGGATAATTCTTTTCACGTTTTCGGCTTTCGTGTGAGAATGGCACGTTCAGTTAAATAATATCCGGCATATTTTGGTAACTTCTTGCGAAAGATTCAACATATTTTTTTGTTCAACGTATGGAGTAGTTTTGGATATTTTGTATCATTCATTTCATACGATCTAGGTTAAGGTGCGAAGAAACGCAATTTACAATAAATGATAGCAATTTCTAGAATTCTGAATATAAATAACGATAGACACAAGTTTCAGCCAGAACTTCTCAATTTAAACAGAATGTTGAGGATTCGCTAAACATACTTGTTGAAAGCAATGAAACGGGCCACATTCCATGGGTCAACAGTTGTAAATAGGCGAAGGCAAAACTACGAACACGAGTTAGGAAAAGTTTTAATGCGTTCGGAAATAAATCGGGCTGTTTGTCTTTATAACAAACTCTTGATGCCGAATGACCCGACGTGCCGAATGGTGTTAGGGGAACTATCGTAATTCAAAGGTATTGTTGAGAGAAGTTTAGAAAGAAAATCAGTCTGTGAGTTGAAGCTTGTACGATGCCTAATGTTATATAGAAACTTATTTCATTGGAAGCAGCGAGTGACAATCCACATGTTCATCTAACAAAAAGCCTTTAAAGTCCACTGGACATAGGTCTCCCCTAATTGGCACCACTCCGACCGGTCCAGGACCCTCTGAATCCAGCGGTTTCCCGCTGTCTTCTTTACGTCGTCTGTCCACCTGGTTGGAGGGCGACCTGTGCTCCTTTTACAGAGACGTGACCGCATGATAAAGCTATTGGAATCTATGGTCATGTGGTCTCAACCTCAAACAGAACGTCCAATTTGAAGCCCATCCGATTATAATCTGAAATGTAAGTGTGAATTTTACAAAGTGCACGTTTGTATCTCTACTATTCATCCGATGTAACTGCAGTTACCTGTGAAAAATAAATCAGACTACAGTACCAAATGCTAATAATAATTAATTAAGCAATTGAAAATTTGCCACTAAAGACGGTCATACGCGATGAAAAAACAAATACCGATTTTGTTTATACTAATGAATAGACCAATAAACAATGGGTACCAACAATCGGTGCTGGTAATGCTGTTGTGATAGTATTCGAGTAAATAGTTATTTATTATTATTTGTTCGCAACTTCAATTGTTTCGTTCCACTTTAGTAAATGAGCTGTGACACGGCAGTTTATGACTATAATTTACAGTGTAACTTGTAAGTAAATTTTGTAGACTTCAACAAATTTAAATTTTAAAACAGAATTAAGTTGCTTGCAGAGTGTTATTAAATTTGATTGGAACGATAAAAATGCCGAGTATCGTTATTTGTATTAATTGATATCAATCCAGTTTCGGGTTCATATTATTACTAAGATACAAAAAAAAACATTTGCTATTTTCTTTTGTTTTAGCTACTTCTTACAAGAAAGTATGAATTAATGCCTTAATATTTGTCTTCACAGCTTTAGCCTGGTGTATATTAAAAGGTGTTGGTGTTGCTGTCGAGCCCAACTTAAGGGAATTTATTTTACTGTCCGTGACTTGGGTATACCCCAGTTATTATCTTTACGAGGAGTTGAAAGATCTCCTTTTTTATTATTGCTTTTTTATATTGTATTTCGTCCTTAACTGCTAGGCGAGGTCGAATGAAAGGACCGATATAAAAGAAAAGCTGTCATGTTATTGTCTGACGTAATTTCAGTCATTGCTATGTATATGGCGACATTTTTTTATTTTTTTTACACAAATAAGTTAATGCTTGACCACAATCCGACATATCGATTCGTTTTCGATTTATTGAGCGTATCGAATTATTAACTTCAATTATTTATTGACTTCTTATTTTTTTATTATTTTTTCATGTGGCAAAAATTTAACGATTAGTCATGACATGAGAATTGTTCATTTATTTGTCACTTAACTCCATCATATATTTAAAACTAAAATACTTAATATCAGAACAATAGTGTCCGGTATTAAGTATCCGGTATTTTAAAGTGAGAGTTATTATAACCATGTGTTATTTTATATTGCATATACAAATGGAAATAGGGGTGTAGTAAATTTTGCTCTTAAAAGTCATAAAACAGCAAGGTTCTGTGAGAAGCGTTTGTTATATTTTTGCCGACGTGCCCACGTTTTCACCTCTTTATTTGTTGTATCGCGTGAGTTATTATATAATTAACTCAAACAAGGCACCCTATTATCAAAGGTTGTCGAGAATATTTTTTTTTGCTCAAATAAAAAATGTTGGTTCGTTTGTTTGTTTTTAATTTCCTTTGTCATAATTAAGACTGTGACTGCTTAAGACGTTGAAGCACAATTTACATACAATGCGTGCTTCTTTTTTTATTAAGGTTAACTGTTATATAAAATCATAGCAAAAACAACTCTTATGATTACTTACCCTGACATCGTCCGCGGAAATATGAGTTTTCAATAGAAGTAAAGTTTCAATTTGATCGCGCTAAAATTTTCTTGAATAAAAATTTTTGGTTTGATCCATAATATTATCCCTGGTTGTATTTTAACAAATAATTTATACAAATATGTGAAATTTTCTTACGCATTATTTCTGGATTTGTTAGTTTCTGCGTTTTTAATACATTCTGAATTCTTAGTACGCTTTATAGCATTTTATTCCAAATTCCTTTAGTAAGTTATAGTCGAGCAAAATAAAAAGAATTTATATTAAACGTTAAACTTTCCTTGAAGCTATTTAGATTTTACGAACTTTTGTGCTGAATGAGTTTGACCTTCGAGAGTTTAGTAAAGAAAAAAGATTGGATTCCCAGGCAATCGACTACTTACTAGGTCAAAGTCTGTTAAGCCGTTCCGGGTCGTTTAGCAAAATAACAAAAATCAGACGACATCTTTGAAAGGAAAACTATGGTTATTTTACGTAAAGCAACTTTTAAATACTTTTTATGTATTTTGTTTGCTAATACTCGTAAATAGTGTCTTGCTATTATTGTTATTTATAGGCGTCTGTTTATTTGACCTCGTAAAAGTTCAGTGAAGTAAATACAAAGTAGTGTTCCTTAATATGATTTATCATAGAACTGTAAAGAATATTACGAGATACTCAATAGCGTCGAATGGTGTGTTGAACTGAACTGTTGTTCGATAATTCTCTTAAATGTAATTATATTATAGCAAGTCAGCAAAGCCCAAGTTAAGTAGTCGTTGACTCATGTGTCTGTAACGTTTGTTGCGGATCATTATGCTGTTGCGACTACATGCCATCTAGAAGCCTGTTTAGATTGTCAGTTTGCCAACTATTAAAATTGCCACATATACGCGTACAGGCCAAGCATATTTTGTTCTGAAATTCAAGGAAATTAAAGTACTCGTACTTCGCCAACTTGCTTAATCATTTTATGTCATTACATACTCGTACATGATATAACGATTACATCCTGAAATCTAGTTTTGTAAAGGTTTCTTCTTATCTAGTTTTGTTTGTGTCCAGTTTAACTCTCGCCCGGATCAGTTACTTTTTATTCCTTTTTTTTTAGAAGTGATTAAGCCATGTTTAAATTTTCCATCCACAATTAATTTCAGAACAGCTGCCTTGTATTTATCAACTTAAAAGATTACTCATTATTAACCACGAAATCAGCCGATGTTTAGTTTCAGTTATTTTGTTTCGTTTCTGTCATAATATGAGGTTTATGTCATTGTTTAATAGTGGTGTTCTGTAATATATTGTTGTGTAATAACTTTTACTGCACTTAAATCTTTATAATTCTCAATTAAAGTGCATTTTTATTCATCATATACTAGTAGTAGTAGTAGGTAGGTAGGTAGTAGTCATAGTATTAACGATTATATTATTACTTTAATCTCCTTTCCAAACCAAACTACTTATCTTCTTAATTTCGTAACGACAATACACCGCGTATTGACGTATCAACCTGTATAAAGGTCGTAGCTGACTTATACGACACCGCTCCCATCCAACCGAAGTATGAGAATTCAAATATAAACTTAAAATCGTGCTCTGTAGGTACAACTATTGAGTGGCAAGGTTGCGGTTAGCTTGCTTCCCGCGCGCGGGCTGCTAATTTTTGTTGTTACTGTAAAGTGCACCTACAGAGCACGATTTTAAGTTTATATTTGAATTCTCATACTTCGGTTGGATGGGAGCGGTGTCGTATAAGTCAGCTACGACCTTAAGTCGTGTTAGAGTATAGTGAGCCACTCTGATGAATATTTAAATGTTCAACAAGTTTCCTATAAAATATCAAAAAACTTTGTAGGTACACAAGATAGATTTTTAGATTTAAATAGATTTTTCAAAGTATCTTTGGCAATATTTTCCTGAATAGTGAATGGGGAAGATAACAATATATGTGGAGTTGTCTCCACGGCAGTTGAACAGAAAATTGAAGCGTGACGTACGATCTAGTAGTTTGCTCCGGGAGTATTTAGGTGTTTTATTGCGTTTTATATTTGAAACACTAACTCTAGCGAATAAGAATATATGCGCAGGTAGCGTTCTTTGTCATATCGGAGACTACCGTATTGAGATTATTTCTATTATTGATTTTAAAGTGCTTAGAGCCCTAAAGCTATATGAGTTGCTATAAAAGCAACTAAGCTATAAAATCATGAGTTGGGTGATCTTTAGTTTGTATCCTGAAGGATTTGGTCTTCTGATGATTGGTTAAGTAACATTTCGTTTTTTATCATCACAAAGATGGTTCGTATGTATAATGTTTGTGTATATTTCCATCAACATGAAATGTTTTGGGTTCTAGTTTAGAGAGCCTTTTCAACCGTTATCAATGAATATTTATACCTATGCTTTCTCCTTATTTTTTTAAATTATTTTATAATCAGACCACCGGGAAAAGTGTTATAAATACCTTTAATTGCGCAAGAATTCTTATAGGAGACTCAAGTACCATATCGATGTTTAAGTAGCTACTCAATCTGCTGAAATTAGAATGGAGTTCGATTAATTCAGTCGAGCCAGTTATGCGGGCGCACTTTCGATGCACGTTCAAAAGTGATTTGTCCTTGTTTCGCAAGGTAAAGTCTTTATAGGTTAGAGTGGAATAGATGCAAGTGACTCACAGGTAATGTGTCCACGGGCTGGGTTCTCGGAACCTTTTGAAAGAGGCTAAGATTCAGACGGAAATATTGTGGACTTACTACGAATATTTTTTTAACTATACTTAATAGAAAATCAACTTGGACATGCCTACCTGAACATACATAACGTGCACTTCTAAAAAGCTCTTGACGATTACATATCCAAATTTCGACTAGGTATATCAAGCGAGGATTCACGGGTTGATTCTCGGTCAGGATACGGTGTGCCTATTGATCGTGCATTTATTTTCGATTGCTTACCAATAAGAGCCTTTGTTACTGTGCTAAAACTAAATTCGCTTACCTACCGTAATGCAATATTTGACCTTTTGAAAATCGTTATAGACGTATACCTACATGAGTAGGTATGTATTGACATTTTGAGTGTAATGGAAACAGCGCGTGATCATCTGACTCATTTAACTCTCGTGGTCTCATGAGTCACGTGACACATGACAGATAACCAACATGGCGCCAAGCGCCGTGCCATTGGATTAGTGTCTGTAAAACTGATTTAGTGGCTGTATAAACCTATTTCCATCTTCCTCAGTCATGACAGATGATTAATTTTATTGTCTGTGCACTCATGTGAAATAAATTGTTCCAGCAGGTCTATTTTACGGTCGCTTGCGCGTAAACACTTGCTGTGGCTTTTTTGTCTAAGGATAATAATACTATGAGCTAACAAGTCCAGTTTTAGTATTGAAGCAACTTAAAATGTCAAAAATTAATTATATGACACTAATCTGACTCTTGAGGTCTTACGGCTTACCCAAACCTTAATTGCTCATTGAGAAGTGCTCATAGCTGACGCATATGTCGACAAAGTTAAGCAACTGCGGGCGCGGTCGGTAGTTGGATGGGTGACCGCTAGTGACAAAAATTTCTTGAGCGTTACTGTGCCTCGGAGGGCATGTAAAGCTGTCGGTCCATGTCAGAGGCCCTCGTGCGGTTCGAAAACTTAAACCCTCCACCAATCTGCATTGGAGCAGCGTGGTGGAGTATGCTCTAGGCCTCCTCAAGGGGAGAGACCCGTGCTCAGTAGTGTGCCATTAATGGGTTGAAGCCCAACCATTAATTGTATGTACCGATATAATTGGAAGAAAAAATCGAACTTGGAAAGAGTATGGTATGGTATGGTCACTTACCATGCCATTGTAGCCTACACTTTACCTACAACGTATCGTGTGCGTAACTACGTACTAAAACATGAGCATTTCGAGATAGGTCAACTTAGGTAATTTACCAAACTTATATCCCTAGGGTAATAAAACTGAATTAACATCCTGCATTTCGAGTTTAAAGGTACAGTTTTACTTTTAGCACGAGCAAACATTTTTACTTCGAACACTATTAAAGCTGTGCCTAGTTCAACATCGAATTTTAAAAAGTACAATACTTAATATTACATATATCGAAATTGTTTAAAAAGTAATAACTTTTTTGCACACTGTATTTCAAATCTAAAAATGCAGTAGGGTTTACGCATTTAAATTTCTTCTGAACGGTTTTTAGGGTTCCGAAGTAAAATCTCCAGAATCGTGAAATAAAATATTGATAAACGTTTTTATCAGGATACCTCCCCTACAGGTAGCGTGAGGATGAATTTTGTATCGTCGCGTACCCTATAGTGTGGGGTATGGTTGAAAAGGTCTTTCAAAAATATTGGAACGAAGTTCCTTATCGCGCGTTGTGAAAGGGGGCTAGACGGAAAATTTCGACACTTTTTGATTTTACGAATGACGACACTTTTTTTGAAGTGATTCACAGAGTTTTACAGAGATGGCGCTGTACAACTTTCTGAATCACGCTGTTGAGATTCTTTGGCGCTAACATAAGTAAAATAGGAAATATCGAAAGCAACTTCGTTCCATCCGGGTGTCCCTTGACACCTCTCAAGTTTTATTGGTCTTCTATGACTATTGATGGAATTAGAGGTCCGTTTGGGAAACGAAATATTTGGCTTTAAAGTGCTAATTTTGGTTAGAGTCAAGTGTCCCCCCTACCGGCTAAACGGTTGGCGTTGGACATGTGAAACATTCTCAAAAATAGGTTCCATCCATCCATCCATCAGCCCTTGGAGGTCCACTGCTGGACATAGGCCTCCCCTAACTTGCGCCACTCTGACCGGTCCTGAGCCTTCTGAATCCAGCGGATGCCCGCTGTCTTCAGGTCGTTGGTCCATCTGTCGGTCCATCCGTCAAAAATAGGTTATATGATGAATTTACAAGGAAAACTATCACAGGTATGTTAGGCATTTAGGATAAGGAGTTAGTGAGTAATAGTCGATAAACTTACTACTTCGGAACCCTATATTGCTCGTGGCCTGACAAGCACAGTTTTTTAAAAATAGGCGCCAAACCGTTGCATCAGTCGGAAATCGGAACTGTCGGAAACGTGGAATGAAATAGAATATGCTAAATGACGAGACATTTTTGCAGTTAGGCATTCGTAATAAAATAAATCTTTTATCCCATTGTGTTTTTTACGTCGACTGGAATATATCGTGCGCATGGATCAATGGCATTCATCTAAATCTTTTGTTCGAAATTCGAATTTCGGAAATAAATTCTCTATTCAAATCAAAAAAAAAAACAACCAATTAGCCAATTACAATAATATTCATAACGTTGTAACACTCATAACTCATAGAAGGCAATGTTATTCATTCATACTAGGTAACATAAGAAGGTAGGTATTAAACTAAATTTAACACGTTTTATATCTCTTAACATTGGCCATTACTTCAATAACAATTATCTTTTTAATTAAATTTACATGAAAGAGCAAATTAATATAAGTTTTCTAAAAGCATAATAACATACAGTATTTGATTATTATACTTACCATGAATTTGACGATACTGAAAAAATGCGATAAAATTGTAGGTACTGTAATATTAGAAAAAATATGAGATAATTTCTACATTGCCCATAAATATTTATTTGAGATCAATGGTAATAAGTACCAATATATAAATGGTATGGCTTACTACAATCCCATTAGTTATCGAGGGCAGGAAAACGACTAACTCAGTAATTCAATTACTCCTGTATTATTTCTGTTGTATGGAGCTTTTGTAAGGCTAGCGCACAATAATATTATCCTACATGATGGTCACTGTGTACTGTTCTTTATGTGGGAAAGGCACCTTCTACACTAGTAATTAATTTTATTTTTATAATACCTGATTGTTAGACTATTATAATCTAAGTATTATGAACTATGAATTAAGTGATTACGATTATTAAAATAGTCTAGTGCGCAAGCGCAACTAGTGCAAATATATCATAAGAATCTTTTAAATTCATTGTTGAATTCCGGTTGATTTTTTAAACTCGTTAATTGTGTCGTACCCAGTGTACAAATGAAAAAAGTCAACCTGAGAATTGCACTACCGATATACAAGTGAATTCCTGAGAAAAATTAATAGTACATACAGTTAGTATTTGATTTCGTGTTTTATGATAATTTCATTTATATGGCACTTTTCTGCATAATAATTATAATTAGTTGTCTGAATTAATGACGTTTTCAATTATTTGACCCTTTAACCGCCAAGTAAGTATCCCTAACTTTCTTCCAGAGCCACACACCTGGGGTTGTTTTGTATAGTGTTGGTTGCACATTTCATCGATATTAAAATTAAATAAAATTAGAACAGAAATAAAGTCACGAGAAATGCAATCAAAAGCTTTTAATAAAGGTTACAATAAATAGTACAATATAATAAATATATAAGTTCGGAGATTTCGATGATAACGGTGATCCAGTTGAAGACTCTTCGCAGGCACCATAACTGTCATAAAATACGGTTAAAATTGTTATGGAAATATAAATAGGTACTTACAAGTATGTATTTTAAACCCTGGTTTTCGTCCCTGGTATTTTGTCATACTCGTACTTGGAAGCCCTGATACTTGATACTGAAGTTAGATGCTGAATTTCAAGTATTATTATCATATTCCTACTCCAGGTGACGTGATACAGTAATTAACTTATGAAGCTTTGTTTCTATAAATTTCATTTTACGTATTATAAGTACTTACAAATACAAGCATTATAATAATGAAGATTTGACATTTTGGTGACCCTTTCACAAAAATATACACTAAATCCTTAAGAATTTAGGGGTCGTGGGTGTATGTGACGGATTTGATGATATGTAACTTACTTACGAACTGCGAGCGTAGAGTCGTTAGCGTGATTTAGAAACCCGTACAGCGCCATCTGACACCTGCGAGGTGCAATAATGTTACCTTTTCACGAAGATTTTTTTTTATGTTGATGCGTTTCCTAAATTGAATTGCACAAATCATTGGCTTCAACCCATCAATGGCTACTACCACCACTAAGCAGTCAGGTCTCTCCTCTTGACGAGGGCTAAATCAGGTTCAGTGCGGAATGTGGATAGGTGAAGTTTGAACACCAATGTTTAATTCACAGAAGAATTAAGTATTGTTTCAAAAATAACAAAAAAAAACCAAGTGTTAAACATAACAGCTTATTCGTTTCTTGATATGAGAATATATCCGGCTGCATCATACGAACTTTGTTCGTTATATTGTGGAAAATGCATAAACTATACCGCGTTACCTTATTAACAATATTAATTATTTAAATATTTGAAGAGGCTTAAACCACCTTGGTCCGTCAGAAAATTTATATTCAATAGTTGTTTGCTTAGGAAATTATTAATTAAACATCCCTATATACCTTTAAGGATACCTAAAAGGGATGTCCTTTACCCTGCTTGCTTCCGTGAACGGTTTTCTAATTAAGGATTATAATTTGTATAAAATTATTTTTAGATGCTATAAATAACATAGTAAAACTAGCAGTGAATGATATTGTTTTAAATAAATTAACTTGAACCGCGAATTTTTGTTGCAATGTCTCATTTGCCTCTAAACAAACATGGAGAATATTAAATATTTTTCTTCTTTATATTCCTTCTCTGAAATCCAGAATTATCCAAAACTAGAAAATTAAAAATAAATAGAAAATTAAAATAAAAGTAGAAAAATAAAGCATAAAAATTACCATTCTCTTGTTTTGAATTTAGTGGAACACAAACGAAAAATAAGTATATTATTTTTTTTACTTAAAATAAGTTAATGCTTGACCACAATCCCACCTGATGGTAAGTGGAGATGTATATGCTGTATACTAAATGCATACGATACCTATGTGTATTTTTGTTCCACTTATTAAATAAAAAAGATAATTATTTATTACTGTTTTATTTTTCTGTGATTTTGAACTCAAATATCTTAGAAAGTATGTTACTTAAGACATCTCATCACTTAATACCTATTGATTTGTTGAAACATGTTTCATCACTGGCCGCCGAAACGATTTTTTTTCAAAATGGCGGACTTGTAGGTATGTCATGTTCTATACAAAAATGTTCAGTCAAACCCCTTTCAGGTATTCACCTTTTCCCATCAACCAAGTAATAAATCATTTCTAATGGGCACATACAAAATTATAGGTGATTACGGATAGAGAAGATTTGAGCCCACAATGTTATCGCTGCCTATAGCCCTAAATCCCTAAAGATAACTTCGGCAAGGCATATTTATAGGTTCTTGTTCTTGGCCTTGTATTGCTTAGAAGCACAAGAATCTAACATTACATTCTCCTTAATTTACTGGTGTTAATATTTTTGTTTCAGGTACGTTCTTGGTTATTTGTAAGGGCATAGAATGGAAGTTCGCAAGAAAATATGATATACTTCAAGGTTAGTAAATCAAATTATTATTTTAAAATTATTACTCATGAAATTATGGGGTATGTTAAAAAACCAGAGCTATCTACTGTACAGTCCCGTGCTGAGAAAAGTAACCCATCTGTTTGTAAATACATATATATACGTATAGCAACATATTATGTTGCCTTTGATACGATCTTGTAGCTACGTTCTACACGTCTACGTGTTCTACGTTTGTAGTACCTGTTTTTGCGGAAACTGGTTTTTGTCTCTTCGATGCGGCTAAATTACAATTTATATTTTATTACACATTTCACTTTCAATTCATGTGATCGATTGACAAGAAGTCAAGAAATTATTTATTTGGCTTCAACCCATTAATGGCCCACTACTGGGCACGGGTCTCTCCATTTTTCAAACCGCCCGAGGGCCTCCGACATGGCTTAACGAGTGTTATCTAATGATAACAACCGGGACTGACGGCTTTACGTGCCCTCCAAAGCACGGAAACGCTCAAGATTGTTTCCCACTAGCGGTCACCCATCCAACTACCGCCGACCGCGCCCGCTGTTGCTTAACTTTGTCGATCTTCAATATAATCATCAATTATTTATTTAATAATTATTTTTTTAATTAATTATTTATTTATTTTATTAAATTTCATGGGCGACGATAGCCGCTTGGGTGGATCGTCAGCTCGTTTGCCGGCTGTTTACATAAATAAGCATCGATAAGGGAGACGTCGTGTGACGTCACACCATTAGGGTGGCACAGAGGACGACACACAGGTCTTATTCATAAAGTCTGAGGTTCGAATCCTGTCATGAAAACTTTAATATTTAATTAGTTGTTTTTGTTTGTTTTATTTTTTGATTTAAGACTGTGATTTAAGTTATTAATATACGTTATTCTTAGTATATACGACACCTGAAAGTAGTTTGTTCAGAATCAGTAACTGAATGGATCGTAATAATTTTTACACCATGTCATATTATTTATTTATATTTTATCGTAAAAATATTTAAAAAATGTTGAAAGTTAAAATGTAAAACATCGATATTTTGAACAATCATCAATTTATGTGTGAGTGATTCACGATAAAAAATATTAAACTAATTATTCTAAATAATGGTGATTAATATTTTATGTATTAAGTATAATGATTAGTTAGTGAAATAACCTGGACACCAAGCTTTCTGACAATCATCCTGATGCCTCGATTTTGTTCCCAAAGAACTTATCTTGGCTTTCAAGAAAACGGTTAATCGAACCATGATTTTCTAGATAATATAGAATACGGAATACAGAAATACGGAAGCTAACGAGCGTAACCTTTGGAACTGTAAATTTCCAAGAAAACAAAAAACGAATTTCAAAAAAACTTTGACTTACCCACATATTTTGTTAAATAGCGCAAGATCAATCTATACCTATGCCACGATGAATGAATGGTGTGACGTCACACGACGACGTCGTACAAGGTTGTATCAAAGGCAACAGATACATACGTTGCTGTACGTATATATATTTACAAACAGATGGGTTACTTTTCTTAGCAGGGGACTGTACCACCAAAGATATTTTGGACAAAGACTACTAGATATTTTTTTAAGATCTTCACTCTTTTCTTTTTCTCTTTTCTGACGACCGACATGACATTTCGGTGTCACCACAAAATCGATAATTTCACAGCAAAAGACCCCTTAACGTTATCAAAGTCAATAAATTACAACGTTACAATCTTGATTATTTCACTGCTCGTGTACCTGATAATTTTGTTTGACTTTAATAATCCTAATTATGTATCAAATAATCATATTATAATCATCCCACAAACATTCATCTGTTACATAAACGTCCACGCCTCTACAGACACTCGTTACCTGTTCTCCTGAATTCTAGGCAGTAATTCTATACTCACATGTTATATCTCTTGATACTAATGAAACAACGTAATTCGATCTTATTATGTCAGTTTAAAAGATCTTCCTACCTTTACATATACAAATAGTAGCCTTAGGCCAACGTTACATCCACGGCGCATATAACGCGTAAGTTACAATGACGTAATTGAACGGCGTCGTATACACGTTAGAAAGAAGGAATCGACGTGTTTTCGCGTTCACGGTTCAATGCTTTTTAAATTACCCTCAATATGTCACGCCGATATTATCTCGCGATTCTGTAAAACGTAAATGTCCACCTACCAACAAATCGGCAAAATAGCTTTTTTCATTTTAATATAGGAAGTGGCACATCAATTACCGGCTACACGGTCAAAACGGGTAGTAGCAGCAGATGACACTTGAGTATTGAAAATTATCCAGTACCATATCATCTTACATAATTATGTCATTAGTGACAGACTATACTCGATAATCATAATAATTAAAGTATTTAACGTATGAAGCGTTATTTTATTTATATGATTTCCCTACCTTTGGTTGTGTAGAAAGTAATAAAATGGGAATATCATGCAGTTTTTTAACAGACTTCAAAAAGGAAGTGGTTGTCAATTCGATGGTATTTTTTTATGTTTGCTACCTCAGAACTCCGTCATTTATCATTTATCTATATACCATTTATTTGTATAGTATATAATATATATTTGTATATTTTATTTTAATAGCTTAGGAAAATTCTGTTTCTATTTCATAAGGTCTTACTGAAAGCAGTTCAAAGTTGGATAATTTTCAGACGGGTAATTGTGCGTGAAGTCTTGTATAACGAAGTATGTGTCTATGTTGTGTATGTGTCTGTGTTTAACCAGATTAATCCAATATACATGTTTTGGATAACATCGACATTCTAACAGTAGATATCAAACGCTAACCGACCCTGTCACGTTACATCTCCCATCACCATTTGCACGGTTTATTGTACACCCATTGTCACGTCCGCTATTCGGGATGTGAACGCACTATAACGTCACATCACGAATTCACGACACAGCAGTTTACGTTTATAGAAAACCCATAACTATGGATTGTTTCGGGTATCAGCGTTATCAGATATTATATGTCATACTAGCTATGGATTTTAATAAGTTGTATTTTTCATCCTTCGCCTCGTATTCATTGTCCTCTTATTAATTTTTCGAGATGGAGTAATGTGGTTGATTTTCCAGGACCAATCTCTGAATCTTGATTAACAACAGCGCAATTTGGATTCATCTATCATCGTAAAAGGATATGGCCAACATCTGTATAGGCATTTGCCCCACTTGTGAAATATAATGTACACATTTTAATTTTACCTTACATTAAAGCTTACAATATCTACTTTGATAATTTCGTCAATAAAAATCTTCAGAACTTGAGATTCTCCTTTTACGGGGAGTTTTAGCTTTTGTAGTTTGACATTCTGCAAAACATAAGTAATTGTGGAAAAGTGTTTGAAAGAGAGATTTTTTTTGTAAAAATAGCGAGATATTCTATGAGTAATATTGCAATAAAAACATAGTAATATTGTACCTACATTGCCACGTGAACCTAGTCTTAGCTGTAAGCACTACTTACTTAATAGTAAAGAAAAATGCCATACCTGTACTGCAGTGATCCATTCTACCAATATGAATTGAAGGTTTCTTGCTAGCGAAGATATTGAGTGACGCGCCATGCGCTCAATATCAACCGCGCAATTAATGCATCTCACGGCAAAAAATTAAACACAATTATTATTTTGCAGAAATCAAACTCAAAAATCAAATGTCAATATAGCAGACATTTGCATTTATGTCAGCCAATTGTCAACCTCCAGTAATAGCAATGGAGGAAGTAGAAGATTATACAACTTATTTTTATTGTTAATTTATTATGACTACTAATGGCGGAGTTCAGAAGAAAATTAAAATTCTAGTTATGTTTTAATAAATGGAAAACATGTCTTTTCAAGGGACTAAAACCTTGTACAAATAAGAGTATTTTAACCATTTCCGGGGTACATGTTGGCCACCTCCTTTGCAAATGTTTCTATTTCAAGACAGTCTCCTCAGTATATGTAGCTATTTTCATGTTTAGAACTTTAGACCCGTCATGTTGTTTCTCGTAAAAAGAGTTTTACAAGGCGGTTTATAGCTGGTTCCGAGGTCGAAATTACACCGTGATTGAACCCACGAACGAAGGTGAAAATTGCACCCTATTAAAGCACCAAGCTGAATTATGACCTACTATACGATTTCGATGTAAAAAAAATATTATTACACCTTACGCTCAAGACAATAAAGTATAACAATAAACATTTCACGAGGTGTTTTCAGCCCTGTTTAATTAACTATCTCATAAGCGTAATGAATCCTGTCAGTATGATTAGGTAATACGTTCAGTAAATCATCAATATCATCATTCAAATAGCATTGATGAGAATCTCTACAACTGTCTTTCTGCGTAATGAATTTCTCCAAAGCCTTGTTTCCTATCTATAGTAGGTATGCATTGTGGGTTTTGAGGGTTCCGAAGTAAAATCGGAACCCGTATAGTTTCGTCATGTCCGTCCGTCCGTCTGTAGTCCGAAGTATAGCGCCGCCCGAGACCCTTATTACTAGAAAGCTGTAATTTGGCATGGATTATTAAACTCTAAAATCGTAGAATAAAAAATGGAAATATATTTTTTTAGGGTACCTCCCCAACAGGTATTTTTTTCGTTGCGTACCCCATTGGTGGGGTATCGTTGAAAAGGTTTTCTAATTCAAATCGAAGATCAAAAACTCCTAAGTAACGCTTGCTCGATGTGCCGGCGCGGCGCGTTGTACTGAGGCGTGACTTTAGTCACAATCCCTTCAGCTTATCATACATAAACAAACTGAGCACAGCAATAAACTATGTTAACGTTTGAAATTGTTAGTGTTTATACTTAATTACAACTACAATCAAGTAAAAACTTGCTAGGTCTCTCATATTGCAAGACTTATGGAGCAACCAACGTAGTTAGTGATTAATAGTCGATAAACTTACTATTTCGGAACCCTACATTGCGCGTAGCCTGACACGCACTTGCCCGGATTTCTTTCCTTCGTTGCGACGGAAGTGAATGAAACATTAAAACGACATAATTGGGTAAAAGTTGTTTGTTTACCAAATTTATTTGTACCCTCCGGGAGCAGATAATTCGATAAATCCTTGTCGTGATAAATCCGCCCCACAAGACCCTAAAGGGCGTCGTTCACGGGAGATTGATTCCCGGAGGCTCTTAGAGAATTCTACCGCTGGTGCTGTTGAAAGAAATCTGGCTTTGTACAGGATAGTTGATTGGCTTAGCTTATAGCTGTTGTTACAGTAATAAGGATGCAAATTCAGAACTTCACTATTAATTTTCTTCATTTGATTGATGGAAAAGGATGGCAAAAAAGCACACCAGCTCACATCTTACTCGATACACCCATGTAATCATAGTTAACGGTAATAATAGTCCAACGAAAAAGATAAGGATCGTTTGGAAACTCGCATGCAAGAATTGCTCATATCAGCAATGTGTAAAGTGTTATTTTCCTTTATGGTTGGCTAGCAAACGAACTTGATCACAGGTGAGCTCATATCTTTCGTAAGTTGGCTTTCTCAGCTCTATCGTGGATAAGACCCTTTAAGACGAGAATATTAAAACGAGAAAGGATCGATGGTTCAGTAAGGTCAGGTCAGCGCCCACAGGCGATTGCCATCTGATCTTCGCCCTCATTAATGAATCATGGCATGCGTTGCCCTAATAGCTCACGTTACGACTCGGGGTGCCATCCATTAACGAGCTAACATAGATTTGGTACCACGAATCTCTTGTTATATCGCCTTGGAAAACATTTAATTGCTACTATGTTCGCTTTCTTATCTTTTGGCTTTACGACCGACGACGTCCAGAATCGAAAATAACACCGGGATTGCTCATGGCTGAAATTTAAATATGTAAATGAAAACTTAATTCATTACAACAGCAAAAATTTTGTAGTGGTGTTTGAACCAAGTCTTTTACCTGTTCTACCGATTAGTTCCTATAACCATGATGAGAGGCAGCCTTTGGTCAACCTAATTGGAGAACATGATATTTGATATTTGGAGAACATGATATTTGTCTTCATTGAAGCAAGAGAGATACCTTCGAAAAATGAGGTACAATTCAATACACTAGGCTAGAACAGCTTGTGACTAATCATTAACCCACCCAGAGCTTAATATTCTCTAGAACTCTAATAGATTTATTTATTTATTTATAATATATATTATGTATGTGGGATTCTTGAATAAAATTTCTTGTAAATCGGTTTCACTGTTTATTTCGCCTCTTCTTTACAATTTCTTCTTATTTTACTTAATTAAACGTCTTCCCATTCACACCGTTCTATCTAACCTCTTGTACTCCTCATACGTCACTCGTCTCTCACTCATCTGTCATCCGTTCTGCCAACCATCCTGTCATCCGTCATTCACACATTACGTTCCATTCCTACATTCGGCCACTCCTGCATCCATGCCTGTCCTCAGGCATTCCCACACTTACACATCATACAACCTTACACATCATATAACACATCCTTAGATAAACATACAACAATCACCCCTTAAATATACCTTTGCAACATATAACAACATCTTTAGAAAAACATTATTATAACAATTACACTCTTTTAGATAAGCACAACAATTACACCTTACACATTAAGCATTGTAGCATTGCTTGGTATACAATAATAAAACCTTTTATTTACCTTTAACTTTAACTCTTACACAATGTTACATTTAATCTCTTTAGCGAACTGCAAAATACAGATAACAATATTCCTATTTTTTTATCCAATATCACTTTATGTTACAACACAATATTAACTTTTAGGCTTGTAAATGTCTAGGGTTCAACACAAATGTAAATTATTATAGTGAAGTTATTATAGGAAGTCATAACAAACAATATCATAAGAATATTGAATATCAGAACTCTTACTATGTTATTTCACAATACAACATTCTTAGATAAATACAACTTATCAAGTAACAAATTGCATTATCCTACAGGACAAGTTCAGATGATAATGAACAACCTCACACATTGAAAACATTCTCAAACAACTAATTTTTTAGAACAAAACAATACACAGAACACTCATACTTCTCTTTCATGCTTCATCTTTAATGCATCAACCATACATACCTGATCAGTCTGAGGAGTCGCTTTCCTGCCTTGGCCATCTCTTCATCTGATCAGCTGTACTAGCGGTTCTCATAGGACCTTCTGCGGAACTGTCTGCCTTTTCTAGGTCATACCGATCATTCCTTTTCACCTTGGTAACTCTATAAGGTCCTAGGAATTTAGCCTTCAACTTGAGACCTACGCCAAACTGGGTTCTTTTTATTGCTACTAAATCTCCAATGTTATACTTAGAACTTTCCTTTCTGTTCTTATTAAAAGTTTTCCTATTTTCTTCTTGAATTTTAAATATTTGCTCCTTAGCTTCTTTCCTCTTCTCCTCTCTATTTTCATTATACTGCTGTACAATTTCCTTTTCTAGTAATTCAATTAAACGAATGTCCTCTTTGCACCTCATTCTAATACCAACTAACAACTCAAAAGGAGTAGTGTTAATACTTCTCTGGTATGTACTGTTTATACACCGTTGCAATTTACTCACATGCCTGTACCACATGGATGGGTTCTCCAAACACAACTTAGTCAATGTAGGTATTATAATGCGATGAATTCTTTCGACTTGCCCGTTTCCCCTGGGAACACCAGTAGTAATCTTGACATGTTGAATGTCTTCCTCTTTGCAATAATTTTCGAACTCATGACTTGTAAATGCAGTACCTCTGTCAGTAATTATTCTGCGGGGATTCCCAAAAACCTGTTGGTGTATCTGCAACTTATTCAGGGTTTCACTACTTGAAGTAGTCTTAGTTGGAAATAACCACACAAACTTTGTGAATGCATCTACTATGGTAAGTATATAATTATACTGTTTTCTCGTCTCAGTAAGTGGTCCTATATGATCTAAGTGAATAGTATCCAACGGGACTTCACCCTTGTCGATAGGGTTCAGGTATCCTTCCTGTTTCCCGGCTTTTCTCGTCGCTAGGAGGCAAGGAATACAGCCCATTATAAAGTTCTCTATTTTTGTATCTAAATTTTTAATATAATAATCCCTGCTCACCAACTCTTTCATCTTTTTCTTTGAAAAGTGTCCATTTTCATGAATTCTTTTTATTATTTCATTTTCTAATATCTTTGGAATAACTTATTTCTTTTCTTCTCCTTTATATAATATATTATTCTCCAACCAATAATCTTCATATGACTTCTCCTTTAAAATCTCCTTAATAGCATGTAATCCGCTGTCCTGATCTTGAGCAACTTGTATATTATCTAGTAGATTGCATACTACTGCCACATAGGGATATCTGCTAAGCGCGTCTACATGGGCCATCCTCGAAGCAGCTCGGTGCTCAATCTGAAAATCAAATTCATTTAGAAACATAACCCATCTCGCTATCTTGGGTGTCATATCCCTTTTCCTAAGTGTCAACTCAAAAGCTTTACAATCAGTTATAATTTTAAATTTTATGCCAAAAAGATAATGTCTAAATTTTCTTAATGCCTCAATAATAGCTAACGCCTCTAATTCATAACTGGAATATCTGCCCTGCACTTCACTAGTCTTGCGACTCATATAATGCACTGGGTGCATTCCCGTCTCATGTTGCTGCATGAGAATCGCTGACAATGCCGTTGCCGATGCATCTGTGTGAAGCTCCGTCTTAAGTCGAGGGTTAAATATCTTTAACACCGGAGGGGTAGCTAACTTGTGCTTCAAAGACTGAAACGCTTGCTGCTGAACAACACCAAAAGAAAATGTAACATCTTTCTTAAGTAAGTCTGTCAAAGGTTTTGCTATCAATGCATAATCCTGTATGTACTTACGAAAATATGAGGTTAGGCCAACAAAACTATGTAACTGCTTAACATTCCTTGGTTCTGGAAACCTTACCACTGCATCGGTTTTATCAAAACTAGGTCGCACCTCCCCATTTGAAATTTTATGACCCAAATATTCTATTTCCCGACAAATAAGATTAGCTTTTTTCCAATTTATTTGGAGACCATAATCTGAAGCTATCGCTAACACCTGCTTTAGTCGTTCTAAGGCCTGGACCTCGTCTTCAGCTGGAATTAATATATCGTCAATAAACACAACTATAATGCCTTGAGTGATGAGATCCCTGAAGATGATGCTTATGAATCTCATAAAATACTTCGGACACACCGAGATACCAAAAGGTGCTCGTAGAAACTCAAATTGGCCATGATGGCTTACAAATGATGTATACGGTATAGACTCTTCACTGACCTTGAGATGGAAGAATCCATTCTTGAGATCTAACACACTGTACACCTTAGCATTAGCCAACTTATCAATTAAGTCCTCCATCACTGGTAAAGGAAATTCATCCTTAACCATCTTGCGGTTAAGCAACCTATAGTCTACACAGACACGGGTCGATCCATCTTTCTTTTTAACTAGCACTAAAGGACTAGAATACTCTGAGTAACTTACGCGAATTATCTTGTTATCCAACCATTCTTGCACTTGGTCTTCTACTATTTTTTGTTCCGCTAGTGACAACCGTCGAGGTCGTTGACTGACAGGTACGTCATCCTTCAGGACGATCTTGAGCTGGATGGGTGCTTCCTTGACCTGAACAGGCTTGTAGGCACGAATACATCTTAAAACTTCTTTCTTCACCTCTGGACACCTCACCTGATCTAAAACACACACATCCACACTACTTACTAAACAATTCATCCTAGCCATCCATTCGTCGCTATCACGCATCAACACAACCGACCCTTCGTTCATTATCATCGTCACATGTTTTAAAAATTCTTGTCCTATAATTACATCGTAGGGCATATCAACCTTATCCACTAAGTGAAACGATACACTATCGAAATACTGTCCGTCCATCATAATAGACATCGACACAACACCACACGACCGCACTTGGGACTGACCGAGTCCCGTTAACACTGTATTATCGTCGCGCACTATCACATCTGACAGCTGCTCTTTTAAATCCTTACTCATTAAATTCACGTCGCTTCCCGAATCTATTAATGCTTTCGTTGTAATGGCTCCAATACAGATATTTTTCACCGGCACACAATCTTTGTTTACATTAGTGACATTCACTCGCATGACATCCTTGCTTGACGTTTCTGACTGCGTTACGTTAGTGACATTTGCTCGTATGACATCATTCCTTGGCGTTGACGTTTCCGTCGTAGATCCAATGGCCGCATGCGTCGTATTTTCTACGGACCAATGAGAAGCCTTGTCGTCGGGTGCTTGACTTTTTGAATCACTGTCATTGGTCGCGATCACTCCGAACATAGTCTTGCGAGCCGGTCCGGCATTAGTACTCAGCGCCGCCGCAGGTGCCGCCACTGCGCTTGCTGTGCAATTCCGCCCAATATGACCGCTCCGATTGCACTTAAAACACTTAATGCCTCTTTCACATGCATTTGACAAGTGTCCCGTTTCTCCACACTTGTAACAGCGCCTGATGCCTGTGGTATCACTCCGCTTCTCTTGATGCTTCGTTTTAGATATTTTACTGTTAATTTTCTCATAGATTAATAGCTTCTCTTTGAATGCCGAATAGGTCGTCGCGCCATATAATATAGCTTTATTAACTTCATCGTCCCCTATGCCGTCAATTATGTACTGTATCGATACGTAATCCGGGAATTTTGCCCTCTTGCCCAATTCCTTCATTGTGAGCATGTATTGGTAACAGGTTTCATCTTTCTTCTTTTTACGGGCCGCCATTAATTCATGCATTTCTTTTGCGTTGATTTGATCCGGAAATTCCTTTTGTAAGGCCGCTTTCAGTTCCGCGTACGTCTTGAATACCTTCTCTGATTTTAGCCATAAAGCCGCCGTCCCCGTTAAAGTTCTCCGTGCAATGATGAGAGTCTGCTGCGCCGTGAGGTTAAAAATCTCAGCGTTATCTTCAATATCTTCGCAGTATTTCGTGGATGAATAGGTTTTATCATCGCCGCTAAATTTTGTTATGCCGTGCAGCGCCATTAAATCAAAACCCGGCGTCGCCGACGTCGAACCGCTCGGTGCCGCCGTATCTTCAGCCTTATATTTACTGTCACCTGGCATCTTCTTATAATTCGTCTTCTAATTTCGTCGTAAATCACTATCCCGGTACAGTAGAAACAAGAACTGAAGTAGATTTGTACAATTTTGCGCCCGCGCACACCGCACAACACGCCGCCGCCGTCGTCGTCAGTGACCCAATTCGATGAAATCTTGCGAATCCCGGACGAGCCCCCAAAATATTTGTGGGATTCTTGAATAAAATTTCTTGTAAATCGGTTTCACTGTTTATTTCGCCTCTTCTTTACAATTTCTTCTTATTTTACTTAATTAAACGTCTTCCCATTCACACCGTTCTATCTAACCTCTTGTACTCCTCATACGTCACTCGTCTCTCACTCATCTGTCATCCGTTCTGCCAACCATCCTGTCATCCGTCATTCACACATTACGTTCCATTCCTACATGTATATATCGGTGAGGCCATGAATCTCCAGTGAAGGTCCAGGGACGGACCTCTTTATTCTACAGCGCTTGTCTGATGCAGAGGCTGGCATATAAGAAATGTCATGTCATATTTAGATTAGGGAATTGTCAAGAATGTAGAACAGATTATTATTGATCACGTAGTGTTGAAGTACTTTGAAATATTGATGTGAATGTTAGGAGAACTGGAAATACTCGTATATCATGGTGCAAAGTAAAAGGAATATCATTTCATAACCAATACCATAGAATACCTCCTTCTGCTACATATATAAAATTGAAGAACGACAAACTGATTAAACAAAAAATCTCAGAAACTACCGAAACGATTAAGATGAAAAGCAGAAACAGTTTATGCTAAGGAGACGTCAGCTAAGATCGGATTTACGAAATTCATCATTCGTTGTAGGAGATGAAACTTTAAAAGTTGTATATGTTAAAGTGTAAATGTTAATACAAAAGTATGAGTTTATAACTCAAGGGAAAAATTAAACGTTATAGATTATACATTATTGATTGTAAGGCGATAGTAAGATCGCCGGGACAGCTAGTAAATTATATTATAGGTAGGCTATGGTGTCGTACCAAGCTAAAAGATGTTTTTGTGCAAATCCAAAACATTTTCTTTACAATCGCGGTTTTCTATAATATCTAGTTACCAAAGCAATTTCTCGAGACAATAGCGAGTCGTGCATAGCCGACCACGACCGAAACCGGTTTCGAAGGCTAGTCTCTCTAGCGCTCACATTATTCACGCTGCGTAGATAAGACCCATTTTCCCATGCATTTACAGTGGCCTACGCTTAGGGTTTTAAGTATTGTTAGTTGTGTATTTTGAACGAAAATGACCTCTGGTGTAGAGGGCACAGCTATATTTAGCTAAGCTTGTTTGAAATGCGTCACCCAACAAGTGAAAATTTTTAGAATACCTAGTTTATTCGAGTGATTATTGTTTTAAGTAATATGGTAACGGCTTTTATAAATAACTAAGGTAACTGCTGTTATAAATTGTAGGTAGGTAGGATAAATTCGAGGAAGATATTATTTTTGCAGCTACCCGGTTTTTCATTTAGCGGTAACACGGTAATTATTCGAATTAACAATTTCTACGATCGATTTTTACAGAACTATCGACTTTATGAAAAAGGATATTCAGCGAAAAATCTATATATTTTATAGTCTGATATCACTTTCATCATTCATCAACATAATTAGGTATGTTGTTACGGTAAGCAAACGGGATACTATCAAATAACAGGAATAATTAAATAATTACAATCATAGTTCTTAGCTCACAGGTATATGGGATTTTGGTAATCTCTTCTTCTTCTTTGATCTTGGTATGTGATTTAAGAGTTTTTGATTGAAAAAAGTTCCTGTTCTCTTCTTATGATCCTTTTCTGTCATCTCTCACGAGCATGATAATTTAAAACACATTCCTTTGAATGATCCTTTTACCTATATTATTTTATAAAAATATCTGAATTTTTTTTATTAGTGAGCAGGCAAACGAGCAGACGGGTCATCTGATGGTAAGTGATCACCGCCGCCCATGGACATTAGCGACACCAGGGGCGTCATCAACGCGTTACCGGCCAAAAAGATGACGATAGACCCGCTTCTTGAAGGACCCCATGTCATAGCTTAGAGTCAGTTTACACGTGCGAGGTAGAAAATGACGTGAGAACCGGACTGTGGACGAGCGCCAGGTATCCAGGTATTGTTGGTGGAACCTGGTACGTGATGTACGGTGACGAAAATCAACTGCAGGTATTAAGCCAAACAGTTCTTCAGAACATTCCCCATTGTACAGACGATAGAATATGCAGAGAGAGCCTACATCTCTCCTCAACTCAAGCGATTCTAATCCGCCTGTAAGCTTGGGATCGTCGACAAGACGAATAGCTCGCCGTTGAATTCGATTGAACGGATCCACTTGGCCAGCTGGGGCTCCGGCCCAAAGGTGGGAGCAGTACTCCATGTGTGTTCGAATTTGCGCCTTATAGAGCATCAACCTGTGCTTAGGCGTGAAGTACTGCTTAGCTCTATTGAGCACTCCCAATTTCTTTGCAGCCAGTTTGGCCTTGCTGACCAAGTGGTCCCGAAACTGAACTTCATTCGAAATGTCGACACCAAGGATCCCAATGCTTTTAGAGATATTAAGAGGAATGTTCTGGAACTGTGGTGCTATGACAAATGGGGTTTTCTTAGCGGTTAACGCGCAAACTTGTGTCTTCCCGGGGTTAACCTGGCTAAATTTAGTCTGCCCCATTCTGAGACCCGCTCCAGAGATGTCTTGACTTCAGACAAGTTTTATCCTCTTCTCCTCAATCTGCACCCGAGAAAGAGCAAGAAAGAATGCGTCGACACTGCTGTCTGCAATATAGGTGTAAAGCTATTTCCGCTGCCTTCGATGACAGTAACCGGTAAATTGAAATCAATATTACTTTTCCCGTTTTGTCTTGCCTACAAACAGATTACATACAAATGTGTGTGTGTGGCCAAGTGTATGAGGCTCAATATTAAAATAAAATGACTTTCCGAGTGTTGAATTGTATTGTATATCTTATACCTACCTACATATATTTTCCTGCTTAATAAATGGACGAATTAATGTGAGAATATAGATAGATCTATTACTGATATGATATCTGTTTATAATGTATATTTAAAAGTGTTATTCAATCAGTTTCCGAAAATTGTCGCCTGAAATTCGATTCGTCTTAAGAGGACGCCTGGACGCGAATTCACATTAAAAAGGGGCGTGGCCACTGTCTTTTGTTCTCAATCGTCAGCTTTCCATACGTCACTCACGTCATAAGCACAGCACAGAAAAACTACGGAGTAGTTAATAATACAATATTTATGTTTTATTATTAATATTAGAAACTAGCTGACATGGCAGACTGTTCTGAAAAATGTTTTAAATTTATAATAGAATTATTTAATTAAAACTTCACTGATCACCATCAAACTATAGCTTTTGTAATTCAGAAAAAATGTAGCTTTCTACTAATGAAAGTTTTTTGAAATCGGTCCAGTAGTTTTTAAGTTTATTCGTCACAAATATAAAAGTAAAGTAAAGATTGCGTTACTTTTCAGTTCCCTAATAAATTATTTAATGACACTCGCGTATTTTTTAGTAATGTATCACTTTATTTTATAATAAAACAGGCAATAGGTATAAGACAATGCAATATACATATAATAGCTTATAATATTATATAAGATTGCAGATTTTTTATTTTTAACCTATTAAAGAAAGGAGAATGCCCATAGCCAGTAATCTCAAAAAGAAATATTGTATCACAATGATTTTGGAACAAAAATTAAAATAATTAAAATTATTTTAATTAAAATATTAATTAAAATAATTCAAGTATTTTAAACAGTATTTCCAAAAAAAAATAAGTAACTTTACTTCCGTTTTACTAAAAAAAAAAACATTGGGCCATTTATGTTTGGATAAGGGCCAATCAGGAATCTTTTAAGATCCTTCGGGCCAATAGGTTGCATTGATTCGATTATGATTATGATACAACAAACTAGATGACATAAGGGGACTGTCAAATGAATTTGAAACTTATAAGATCGAGATTACATACGAAATCGACTTTAAAATGCATGCCTAATGCATAGAGTTCATATTACTGTGAGTTTATTATAAGGGAACATACCAAAACCACGTGACCCATTTTTTCCAACTTTTTACCCCCCTCCACCCTTTCGCGACCATACATAGTATATGAGAAGACCCCCTCCCTCCCCCTTAGTTTTCACGTGGTAATTTATAAATACGGTTTTCAATATTTTTTTACCAACAGCGTTAAAAATAATATTTTTGCTTACATTTGACGACTTTTTGTGTGGCGCATTAGTTGCTATGGCGGATCGCCGTACCAAGGGTCGGTGGTTCGATTTCCAGCGAATTGAATTTTTGATTTTTGAATTTCTGTTTAATTAACTTAATAAAAAATTATTTTTATCAAGATACAAAAATGTTAAAGTCAGTACATTTCTCCATACCAAATGGGCTTTCTACTTTCGATAATTATGTTTTTTGTAAATTAATTTTACGTACATTTTGTATACTATTTTTTTAATTTATACTACTATAACCTTAATTTATACTACTAAAACTATAACTATAGCCTTCTATTTATCAAGGAATTTTTAGAATTTTGAAATTTCTTTAAAAGGTTATAAATTCTGCAATTAATCATTATTTAAAATATTCACATTACAATAAATAGAAAACTCACCCCAAAACTCAGTATGACTGTAAGAAAATCCTAACAGACTGGCTAAAGAGATATTTCAGAACCGCATTTCTCTCTCTCTCTCACACAGCAACACCTAAAAGCCACACACACACACGCACACACAAACACACATACACGGTTATACACGTGTATACGTAAAAAGAAATTAAAAAATGTTATAATTCACCCATGCTGACATAACTAACATTAACTTGGCTGTTAGCAAAATTAATGAGGATCTCAACAACGTTAAAACCTGGTCACAAAAGTTCGGTATTAGCATCAACCCCCGTAAATGTCAAGCGATAATTGTAGGGAGCCCACGCCAAATCGCGAGGTTTGAAGTTGATTCGGTGGCACCTGTCAAGTTTGAAGATTACACCATCAACTACTGCTCGAATGTCAAAGATCTTGGTATTTTTATTGACAGTGGTCTTAATTGGGAGAAACAGGTTGCCGAAGTTTGTCGTAGTGTAACCGCTACATTGACTACTCTGAATCGGCTTAGACACTTCCTCCCTACCGACACTAAGGCTTATTTGGTTCAGGCTCTCATTTTTCCGATCATCGATTATGGTGACGTGTGCTACGTAGATCTGAGTGAGGCTCTCTTAAACAAGCTGGATCGTCTCATTAACAATGCCGTTCGCTTCGTTTTCTGCTTACGCAAATATGACCACATCTCTTCTTATCGTTCTTAGCTTCAATGGCTACCTATCCGCGCGCGTCGGCGATTTCGGATGCTTTGTTCACTGTTCTCGATTCTCTTTGATCCCCTTTCACCGGATTATTTGAAATCCTTTTTCCAATTTTTATGTTCCTCCCATGACCGGCAGCTTCGCTCTAGTGAGTCTTACCTTCTTTCTATTCCGCTGCATCGGTCTGGATTCATATCAAACTCCTTCTCTGTACAGGCCGCCCGTACCTGGAATTCTCTTCCCGAGTATATCAGACGGCCCGCTGGAAAGTTAACCTTTAAGAAAAGGTTACGTGCTCAACTTCTGAATCATCACCTTTAAGTCACTTGTTCGTCATCTGTTATAAGTATATTTATATATATATTTATAATGTATATAGGTATATATGTATGTAATTTATATGTATGTTACTTTTTGTTACTAGTTATAAGCTTTCATATTGATTTTCACATTTATGAGTTCAAAAATGATGAAGTGTCGTACAAACATACAACATATATTAGTAGGATGTACATACAATCCCTTAGTAAACATACAACCTTAGTGGGATGACTTTCATGAAAATAATGGAACCGTGATATTATAGTTATTTTTTGTTTCCAACTAGGGCATACTATCCGGATATCCAGATATCCGCCGAATTTTAAATCCGGATATTGGGCTTGTTACTCAACCGGATAATTTGAATAAAACGGATAGTAAATTTTTCATTTTTTATATGTTTTTTTAATTGAAATATGTGTATTTAAAGCACCAAGATATAATATTTTAAACTTTATAATCATAACATAGATATTCTGTTAGCCTCCAATAATTAATATACGACTAAATGCCAAAAAACAAATTACTTAAAAATCTGCATAGATGTAATTTTTATGAGACAACTTAAAAAATACAAATAATGACAGCCCAATATTTCTTCACAATACATCCAAAAAGCGTTCAAACCATGTCCTAGTAATTTACGCAATTTCAATAAAAGTAACATTTTTACAACAGATTTAATACAATAAAGGGAACGTTTGGGCATTCGCTCGCGGTGCTTAGCCTAGCCTCAAAAGGAGAAATAGTTCTGGAGAATATACATGCCGCTCTAATAGCTCACTATATCTACAGCATAGCTTAAAAATTGAACTCAGAAATCGAGCAGTTCTATTGCAATCCTCCTTGCGTCGATGTTCTCAGTGCTGAGGGTTCTGACCCCCTCAACGGATCACTTTATCCCGCCTGTACTATCTTGCACCAACGGTTCCGGTGCCCTGCAACGTGGATGACCTCGTGTATCCTGCTGTCAAGAGTGGTGCGGATTTTATCCGACCAGCGTATCGGAATTCGGACTGCGACTTTGCGGTCTGGTCCCCTGGACTTATCCGGTGGTGACTAACTTCTCAAGATTGTCACCGTTTTTCCGGGCCTTAAGTACCTAAGGTCTAAAATACTCCAGTACTCATTGATGGCAGATGGTCGGAGTCTCTTAGTCTCCTAGGTTTCCTGCTTTTGGGCTTTTCTATGACAATATACTACGGAAATTGAACGCCTGATCAAATTTGACTTTAGGATGAAACTCATTAAGCTTAGCAGTGCGCTGATACATCTCACAAAAAATATTGGGTTTGTTATAAAATTTTGAACGAGTTTTTGTAGTAAAAATATTGATTGTATTCATAAATAATTTGTATTTTAACTTCTAAAAGTATTATGTATTTATTTATACACATACACATAATTAAGAGGACTAACCCAAAGCATTGCAGCGTGCAGAATTTCCAAATTATCCGCATATATCCGGATAATGTTTAGGAACTATCCGAAATATCCGGATACTAAATTGAGCGGATAATTGCATGCCCTATTTCAACTATAAGCTTTTTACTTCAAAATGACGAGTTTTAATACTAACTTGCACCTCCTAAATTAACCCTTTAAGGGATGATTTTCTAAAACTTACGAAATTGATTTGTATGAAAGAGACTTCCGACCCCTATTTTTACCCCTTAATTAAAGAACAGATTTTCAAAAATCCGTTGTTAGCTGACGACTCCTTGGCATATAATATCTTCTTGCCAAATTTTATTTTATTCGGTTCGGTAGTTTTTTGTATTTTTTGTTTAATCAGCGGTGAGTCTCCTTTCGCTTTTATATAATACTAGGAAATCGACCTCGCTTCGCTTCGGGATAAATAGTTATATATATATAATATAGTCTATGTCACCCGGGGATTCAAATCGGTTAGGTAGTTTCGGAGCCTATTCAATGCAAACAAATAATCAAACCTTTCCTCTTTATAATATTAGTGTATAGATAATGTTTTATGGAATTGAACAGTAACTTAATTATTATTTAATCTCTTAAACATCATCAAACATTTTAATTGATGATAAGTACAAATAATAAAATATAAATAATAAAACAAAACTACTCCATTTCTCTGTGCTGTTTAGTTTTCTCCATTTAACGTTTTGACAAGCATAAACAAAAGATAAAAACTTTTTACGCTACTACAAATTCATACAAATTGTTAAATAAAAAATTGCGCAGAGCGACACACGTCCGGCGTCGATGAAGACCGCAGTCGACTGAAAGCAGATCATAATGACAGTGATGGAATGACTTTTTGTATGAAAATTGTGAGATAGTTATACTGAGCTTGCGCTCGGAAATGAACGACATAAGCGCCAAACAACGTTTTTATTTATTTTTTAAAAACTACTTCATGGATATTCACAAAAATATACATGGATTTAGATGTGATAATTTACTATGTTTTAAAAAGAATTCCGTGCACAAATGGGTTAAAATATCGCGGTGGTAAGATATAATGTAAATAATGAGAGCCAAGTTTATGATTTTTTTCTATCGAGAAAATTTCACGCTATCGTGTTTTCATTTTCGAGCAGATTTAAAGTATATAGTCAAGAAACATATACCTAAGTATTACGTTGATAGCGTATAAACTTTACGAAATATGGGGAAAAGAATATCAACCAAATTCCCGCGGTAGCGCCTTAAATCCTTACAAGTGCGCCGCGTCCTAAATGAAGCTTTGTGTGCGCTGTTATGCAATTATTGACGTAGCTTGAGCATTGTTTTAGGGTATAAAGGGCGATGGTATGGATTACTTCGTTTGCAACATGTATCGTATTATGTTACTTTGTAGAAAAACGTTTAGAAATTGAAGTTAAAAAGCTAAAATTAATGGCTTAGTCATAACAGGGAGGCGCTATATAAGATGAGAGTGCTTAAGAATTGTTGTCACTGACGGTTCAAGTTATTACGCCAGGAATTTCTTTTCGGAAACATTTAACACTTAATACAAAGAATCGACACGAATCGAAAAACACAAAGATTATTTTTTATAACAATCGCTAAAAATTCAATCGTATGCTGCAAAATTTAGCCATCTGTATAGACAACTTATTAATGAACATATTAAATCACTCCGCTAACGAAATAGAGACAATTACAGGTAGTTCCAAGTATGTACATACAAAAATCGTGTTATTATACGCTGTAAACGAACTTATTTTATTCAACACATCACAGGTTCGCTGTTTAAAAACATCACCTATTACCAGGTGCTATAAACATGAACAATTTCACGCTTCGTCCGGCATTACAACCAGCTCATTGAGAACAATTAAATGCAATACAAACTAATGACCTACATATGTGCTTTGGCTAGGATTAATGATAGCTAACGCCACTGATTTGTATTATTTTTAAGACGCAGACATCATTATTTTCAACTATCTTTTCTATACATAACCAAAAGGCGCTGAATAGTCCCTTATTAGTCTTGTTTTGCGATAATTCTCGATAGAATGTTATTCCATCAATAACACGAGTAACTCCATTCGTTGACAACTGAACAACAATGCACTTGCGGTCATCTTATTCTAAAAGGCATTGTAGGATAATTTTTAACGCGACATAAACTAAGAAGAACAGACTAACCTCCTCTCGTTATTATTTATAACTATAAAACTTTACAAATTTCATTCGTTTTCAATAAACAGAGTTGAAAGTGTCAACATCAGCCTCTATTATAACCAATAAAACCTTGAAACAAATGAACGCAGAACGCAGACCAAACATTCCTAAATTGAATATGTGTGTCACAACCTCACAACTCCAACGTTCATTGAAGTGTTAATAGTAAATGCAAAATGAATATGAGGTGCGCAGGCGTCGGTCACTGCGGGTCGTTGACCTGAGGCCGCTCGACAACCTTTGTAGTCGCAACTCGCAACGGGTTGCTTGACGCGTGTCCACTGTTCAGACGGCACGGTTAAATAATTTATTTTACGTTAAATACAAATTAGTTATGAGAATTTTGTTTTAATAGGTAAGATAGATTTCTGGTAATTCCGTATTCAATCTTGATGACTCATTCAGTGTATCGTCAATTTGATATTGCATATTGAATTTATCACTATAACAGACGTGATGCGTAATTATGACCTTGCATTTATATAAAAAATGAAAATCAGCGCCGTTGCAAACGCTGCGGCAATACGCTGAGTAGGTACCATTCTCTGGCACAACACACGCGAACATTGTAACATAGTTCATAATTATGTTAAATATGTTACCTGAATTACGTTGTGTGTGTCAGAAATAAATCTTTTCTTTCTTTCTTTCTTTTCTTTCATTTATTAAAAGTTTGGTTTGGTTAGGTTAGGATAGGATATAGGATGTATTATAGGATAGTTTTATGTCACTGAGATATAAAAGTCACGCATGACAGCATTATCTACATTATACATATAAAGTGTTATATGTATAATGATGATCATTGTCCGCTGTCTGAGGGTTGTGCAGTCATAATAGATGCTTGAAGACGAAGATTACGCTATGTTAATGTTCGTTTTCATTCAATATAGCATAAGGCTGGTTTCAGACAAACGAATATTATAAGTACGGTTAGAGAACACACGGCTAAAATTGTTACAATTGTACTGATCATGTTGGCGTGATTGGTGTGAGTGTAAGCGTGTATTTGTCATTAATTTATGTAAAATCGAAAAAATGGAATATATAGACACAGCCTTAACTTCATAACCATTTTAATTAGGTAATATAAGATATAATTACAAAGATATATTGGAAATAAGCGGTACAGGTTAGTGAAAGGGCTATATAGAAATTTGTATGTATAAACCAAACATCAGATCAGAATTTCAATGCTCACTAACATATTTTATTAGTTTTGTAGGTAACTAACGCAACGGACGACTAAAAATTAATTCATGAGCATATCGATGAATAAATATGTAATAACTTTTGGTAAATAACTTCTTTTTTAATTTCAATTTCAAGCCAGATGGATTATCATCTCTTATTTGCATCATAAGGAAGTGACGCATATTAAAACCATAATGTTACGTATACAATTATATACCACTATATCTTTCTATGATAAACATATTATGATAAATTGTATTATATGTATATCCTTATTTTAGTTTATCTGATAATACATCATCCATCCATACCATCTGAGCGCGATCACATAGCCCTTAAATACACAAACAATCGTTACTCTGAATCGGGCCTTACCTTTAAATAATGGAGACACCGCCCGCATAGTGTCATGGTCACGCGATAACGTGCCCAGAATTTTATGCTTCACAACGAAATGTTTCGAGTTTATACTACAAAATATTATACTACGTATTATTTACTACTAAATATTATATACTAATAATACTTATATGCAAAATATAAGTATTATTAGTATATTAATATTATTAACGATTAAATGATCGAATTATGGAGGAAATACTTGGAAGTCTATATAGATCCCAAATCCCAATATCTAGACACGCGGCAGCGTGTCAAGCCAAGTTCAAGCAAAGGAACTGGCTAGCCAGCGCCGAGTGTAATATTACACGAACCACTTGGTGCCACTTTTGACCCTTTTATAACTCAAAACCTCTTTAACGTAAACACATAAAACTACGTGTGTTTAATTATATCCATAAGGACATGTAGAAGCCCCAATTTCATAAAGCTAGCTCAAACGGTTATAAAGATATGAAGATCAAAAAGTCGTAAATTTTAGTACTGACTGACTGACATATAGTACCTAAATCTAACCTACTTCCAGATAACCTAGAAGGATGAAATTTGGAATACAGCTTGGTAATTGTGTGTAAGCGTAGGAAAAAATCAAAAAGTTAAAAAAAGTCGAAAAATAAGTGGTGTCCCCATACAAATATTGTATGGGACCGAAGCAGAGCCATCTAGCGGCAGTGAAAAGAAAAGCTTCGGTCCCATACAATCTTAGCCAACTCGCATTTACATTGTGAGCCCGTTATGTCACGTAAAACTCGCACTAAGGCCTCTGTGCACGCGGGGCTCAATATGGCATACTTCAACGCATGGAGTATTGAGGTAGAACGAGGGCCATCTCATATGTAGGAAAAGTTGAAAAAGTTTCCAGCTATTTACAAAAAATAGAGGTTCCAATAACGGCCCTTTCTAAATGGCGCTAGTGTGTGATAAATAGATATATGAACATGGTTGTTGTAAACGGAGTGAAGTTTGCTGAGTTATGCCACCCTAATCAATGGCGCTAGTGTCCGCCAAATAGATATTCGAACATAGCTGTTGTAGACCGCACCGCAGCCCCACCCGTAATTTTACGCGTTTTACGTTTTACGCAATTTTCAATTGCTGTCACTCGCGGAAAGTCGTTGTAATGTACAACACATTCAACGCAACAATCCATGCGTGTTTTCCATAGAAGCTGATATACTTTGGTACACCATTAAAACAATGCGCGGTGAGGCAGATCTACGCTGTGTGGCGGGGCGCGGAACAGTGTAAGAATCGCCTGTTTGTCATATTTACCTAGATATTTAGTACTCGGCTAAATATTATAAAATTAGCTGTATACCGAATATAACCATAACCAAATACTCGTTCTTGTAAGCAGAATAACTTTTGAATTCAGTTAATCAGGGTAAATACATTATGAATATAATTATATATGATAATATGGTTGCTTAAACTTATTTTTATACCAGTTTTAGGGACTCTTCAATAATCATACAAATATTTGACTCACCGTAAAAGCTAATGTTTTTCCGATTCACTTTCCGGTTTATGGTCAACACTATTTAATTTACACCCGAAACTGGTCACCCATGAAACGTCAATTTAGTCTCTAAGATTTGTGAACAGGGTATATTTTTCTTTACAAAAAGTAATGATATCCCACCAAAACATTAATGTAAAAAAGGAGAGCCAAGTTCAATACAAAAATTATGCTTGGCTATGGGCTTCGCCGCAAAAAGAATGGAGATCTAAATGAGTGCCAAGTTCTATGCAAAATCTAAATATGTATTTATAGGAACGAAATAACATTATGAACAAGTATTAAACTCTATTTTTTTGCTGTATTGGATACCTATAACAATTGCTGTTATTTAAAAAAGTGAGATCTTAAAGTAGGTTAGATTTGACTTGGCCAGTTTTTATCAGAATTAAAATGTTGAATTATTTTATAAAATTACTGATGTAATGAAAACTGGCGAAGTCAAATCTAACCTACTTTAAGATCTCACTTTTTTAAATAACAGCAATTGTTATAGGTATCCAATACAGCAAAAAAATAGAGTTTAATACTTGTTCATAATGTTATTTCGTTCCTATAAATACATATTTAGATTTTGCATAGAACTTGGCACTCATTTAGATCTCCATTCTTTTTGCGGCGAAGCCCATAGCCAAGCATAATTTTTGTATTGAACTTGGCTCTCCTTTTTTACATTAATGTTTTGGTGGGATCTCCTTTACCTTAATCAGATCAAATAGATTATTTTTTGAATGTCTCTGGTATAATTTGACTACGTAACTAATTTATATTGTATAATTTTGGATTTTTTTACCCGACTGCCAGGAAGAGTTATGTTTTTTGCACGTATGTATGTAGGTATGCATGTATGCTTGTATGTATGTATGCATGTAATATTCTTTATTACCTCGTATCTTTCAAACCGCTGAACGGATTTATATAATTGAGATATTGTTAGAATCGTCTTGATAACCCAAGTGTTTTAGATAACTGAAATAAAAAAAACAAATATGGTGGCTGTGAGATGCCATTGTTTGAAGTATCAAAAATAAAAATAAATCGAATATTGCAATATGGGTATCAAATTAAAGAGCTCATCATAAGGATTGGTTTTTAGACAGCAAGCGGGTTTTTTTGCAATTTTTAAATTTATTTTAATGAACCTGTAGGATATCAAGACTTAAATGAGAAATAGCATGATTTTTATTTCTGGTTATAAAAATGTCGACTATAACGACTGGATAAATTTTACACCAAATGATTTCGACCTCTGGGTCTAAAAGACTATTTTATAAGGTCATGAGCCCAGCTGCCCTTTTTGCAATCAAAAAAAAAATACAAACATTTCACTTGAAAAACTTTAGTTGGACATAAAGTTTTATATTATTAACTCCGTACAATCGAATGTACGGAATATGTTCGGACAATAAAACTTTATGTTATGTATTTATTACTCCGAAACTAATTTTGTTGAGTCTGGGATTCGGTTAAGCTTTATGGTCTTTTTAGGTGTCTAGAATTTGATGTGTCTATCAAATAGGGTGTTGTAGTAAGATGTAAATTGTAAAGTATAATTAAAATATATTGTAGTATACAGACAGATTTAACGGTAAAGGTTATTGGAAAGTTGCACGAATAAGCTAGTGTCCTGAAGCCTATTTTTATTGTGACCTTATAATGATTTTGACTTTTGTATGAAAGGCACATTACACCGACTCGATTTTTAAATCCACATCTAATCGATTCGTAGGAAAGCATTTAAATATGAGCATTATATTGTGTTTCGTAAAAATAATAAATACATATAAATATTTGCTTCGGCCTGGAATCAGTGTGCACTCCCTTCGGTCTGCCTGCAGGGTCACCTCAGCTCCAGGGTCGTCTATATCAATCATCACTTAACTTCTCCCTTAGTCATATCCACATCATATCTTATCAATTCATCATTTTTTTTACATAAAATAAGGTAATGTTTGACCATAATCCCACCTGAAAATTGAAAATAAACGCAGTACATTGTGTTTTCATTATAAATAATATAGATTTTTTATTTTAACTTCACTGCACCATATACTTAATTACGCCAATATATTATGTAAAAGAGCGGACAAAATATTATTATGAGTGCTTATTCTGACCAATTTTTCTCAGTCGTATATTAATATTTACCGCGCATTTATTTCCATTTTAAATAGTGCTCTAACTAAATATTTCACTAATATATATATATATATATATATATATATAGCCACATTAAATAAAACAACTTTCACACAATCTACCTAGGTAAGCTTTTTTCTGCATAGCGTTGTTTTCATAACTTTAGCGACGTCCGAACTTTCTTTTCACCCTGCATTGTTTCGAGTTGCATGTCCAATTCATTATCCACTTTCTTTACGGGCCAAAGCTTAGGGAGAAACCTCTCACCCGGGTCTTAGGCTTCTCGATTTTATAGATCTTAATGGCCTCTAAATTGACTACACGGAAAGTCACTTCCCCTTTTGGCGTTGGTTCATGGAGCAATAAATATTTACTGGTTCTTGTTCTAGGTCAATGTAGTGGGTTATTTTCTGCGTGTCGTGATATGTGATATTAGTTTCAATGTTATTTGTATGTGTGTGGAACATGTAGTTACTTTACAGTTAGAGAGCTAGTGATACTCTTAAAATAGTTGAACTTTTTTGTAAAACAATTTTGAAAATTAGCTTTTACCAACCATTTACCATCCTGGGAAATACTTTGAAATGTAACAATAAAAAAACAACTTTTACAGTCTCATCTTGACTCTAAAGACGTCTTATTTTGGTGTCTTTTAACATATTTACTAATAAAAATTCTTCTTTTAACGTTCTTTTACATACATATAATTTAGTTATGCGAGGAAATCATCATACACATCACAGCAACAAATCTGCAATACCTATAAAATACTATAAATTGTATTAGCAATTAAAATTTATAGATTCAACGTAATACTGAGCTACTCGTGGTCAATAAAAATAAAGGAAGTATCGATACTCGCTTTATATTTCACATAAAAATTTACTGAGCTGGACAACACAACATTGACTTTCGCGAAGTTATGAAATATGCTAGCGTAACAAATAGTATAACTCGGCGGGAAATGAATGTTGTTGATTTATATCCAGGAATAAAATCATGTGTTTACTTTTATGCAATATAAGTTGTAGCAGAATAATAGAATGTACTGTTTATGTTTACGATAATAAAACTCAAACGGCAATTGATCATTGAATATAATTATTTTAAAAAATTGTTAGGAGGTATTAAAATAACGAGACGTAATAATATGTCAAAAACTTTTCTTATTAATTTTGTTTTTTTTTTGTCTTTTTTTTTTGTGGAATTTGATATACCTTAAAATTAATTAATTATACCTTTTCCTGATTAAATTTCAGAATATTTCCCCAAAACATATGTAGAAAGCGCATCAATAGGTTAACTTCAAAACAATATTAGTTTAGATTTGGTTGAAATTACTGCTATTTCCATATCAATAATAACTTAACAATTTAAAGTTATTTGATTAAATTTATGTAATCGCAGAGAAAGTTACAAGCGTTACCGTTACCGAAAGTAATGTGATGTAATCTCATTCGCAATAAATACCAGATATGGGTCTAATGAAACAAGCCGTTCTATTACATTTGACATGTAGTGCGTAGAGAATTAAATATAATTGAAATTTTCTGTGACCGACTCTACATCTAAATTAAATAGTCATTGGACACGAAATGCGTGAATGTACACTGTAAATTTCGGGTTACTGAAAGAGAATCGGTTAAATATTTTGGCTCGGAACAATTTATATCTCATAAGTCATATTTAGCTCACTTTAGCTAACAATTTTGTAACGTTTAATTTTCAATTTGAGAATTCCGTGAACGTTATAACAAAATGGCATATTGTGATGGAATTACTCACATGATTGTACCAAATTTATTTTTTCAAGGGACTAAGGCATTTTAAGAATTGATATAAAAATATATTTTTTATTGCGTTATAAATAAACGATAAACTGTTGAAACTGTACATTAATTTGGGCGATGTTACATAGGAAGATTGTATGTTATATTTTTTGTAACATGAAAATGCGGTTACAGCCAACGTCGATAGAATTTATTGTACATTTTTTTTGGTGGCTGGAATATTTATCGAGATTGTTATTTAAACATTATTTTTGCTATGCACGTATTATGTTACTAAATGGTTACAAACAAAGATGACAATGTTTAACAAACTCGTAATTATGATATAATTTTTGTATGCTATAAAAACTAATAATTATGATTTCGAACATGGTTCGAACTCAATCTCGAACTAAAACTAAATTGTAATTGTCAGGACCCTTTCAAGTGTCAAAATGAGAGCGTGTGACAAGAAAGGTTAAACGCAATAAATTTTGTTTCTTATAGTTATTTTTAAGCTCCGTACTAAATCTTACTTGAAATGGGTTTGAAAGTGTGCATTCACCAAAGTTTTTTACTTGTTTCCATTTTTAGCTCATAGTACGTATTTTATTAGGCACTAGCTTTTGCCTGCGGCTTCGCCCGCGGTAGAGATCCAACCAAATCGGTTAAGTAGTTGTGGCGTGATTGAGGAACAAATCCAAACATATTCACAAACTTTCACATTAATAATATTAATAGGACTATAGAAACGAATCAAGTCGAATAGCGAAATCCAAATAAGAAATATACCTATAAGAAATTAGAAAAAAAGAAAATTAAACCATTTTTATGAATATAAATGTAATGGAAAGACAGCTTGATGATCTTAGAACTTTGAATAAGTAGAAGTGGCGACGTTTTTAGGTAATGAAAATAAATGAATGAAGAAAACAGAATCAAAGAAAAAATAGTACAGACAGAAGATTTATTGTAAGCTAGATAAATAAGTTAAAAACTAGTTAATGCGGATAAAAAAATCCAATTTTTGTGTACCATAACAATTTTTTCGCAAGAGACTTGCATGCCCAATTATACTTTTTCTTTCATGATGGCATAAACTAGGCTTCGTAAGAGTATACATTGGGGTTAATTCTTGTGGTCGTGACGTCTCTATGTTATTCCCTTAGGGACAATATTTCTTTAAAAACGTCAGCTATGGCATGTCCAAGTGGACTGAACCCAACGTTCTTGTCATACTGCTGTAGACAAAATATTTTTATGTGAATAGCCCATAAACCTGACCTAATGGTAGGTAAGTAGTAATATTTTCCCATGAACATACTATAATATTATGATATGTACTTTTAATCTCATATCATATTATGATCATACTGTGTTACATTCTCAACTCTTGAAGAAATTAAATGTCTCATGTGTGAAACTTTATGATTGAAAACCCTAACAAAGAAGTTATTGGTAATTAGTAATTCAATACGATTTAGACAATTAGGTCGATAGATAGATTGATAAATAGATCGAAACGAACACGAAACTTGACTCTGAAAGGAAAGCAAATTGCATAATAACCCTGTTACATAGATGTGATTGCCCTGTTACTATGTTATTTGCTATGTCTACCACATAGCATCTAGATTTAATTCCATGAAAAAATTGCGAAATTGTATATTATTATTATTTTTCAATTTTGGTTATTTTATCCCGATTGAGTCATAAATCAACCGCATACCTATAGGTCCAGTACTTCTACATTAATGCAAGTGAATTTAAATTGAAACGCCTAAATTAGATTTCGTTATGGAGATACAATGTACCAAAGTACTACGAAGCATACCTACATTAGGAAGTAGGTACTAAGTTTTTATGATATTCATCAGTTTGAATTTACATCTATTAATAATACATTTTTGTAATGTTATAGCTTACTCTTCTAATAAAAAATAAATAAAATAAAATATCATATTTTTAATGTTTGTTATTCAGTTACCCAAAAAACACTGAACAAATTTGGATGAAATTAGACAGATATAGTTTATAGTAAGAAAATTTATATAATGCCCAATAAATACATACGGGTACTAAAGCATACATGAACTTGTGTCTACAATACCTATATTTTTACAACAAAAAAAACAGTATACCATGTTCCAACAAATGGTTATAAAAAACATTTTATTGTTACAACTTTTATAGTTACACGGTATGAGTTAATAAGCTCGTTCTAGATAAGGTTAGTGTGTCAAGAGCTAAACATTTATTTCAGTAAATGTTTTGAGTTATGTTTATACTCATGGGACTCAACACGTCCCTCGTCGCCACGAGTGTCTTTTAAAACTGGGTTTTCGACATTTTTCCCACTTTTTTTAACCCCCGACGAAAAAAGACGGGTGTTATAAGTTTTACGTGTCTGTGTATCTGTGTGCTGTGTATCTGTATGTGTCTGTCTGTGGCATCGTAGCTCGCAAACGGATGAACCGATTTTGATCAAGTTTATTTTTTGTATGAAAGGTGACTTAATCGAGAGTGTTCTTAGCTATGTTTAAACTGTATGTAATAAAAATGTCGGTTTTATTTTAATTTTAATTTAAGATTATTTCTTAATGACTTACTATAGAATTTACTGAAAGATTGTGTGTGTCAATAGTGTGAAACCAAGACCCATAGTCCATTTAATTATAGAATTCATCTTCATGATAAGTTAAACTTGTACCCTTTTGTTTTTATCCATTATAGCCGGCATATTTACGTAGCTCTTGTAGAGGCGTGGCGAAGCCCTAGGGTTCTGCCGAAGACAGTCAAGACAGTGAATACACGATAATGGCTAGATTATAGAATCGCCATTTAGATCGTTTTCTGGTATCCTTCTACATTATGCCGAAGCTTTATTTAATTGAAAGAGATTTTTGGCAAGTTCTTTGATCGCTAGGATCCGAACCAACGACATTAATCTTGTTCCCGGAAATTTAGTATCTTCCCGGTGACTGTTTCCACGAGGCTGCGGGGTCAGTCGGCTCCGATCAGACATATTCATCTTATATACTTGGGATTCCTAAAGAATTGTGGATTTTATTACGACATCATTACTTATTAGTCCTTTGTCCTTTGACTGGAAACGGTTTTTTGTATTGTTGGTTAGATAATAAATAATAAAGATTGAAGTAGAAAGTAGATAGGGGAGTCTTATTTTTACCTGCTCAATAATACTTAATTATTTGTTGAACCTAGTTGTATATTTTCTGTTGTTGAGTGAGCTATTAAGAAGAATATAAAAAAAGTATTTTAGAACAATAACTACACGACTGAAGATTTGTTGACTAAAAATATACGAGTAGTTCCTATAACGATAATGGTCGAAAAATCGATGTCATAAAAAGAACAAGCCTAGGAACATCCAATTACTTTTTAATTCATTACTATAGTCCCTCTTGTCTCTGTGTTCCGTGCTATAGTCAATAGTAGACAGTACCTAGTAGTTTAGAAGATCTGCAGGAACAAATGAACATCTGGTTTCGTCATAGCCGAGTAATGTTCATCATTGTCTACTCAATAATAATGGTCTTTCGTGTATTTTTAACAGACCTGAAAAAAGGAAGAGGTATTCAATTCGACTGTATTTTTTATGTTTATTACCTCAGAACGTTCGACTGGGTGAACCGATTTTGATGATTCTTTTTTTAATCGAAAGCTGGTGCTTGTGGTCCCACTTAAAGAGCGAGATCTGACGATTAGTTTTTAAGTTATTCCTAATTTTGAAGTCGATTATTTTTTGTCAAGAAGTATACCATGAGCGACCTCTTCATTGTTATCAGAATTATAACTTTACCTTTATCTTAATGTTATATCATAGGTATAACTTAACGTTTTACTTCATACCCTCATGAATAATCGTGCATATGATAAACAAGAAATGAGGTTTATTATTATACGAGTCTACTGTCCTAATTTCGCGCGCAACAAAAACGGCTAGGTAGCATGATTCGACAAAGCAATGCACTTTCTCATTGAACGCTACAAAGAAACGATTTAACATGCAACAATCCCTTTGAATATATGACGGCTTAGGCTACTGTCACATGGATGATACCTACAACATATTATGCACCTTTTTTTACAACATTTGATTTAACCTTTTTATGCTTGCCTTATATTATGTCTTTATATAGCTAGCTGTGCCCCGCGGTTTCACCTATAACCTTCCTCGATGAATGGACTATCAAACACTAAAATAATTTTTCAATTCAACAAACAAACTCTTCAGCTTTATAATATTAGTATAGATTTGTATAAAAATTAATAGTAGCATCTTACTAATGTCGGATTAAAATAATACACGTTAGGTTAGGCGGTTAGGTACAAGGCGTACCCAAAATCCAAACTTAGAATTCACTCATGCAGTAGATTCCTGCAGTATGCATGCATGCATGCAGTAGACGCCTTTTATATCCAGCCTGAATCAGCTCTTAACTTGAATTAGTTATCTCGTACGACACTTACTCTTTGTCACAGATTTCAAAGCGAAAACAATAAGTTGTGTTTCATTATACGCGACGAATGTGCATGAATCGTTAAAGTCGTATTTATAATACATAAATGCTTGTTCTGCTTGTCCCACGCAGCTTGGCCGGCTTAAGGTCGTAGCTGACTTAAGCTGAACGCACATATATCCGCATCGTCCGCAGCGGACGCTCCGTATGCGGATACCCTCGCACATATGTCCGGATTCACCGTACGGATTTTTTAGTATTGCCAACAATTTTTGCAATTTTTTCCAACCTCTAGTGAAAAACGGTGCGATGTCATTCGTTTATTCCCACTCGTCTTGTTGAGTAGTCCTGTTGACAATACTAGTAGGAAAAAATCCCACTAGTTCTGTGTCAATTTATTTCCGTGTATAGGTATAGTTTAGGTATGGTGTACTAAGATACAGGCCAAGGCTTAGTTTAGACACCAGATCTCCCACAGATTACTTAGCACTTACATATCTTTTCCTTTTATTCATATTTTAAAATGTTACCTGAATGTAATTTGAGGATGAGATGAAATAAAGATTTTTGTATTGTATTGTATAGTTTGCTATCAATCGTCAAGTATTGGCCATTAAATGTATATTATTTCATATTTTCATAAACTTCATAATAATATATTCCTTTATTCAACTGACAGTTGTCAGACTCAGATTCTCAGATTGCACAAGCAAAATATTAAGATTGATGCAGCTATGGAAAAAACTGTTATAATAGCGTGCGCATTGGAAGAGGAAGAAGAAAATGAAATTCGAAAAAAAGAAGATTCTGGGCTCATGACATCAATTTGAAAAGGCAGTTAGTTGAACGGCAAATACTATACATTATTTCCCGGCTTGGTGGATGATGATCAATGAACCTAGATAATTGAAAACTTTAATTTGTAACTTTAATTTGAGGGAAATTAAAATACATAATACTCATTATTTCTTTTTAGTTTTCGACTTTGTCTCATATTTCAATAACGTAGTTAGTTATCGCAGTTTGAGGAACACCATTCGGAATCTCGAATGTCCGAAAACAATTATATATAGGCATAAATACGAAGGCGACATCTCCTCACAGGATTCGTTTACTATGAAACGTTTCTCCTAATGCGTTGTCAAAAGCATCGTGGCATGGCAACACTATCGGTATTTCGAATACCTTCCGCATTTTCAGAAATGCGTACGGACGGTGCGGATGACATATACCGACGCATCTGTCATCCACATCGTCCGCATCGCATTTCTGAAAATGCGGAAGGTATCCAAAATGCGGATGACGTCATACGTAGGGCGTGTGCTGGTACTCAGTGTTGCCATGCCACGATGCTTTTGACAACGCATTAGGAGAAACGTTTCATAGTAAACAAATCCTGTGAGGAGATCTCGCCTTCGTGTTTATACCTATACATAATTGTTTTCGGACATTTGAGATTCCGAATGGTGTTCCTCAAACTGCGATAACTAACTACGTTATTGAAATATGAGACAAAGTCGAAAACTAATAAAAAATAATAAGGACCGTGTGTGTGCGTATGGAAATTAAATTTCCCTCAAATTCAAGTTACAAATTAAAGTTTTCAATTATCTAGGTTAATTGACCATCATCCACCAAGCCGGGAAATAACGTATAGAATTTGCCGTTCAACTTACTGCCTTTTCAAATTGATATTATGAACCTAAAATCTTCTTTTTTTTCGAATTTGACTTTCTTCGGCCAATATGCAGGCTACTACAACAATTTTTCCATAGCTGAATCAATCTTAACAGTCTTCACCGTTTTTCACTACAGGTTGGAAAAAACTTCAAAAATTGTTGGCAATACTAAAAAATCCGTACGGCGAATCCGGACATATGTGCGAGGGTATCCGCATACGGAGCGTCCGCTGCGGACGATGCGGATATATGTGCGTTCAACATTATACGACACCGCTCCCACCCAACCGAAGTATGAGAATTCAAATATAAACTTAAAATCGTGCTCTGTAGGTGCACTTTACAGTAACAACAAAAATTAGCAGCCAGCGCGCGGGAAGCAAGCTTACCGCAACCTTGCCACTCAATAGTTGTACCTACAGAGCACGATTTTAAGTTTATATTTGAATTCTCATACTTTGGTTGGATGGGAGCGGTGTCGTATAAGTCAGCTACGA
>OZ010701.1:8305197-8549600 GCA_963932265.1 Thymelicus lineola
AAGGCGGTTTTAGAATCATCTATATTCCAGCCTACTAACTAAAGAGCCAGTTTTTTTTCTATCTTCTTTTTTGACCGGCAACCCATTGTTGATATCTTTGGTCACTGATGTTCATGGGTGACGGTGACCAAATCGTCTGCTTGTTTTTAGTTTTTCAGAGGATTTAATATAAAATGAACACTGAAGAGGTTGACTTCGTTTCTTAAAAAAAGCGGTGATCACAAAGCTGGTATGTAGTAAAGGCGAGGTGCCTCTATCAAATATGAAACAAAACATTACGTTTCTAAGAAGTTTCTCCTGACCAAAATATTTCAATCCGTTTATTCAAATATGTAACGTGATTATCCTTTCATTAGGCCTCCAGTTTTTCGTAAATAAAAAAACATTTATGGCGACCTTTGCCAGATGAGGCTCGAAAGAATCTATTTAAGGCCGAGTCGAGAGTATTACGAATATGTGCTCTTTAAATATTTACAAAGTCGTCATCCTGAAACTGAATTTAAATTCGTATGAATAATTAAATTAATTCCACCAATCCGCAATAGAACAGCGTGGTGGAGTATGCTCTAGGCCTCCTCAATAGGAGAGACCCGTGCTCAGTAGTGGACTATTAATGGCCATTAATCATCATAAATGTGTACCGAACAAATATCTAGCTTAGCTAGTTAATATTATTATAATATCAATTATAGGATATTTATTGAGGTAGATTTTTTAATATGACGCTTTAATATACGCTTTGTCAGACTTTGAACGATCTAGAAGTCTAATATTATCAAGAATTTCTTGATTCTAGAGTATACGTTTCGTAATCCTTGTTTATGGCGGCTTAGCTGCCGACAATATTGTGGCTTATCCGTAACCACTAATTGTTTATTAGATTTCAAGTCTTCAGATGTAAACAATACATTAACGTACGCCTTGTTTATTTATGTACATGTATAGGATAAACGCTTAGACACACCCCCGCAGTAGGTAAGTTATTTACCTGTGTCGCGGTTGGCATGGACGACACATATTAACACATCACAATAACACCCATGACAAAAACGCTTATATGTCGCATAAATATCTGCCCCGGCTGGGAATCGAATCTCTCGCTTCGCAGACAGGGTCACTACTAACTTGGCTATGGATGTTTAATATATGCGTTTAAGGTTATCTACAGTTAAGGAACTCGTTCATCATCATAACAATCCATTACTGTTCCGCTGCAACACTCGGCTCTCGCCTTAGTAAGAGGAGAAGGAGGCTCTTACAACCAGAGAAATGTGACCCTCTTAGCTACGAGTATGTACGGTGTGGCATTTCATCGTTTAAGAACATTTCATCGAGAAGTTAGTTAACTTAAATCCGAATCCATTTCTTCACAAAGCAAGAGATTAATAATTTTTATCCGACTTCAAAAAAAGGAGGAGGTTCTCAATTCGACTGTATTTTTTTTATGTTTGTTACCTCGGAACTTTGGACTGGGTGAACCGATTTTGATGATTCTGTTTTTAATCGAAAACTGGTACTTGTCGTGTGGTTCCACCTAAAGAGCGAGATCTGACAATGGCATCCGTGTCAAAAGCATATAAGTGTTAAATTTGAAGTTGGTTATTTTTTTGTTAAAATTTTAGATTATTAGGAATAAGATAGGTACATGACTTAAAAATTAAAGCCACAAAGATCTCACTCGTGGACGCCTTTAAAAAAATCATTAGCTATCATTACTACTCTTTAACTCACAGATTGTATCGACTAAAAGCTTTCTATGTTTAGCGTTAATACTTTGTACACGAAGCCATTACCCAAACAAATAGATCAGTGTTACGTTTTTAAATGAATAATAACTTTCGTATCATTGTAAGCAATGACAACTTTTAAATGTACTTTACAAGAGATATAACTATAACTATGTTTTTGTGGTGGAATACATTTATCATTGATTGCTTGGAAACCTAACAGCATATTATGAATTCAATTATGATTAAATTAGCTATCTTCATTACTACAATTATAATTATGCCACATGAGGTACTTTCAATTAGCTGTGAAGTATATAATGTATAATATGTATAATATTTATGCCTTCATTGAAAGTCGTCAGCGTTTTAGGATTATCAAATCAGTTTCAGAGCGTCTTCTTAAAATTGATATCATCTCCAGTTCTCATAATATATTCTGTACAAAATTCATAATTCTTAGAATGATCTTCATCGTATCAAAAGTGTCCACGGAAACATGACATGGTGTGACTAATGATGTTCAAGCCGTGACTTGCTCGAGTTATCTACCTAAAGCATTTGCAGGTAATGTCGCTAATGTAGCTCGCGGCACGTAGTTTGAATGATATATAAACATTTGCTAAGCTTTAAAAAGGTCCTTGATTTCTAATAAATACTAGTGGATACTCGGCGTGTTCCACTACGCTAAAAAAATCTGATGACAATCAGATTGACAGTATTTGTGTTGACAATCTCTATTAAGCGCCATTTTCAAATTTTTGTATGGGAAAAGTGGAAAATAGACTTTATCAATGGACCGAATGTGCCTAATGCATTGTTTTAGTAGTCTCAAACTACCCTCGGCCTTTTAAATGAAACTAATTTGAGACATATCGTTTGGATGGTTTCAGAGTCTATAAAGGACATCCGTACAAACATTTTTTGTGTTTTATAATGTAAAGATAAATAACTTTGGGTACGTATAAAGATTACCGTGTTTAGACTTATTTTTTTCTTATAGTACTTGTCGATAAGTGTATCGACAAAATACTCGCATGAATAAATTATTTTTGTTTTTCGTTTTCCTATAGAATATCTGTCAGTTCTTGTTATCATCACTCAAATATTTTATTCATCTGTTGTTTATCTTCTCTTTCTAAAAAGGAAAACTAAAAAGAAAAAGACTAAAAAGTCTTTTGAATTATTTTTAGGGTTCAGAAGTCAAAACAGAGCCCGTTTCGTCATGTCCGTCTGTCTGTCCGTCCATCCGCAGCATAGTGCAGATACCCTAAGTATACAGTCATAATATTGATTACGTCAACAAAGTCGTAGAATACAAAGTAAAAATTTTTTTTGGGTGTACTTTCTCTTACAGGTATAGGTTGAGGATGAACTTTTTTTCTCATCTACCCCATATTGTTGAGTATCGTTGACAAGGTCAAAAGGTTTCAAAAATATTATGGATCTGCAAAAACCATTTTTCGATTCAGGGGTCCGTTTGCGAAATATTCGGCTTTAAAGTGCTAATTTTGGTACGAGTCAATGCATTGAGTCAAGTCAGTAAACACATAAAATAAACTTCCTTGAAGCAGCTGGAATCCTGTGAATCCTGTGATCATCTCGAAAAATAAATTTCCATAAATTCTACGCCAACGTAGCAGAAATAGAAAATATGGCGAAGATTTTCCCATGACTTCCGTGAAATTCATCTAATCTCAATATAACTAAACATTTCCCGAAGACCCATGGAAATATGACAGGATGACTAATGTTCTTTTAACCGTGACTTGCGAAGTTTCCTCCAGGTAATGCATGGCGTTCTCTTCAGTTAATAACAGTCTTTGACCTATTGTAGCTACGGTTGTTTCCTCGCCTTTTGAGGGCTATTGTTTGTGCTATAGAATTTTCTAAGCAACAAGGGTGGGATGGAGCGTGTGTTAAAGCCCTGTTGTATAACGTTTTATGTTATTATAGCGATGATATTGTGTTTTTATAAGGGAATTAATTTGGTACCTTTAATTGTCTCTTTAAAGATTGGTTCTTGAATGTAAGAGTAGACTATTGTGAACAATAAAATTTATTTAATTTTTACGGATCTAATCCTATGTTCTGCTCCTACTCTAATTAATGAATATGTTTGACATTTGTCCTATAACTAAAAACCCTTCATTTGTGCAACACAATTAAATTTAATGCCCGACATAAAACAAATATTTTGAAGACATAAAAATGGTTCGGGTGATATTTAATGGTCAATTTAAGGGAAAGTTTTTAATTGAAGCGGAGTTTCTAGTAATAAATATATTCCAATGTTGTTTAGTGGAACATCAATAAGTGCAATGCGATGTTAACTACAAAGCATCTAGCTTATTCTGTGTGTCCCAAATGTCCCAACCAACCGAAGATGGGACATTAATAAAAAACACTACACACATCACCTCAATTCTTTTCAACGTCAACCTTTACTGTCAATCACTTAAAAACAAGTGTAAGTGACTCACAACATAACACTTCATAACATGAATCAGGAAATAACCCTTCAAACGTTGAATCACATTAAGCGTTCGCTTAGAAACCATTTATTTGGAAACGTTCTTAAAACGATTTAAAGAAACGTACGAGTGAAGCATTTCTGCTAAACTTGGAACGAATCAAAAGAATGGCAATAAAAAACGTAGCCGCAAAGAAATTCCCTCTCAACATGAAGGTATAATGAAATTCATCCCCAAGTGTGTTGCGGACTATTATTCAGCCGCATACAATATGTAGTGTGCGCGTAACAAATGCTACCGGGCCGCCTAACAGAAATAATAAGGCTTAATGGCAACTGGAAGAGACACGAGCGTGTCAACAACAACGGAACTGTCCGAAGGTTACCCAAGAAACAATAGTCCAAACGGACAATTCTTTTACCTAATTAAAGTAAAGAACAGGATTGGAGATGTACGGAGAGGTACGGAATCAAAAAGATTTTGGTCATTATAAAAACTGTCCTAATTTGCTGGTGTAAGTTCTGATAAAATGTAAACACTTAAGTCTAATTGTGAAATTGTTAATAAACCGATACAATTCGCCATAAGAACTATACGTAATATTTTATTATTATTTCCTGTATACATCATTTTAATTATTATCATCAATTTTTTCTCCGAGCCTTAATAGTAAAGTTATGTGTTCATTTATTTATTCACAAGAGTTAATGGCTTTAAAGAAAGGTCTATTATATTTACATGAATGTTCTTTATATAAAATAACAACAACAACAACAACTCTTTATTGTACACCAATATACAGTAACATATTATACTATTAATGAATAAAATATAGGAATATAGGGATAACAAACTCAGGAGAGAGATGACAAAAGACCAACGGAATGACAAATAGTAACAGAGAACGCATTTATTCAATAATGTTTAGTCCAAGTCACTTCTAGTAATCCGCATGGTTGAACAGCGGGTTCCGTGCTCTGCGATTTGTATAGAAATAATTCTGCCTCGACGAGTATATGGTACTGCCATACTTCTTGCCAGCCGTAATTTGCTACGTTTTGCGTACAATTACCAGTTGCCGACTCCATAACACATACCAGCATAAACATATTGCATTGTTACTTCGGGTATAGGATAGAGGTTAACTAAATCCTTTTTGTTTGAACTACACTCTTTCCGTCTGTTCTTTAAACGGATTAGATAATCCGAATTGAATTGAATTGGTTGAATTAATGGCAGATTTTTTTAGTACTAATCAATATCTTAAAGCGATTGCTGAATGTTTTTGGTTTACAACAAAATAAGTTTTATTTTGGTACGACAAAAAGTCATTATAATATTGTAGTTATCCACTAGTTAAAGTAGTTTATTTATCTGTTTTGTTATAAAGCAAACCGGGCTAAACCTCGACTAAAATCTCTTGGAAAAGTTTTAAAGGAAAAGAAAATTATTACAATCAGAAGATATTTTTCATCCTTATCATGAAGCCATAGACTAAGTTTGCCGCTGCAAGTGATTTCGTCGTAATCAAACAGCGACCTATATCAGATAACTGACATACCCATGAAAACGTCGGTGCTAGGGATGTTATGGATATGAAATTTCGGATCCGGTTACGGATACGGATATAGGAATGACATTATAATCGGTTTCGGATTTGGTTACGCATATGAAATTATTTCGGATTATTTATTTATTTATTTATTTAACACTTTATTGTTTGTACACCATACAATAATATAAATAAGAACATTATTCGTTATTAAGTTCGTTATTCGTTATTAAGTTAATAAGAGCATTATTCGGATTATTCGTTAGTTTCGGATATTTTTTGTTACGGATATTAAATTTTTAAGAAATTCTGAAAAGTAAAATACAAGTAAGTAAAATAATAATAACACATTCAAGGGACGCGAGTGGTCTCCCACTATCCGAAATTATCCGAGACTTTTATATCGGATACGGTTACGGGTAGGTTACGGATCTCCTTAACAACCCTGGTCGGTGCTTAGACAAGTTTTGCGTGAACTCCGTGGCTAGGGCGTCTTATCGGGGTTTGAATGAAACATTTATAGTAATTTATGTATGTCTATATATATGGCTACGATTTGCGTTCCACTAAAACGATCTCCATTCAAATTTTTTTATCTTACCGAGGATTCCACATTAATAATGTGCTTGACATTCTTTTTGTGGACATTATTGGTATCTTTTTACAAAAAATACAATTTTTACTTACATATCAAGAAATATATTGTACGAGTAAGTTCTTAGCTACGTTTTTTAAATAAAATAAAATTTAATGTTGTAGAATTGAATTTTTTGTTATGTAATTTTATTACATACTTAATATGTGTATTTTTAATTAATTAAGAAATGTGATTCACGTAATTTTATGAAAATTAATTGTACTGATACAATTATTTCCACTATGGAGTTAGTTTTATTAGCGCATCAGACGGTATTCAAACCCAGCTTAGCATAATCAAGTACTTCATCTATTTCAATCTACTAAAGAAGCACAACAAATAAGCCAAATTTTAATATCATAACTAAGTAAATTGGCTTAATGAGATCTTAAACCGTTTTGCTCCCAATTTTCTCCGTACCACTTAGTACCTTGCTGTTTAATCTTCTTCTTCTTCCTTATTTTATCGCAACAAGATAATTAATTTAGCGAGCTTTCGCATTTTCTTTTTCGCTCGTTATTCATTGTTTTGAACCGGCTTGTTCATGTTAACGAAACCCCGTAAAATAGGATAAAAATAAGTCTTGGATGATCCTTAAACCTAGGAAGTCAATTATGGGTTATAGATTATAGGGATCTGAAACAAAATTCTTCTATAGATTTCTACAGTACAGAAAAGTCACGTTTTAGACACATTCCGCATAAACTATTGTATATGTACAACAACATAGTATTATATTCTAACACAATAAAGGTTGTATAACAGCTTCGCTTAAAAACTGTGGATAAAGAGTTTAAATCATATCGTAAAATTGTTAACCCTGTAACAAAATTGATCTCGGTATGTCAGCAATGTACAAATGGCTGCGGAGTCACGAGGGTTGTCAGGTGTATGCAAAGAAATTCCGCTATTTGTATACCGTATACAGTAAAAATGCCATTTCTGGACTATGAAAGATATGGCACGTTGTAAATGTTTGCATAATTGCGAACGGTATAAATTTCTTTGTTCCAATTTTAAATTCATAATGAAGGGTACTTTTCTGTTTTCAGTGGAAGTCAACATTACTCAACATTTTATTTGTTTATCGAATTTCAACAGCTGCTGTTTTGACTTGAATACTTGGATTTTTTGATCTGAATCTCTCTTTCTTTACATTTAGGTCTGAAAGGTGTAGCTCGTCTACTATCACAAAAGGTTTTATTTTGTCACACATATTGATATTTTTTATGTTAATCATTTTTTTTATCTCGGTCTTCTGAACTGATACTAAATAAGATTTAATAAGATCATGGAAAATTGGTTTAATAAATTTTTACGCACTTTTTTAAACTATTTAGTAGAAAATCAATAAACCTGAAGCGATTGCTGGAGTACATAAAACTGAAGAAACTAAGGGTCCAAAAAAACTTGAGTTACGTTTTAAAATAACAAATTCCAAACAAATACTATGATAGTAAAGTTGATCATTTCGGACATAAAGTTAGACTGTCCGTTGACGAACTTGCCAATCTGGTCGGATTGGACAAAGTTCGCTGTTTCGCAAACACCTCGGGCGTTTCAGAATTTGGACGAAAGACATTGCTACAATACTAGTTCGTCCATAGTTATTACCCAAAGTTGAAATAAAATGTTTTCCTGATTGACTAATTGCTAAATGTATCGAATACAAAACACCGCGTTTTGTAGAAAATACATGCATATTTAAAGTATGGAAGAACTAGCTGGATTTTGTAAAATATGTTATGGATTATATTGTGGTCGATATAATTTAGGTTTGAAGTGTAAAACAAGACAACAATATTACAGCAATAATGATCGTTAATGGAGATAATAAAAAATAATAATGTTAGCTAGATACTTTAACTAAATATTACGTTTTTAATAACAAAGATAAATGTTTCAATAGAAGTCCTAAAACTGATGTTAATGGTATAATAAACTGTGTAACGATCTATCAAACAGACAAAGGTTTCATCTTCATCACACAATGTTAGGGTGAATAGCCTTCATTAGCCATTATTGTATTTATTACTTGTTGTTAATGTATTAATTAAGTTTATGAGATTACGGGATTTACTTCAGTCGTTAGTGTACTAGTGAGTGATAAGTTAAGATTAATGGTATTTTTAAATAGTGGGATATGGTAAGGAGAAGAAAAAAGGTTAAAACAGTCTTTGTGTTTATTACTTTCTTTTAAAATGGTCTTTGCCACTTGTTTTTAAGTAATCAGTAGACTAACGAGGTGACGATCCACCTGATGATGAGTGGCCATCCTCGCTCATGGACATAAGTAAAATCAAAGACATCACCGATGCGTTGTCGAGCAAGAAAGGCAAGAAAGGAATAAAGAATAAAGAACTGGCTCTTCAAACCCCTGCCCGGAACAAGATGAATCGTTTGGTGGCTGACTCAAAAGGGTGGTTAGCCAGGTAGGCTTCACGGAACGAAACGGTTTTTGCCGTACTGGGGCAGCTTAGGATAGTAACACCAATTCCACGGCGGATGGGTGTCGTAAGAGGCGAATATATCTGGCCAGCTGATGGTAGGACTCCCCGGAGGGATTACATTTGTAATATTGATTTTAATTGTTAATTAGTACCTATACTACTATTATTAATTTTCCATTTGCCTGGATAGCTTCCACCCTTGAGCCCGCCGTCAAACGACTCGTCGTGGTCTGGCTGGAGGCTTGGGAACCAGTCTTTTTCTTCTCGCTTTCTTGGCCGGCAGCGCATGAGTGATGCCTTTGGTGTTGCTGATGTTCATGGGCGACAATAGCCACTTAAATACCATCAGGCGGATCGTCAGCTCGTTTGAAGGCTATTTCCATAAAAAAAGATAATAATACCAATTACCAGTAATAACATTACTGAATTAATAATTATACATAGTATATTAGTTCATTGATATATTTGTCATGCATGTGAATTTGTGTTAATAACTAATAGGCTTTATGTCAAGTTATCGAGATTTTAATAGCAATAATCGTTATTAGTTCCTTCAATTTTAGTTAGTTTCATTCATTAAACTGACAAAAAGAGGTTATTACGAACCGATATCATAATGTGCGAATAGGTTTTTATTAAGCTAGTGCGCTCACCATTCTCGACCACATATTCACTTATCATCAGGTGAGATTGTAGTCAAGCATTAACTTATTTTAAGTAAAAAAAAAATTGACATTTTAAATTGTTCTTATTCATTGTTGTAAAATAATCTCAATTCAATAATACAATTCACCGACTATGGGCATCAGTCAACATCAAGCGTAGAATCAATATCAATAACATTAACTCTGGATTGTAGGACACATTGCTCAAGTTATAGCACGTGAGTGCGCTTGTGTAAATATAAGGTCTGAACTTCGACGCAAATTCAGCATCCCCTGAATCTGCTGACAGAGTAATCCAATAAGCTGCCAGAGTTCGTGATATGTTCTCGTATGTTGTTCAAGATTCTCCAACTATGTAAATAGGTTTTCCAATCAGAACTAAAGGTTAAAAGGGACAGAAAGGATTCCCTTTGTTTATCAAATATTATTATTAAAATCTAATGCGTGATTTTGCAATCCTTCAACTCATTTTTTAGCGACTTTCAATTGCATGCTCATTGTTCTTGTTATTGTGCTCACCGAAATGTCCCAGTTATGATAGTAAATTAGACAAATACAGTAATCTTAAAAAAATTAAAGACTTTTAGAAAATACTAAAAAATAATGATTTTCTTTGTATTGTTTCAGGTAAATATTGTTGTCAAATCCATCATAAATGGAACCACACTGCGTCCGAGTATTAACGGAGAAGTACACATGAAAGTAGGTCTTTGTGCATTGAAACATTGCAGCCCAGATCTCAAACGAACTACGAAGTGATTAGTATGGTTAGTTCGCTAATAAATTCAAGGAATTGTAATGTTCTTAAAGCTTAATTAAACGGTTGAGTATCTACAAATGGGTCAACATAATCACAGCGGCGAAAGCATCTGAACGGCTTAACTGGTTTTGTTGAAACTTAGCCAGTATTACCAGCTTAATAAACTTTCCTTTTCTTTCCCTGTTAAAGTACTTATAAGGATCAACGCTTGATGTAAGCGCATCTAAGCTTACTGCAGCTTAAAAGTTATAATGAAATATGTAAAGGAAGATTTGTATTGTTTGTTCCAATGTGTATCACCGTCTGAATTATTCCTATCGTGAGGTTTCAGATTAAGTATATCAAGTGTAAGCCTATTAGGTATTAATTATCTGGAAAAGCAATAAATTGAAGTTCTAGTTCGGGTGAAAATTCAAAAAATAATTCCGCTTTAAGTTTTCCTTGTAGCATAGGCCCTGAAAGGCTGAATAGATAGTTTTTATTTTGTCAGTTATTTAATACACTGTTAGTTAATCTTACCGTTGTTGTCCGAGACAAACATAATTAATCCACGAAAGATTTATTTAAAAATCATGAGACTGTCCGTAAACATTCACGTAGATAAATATTGAGTAATAGAAGTAAATGAAAATTCTTGATAGAAAGCCGTTTATAAGGGCAATATTTGCATAATCTGCTGCTTTTCATGTATTCCATTTAGAGACATGTCACGTTCAGTCCAAATAAGCGTTGAAAAATATTAAGCTGATTTCAAACAGAATTACGTTTTCCAATCGGTATTCGTCGCAAGACGTTACTCGATTGAGTCAAATCGATTCGTCAATTGGGCACCATTCGCGAATACGCGTAGAGATAATCGTTAAATGCGAATGCAGCGATAGCATATGCGCTTACGGTAACTCAATATTGCTACGTATGTGTTTGCATTCGAATGCAATCGCGACAGACTTAATGGTAATGTTTGAGTGGATTCTCTAGCTATTCACTTTACTCGGATAGGGAGTGGATTAGCTAATATTTAGCGGTTTATGCGGAATCCATTTACATAAGTGTTTTATTCGCGTTGAGTTCGCAATTTGGCGTGATTAACGGGGGTTTATTTTACTTTGCCCTAATTTATGTTTCTAGCTTCTTTAGATAAGTAGTTTCCAATTCAGCATTAGTATATTTTTAGTTTATTATTCTACGCTATAAATTAAAGTTAAGTACTTCTTCTTCTGCTTTTTCTATATGTAAATCAGTAAGATAATGATTCCCATTATTATTTACTAAAGGAAAAATTGCCCTTTTATTGTTGATGGTAAATTAATTCCATTCTCTGGCACAACACACGCGAACATTGTATCGTAGTCCATAATTATGTCCAATATGTTACCTGAATTTCGTTGTGTGTGTCAGAAATAAATCTTTTCTTTCTTTCTTTCTAATTTTTGAAAGCTCTGATTAATTTTTTTTCAAAGAAGTCCAAAACATTTGTACAACAATGCCCAAAAGTCCACATGCACTGTTCTCAACGAAAGGTTTTCCTTCAACAATATTATCTATATCACCAAATGCTGTGCCAACATTACGTAAAATCCATTGGCAAAATATTATATCTAGAACGGGTTTACCTACTTTCAAATCTTCATAACCTACATAGTTAGTTTTAAGTTTAGGAGTTGGCTTATCTGCCAGGAAGGTGGTGTTGTTGCTCCGTCAAGGACACTTGAATTTTCGAGGGGGTAACAATATATTGTGAGGTTGTAAAGAGTTTGCAAACTGCATTCGGGTTTAGTAAAGCTCAATGTTATATCGAGGATTATTTACGAGTGTACTAGAAATATTGTAGAATGAAATCTTAAACATATCGTTATATTTATTTGAATCGGCGCTCTAGAAATTGATGGTGCTACTTCTCAGCCAACACAATCATGGGCCTTTCTAGTGCTGAATATATTGGACCTTACATGGTCCTGTTAAGGTGGTTTTAACACTTGACCACGAACAATAGTAACATTACATTAGCCTGTGACGTTTGTTTATACTGAAACCGATACCTCCTCATCAGACCATATCGTATGCTAGTGTGTCCTGGATATGAATATGTTAGAAATGTAATTAATCATTTTCCCATGATTCTTTCATATTATGCATTGCCTTTGCTAGGATGTGTTCCAGAACATTATTAATTTGATTTATCTTACTTACTTGGCCTTGGCCATACTTATGCAAGTTTCTTTAAATCTGCCTTTCATGCGCTAAATAAAATTTTTCATGTTCTTATCACACAAAAATAGTTAGTAAAAGCTGGCGAATTGTTAAGTGGATTAAAAACAAGAGACATCCCTAAAAAGTCTGATACTAAAGTGATAAATAGATCAGAAATTAATGCATGCCTTACAGGATAAAACGAATCACGTGCTTCCAAACATATCACATATACGAGTAATAAAAATTAAACTTCAGTGCCGCAGTGGAATTCATGTTATGCGAGCACAAGGAAATGAGCTGCAAGTACGGGAAAATTTGTATGCCTTGCATATGAAAAATGTTCTATTTAAATGTGCAATTTTTTTTACTTTGACGGTCAATTCAATGTAGACAAAGTGGATAATTTTTTTATCAGTATCCATAATTTAGGAGAGATTAGTTTCGTAATATACTGATTTCCAAGAAGCCAAGTATTGCGATGATTTTTTTTGTATTAATATAAATCAATCAAACATCAAGTGTTAAAATACTGGCGAATAGAAGACTTTGTAAGAACGAAAGCCATGAAGTTTCAATTCTTCAATTATCCACATTCGCTTTTTTGCGTTCACATTTTTCAATATTCGCGTCCGATAACGATATTGATGACATAGAATAATGCGAACAAGTCTGCGAAAAGTTATGAAACTTCTCCAGCGTCCAGAGACTTTCGCGCAATATTCGAACATGTATACCCAGCGACACATGCTTGACTTACCGAAGTCCACTCCAGATGAACACAGCAAACGTCCTCTGGTATAGGAACAACTGGAGCATATATGAAAATGTTCCATCGAGCTACAAATTAAACATGACTCCTTTACATCTACTTGGTATTCCTGATACGGAAGCATCATATTCTACAGTATGACTGCAGCTAGTTTATCTGTCAGAGGTAATGCAACACGCGCCGCGTTTTAGAATATTAAGCCCGCGCTCGTTGCAAATCATGACGCGGTGGAGAGAGGTCTTGAATTTCAACGCTTCTACACCACGGTGGCTGATACTTTGAATTTTACACATTGCTATTGCTTGGAAGCGAAGAGCTGGCAATCTTAGTGATTACAACATTTCAAAAGATTCCAAGCACTAGCGTTGCTAAGAAAAGTGAACCAGTTTGCGGTTAAAAGGTCTTGGTTTGTTCTTAATTTTTCCTATTTACCAGTCTCTACCAATGAGACAGTAGTCCGATCAATCAATGTGTAGATAAGTGTGAAACATGTCATATATATTCACCAATACATAGAAAACGATAGCTGGTAATTTACAAACATAAAAACGATTTGCAATGGTTTCTCTATATAATATAAATAATATGTTATATCAAACTGAGACTTAAAGAATTAAATTAATCTTGTTGGTATTGAAATAAGTGCTCAATATTCGGAGATATATAGGTATTATATTTTTACCCCCTTTTACATCTTATTTTGGACAGTAACAAATTTTTATTTAATTTACTTTAAATTTTATTTAAAGCTTTCGTCAAGTTTTATTTGAATTATTGTTATAAAAAGTAGTGACATAACAAGGAATGACGTCCTAAACCCATGGATTCTGTAGTCGTAAAGCAAAATCTGGGTTTAACGCACTAGAGAAAGTCGTAACTCTTAGGGATTACCAAACTCGGTCAAATTAAATAGAAGTAAAGATAAATTAAGTTTTTGGGAGTTTTAGAGACTGTTTTGTTGACTGAAGCGCTTCTTTCGTAGGCTTTAATTATTGAGTCTCAAATGTTTTTATTATCACAAAAGAGCATCCTTGTCTTTTGTTTTGTAGCTACTGTACGTAATAGACAGCCGTATTTATTTTCGAGCGTAGTCTGAGATGACTAAGATGAAATGCATTATTTGTAATAATTATTATTTTATTCATGAACCTAAAAATCACTTTTAAGACTTTCTTTCACCGACATTTAGTAGATAGTCACAAATGTCTTGACATTGGACACTCATGACGTCACAAGCAACCAAGAGCCTATGAGAGACATTAACCGCGTACCATCAGGTACCTCATCTGTTCGTTTATCACCGAGTTATAAAAAAAAACAAAACCCGAACACAAATAGGTACATAACGATCATTAAAAGCCCACTCCTGTGAATTGAATGTGACGGGATTGACCGCTTGCTGTCACAGAGCTATAAAGTCATTTATTAAGTTAATCCGAACGTTCCATATATCAATTTAGGTTACCAAAGTTTTGTTGAAGATGTGCTAGTTAGCACCCGTCATTAGATTACTAGTTAATTCCAGGAAAGCATGCTCACTTGAATACTAACAGGAATCGTGCCGCTACTTGTGACTTTAATGCACTGCTACGAGTACGTTAGGTTCTCAGGAGATATATCTCTACATGCAATACCTAATATTGTTATGTAATTCTTAAACTTCGTTAACTCTTATTCAATGACACTGCTGATATTGCAGATTTGACAGTCCGTATGGCGTAATGGTTGCAATGCTGAACCGCCGTGCCCAGGGTTGGATTCCAAGCGAGGCGGAAATTTGAATAATGAGTTTTAATTTCTGTTCTCGGGCTGGGTATGTGTGTACTAATGTCTCTGTGTGTTGTCCTTGACACCCACGACATAGGGAATCCTAGTGTGGGTTATGAGTATTTAGCTAAGTACTTTAGCATTTTTGGAACAAAAAATCTTTCTCCGATCATAGTATGTAATAAATTGTGAGAGGCAGGCGTATACCTACCACATCTAAATAACTAAACATACGGGTTTATTACTCCCGGTAATATACACACCGGCACAATTAGCGGAACAGAAAAAAAAGTGAGACTATGAGATTATAACGCATGTATTTGACGAAAATGTAATTAGACACAAAATAACAAATTGATTAACATCTTTTAACAACGACTTTGAAAAGTCTTCGTTATTTTTTATTGAAAAATAAAGAAATTTGAAATAAGGGAAATTTTTAGATGATTATGAACCATCACAAAAAATAAAAAAAGTAAGCATTAAATGATTTAACAATAAAATTAAAGCAAAATTAATAACGAGTGTTTCTCCCTCTTGCTCTGATGACGGTTTCCATTCGTCTGGGCATGCTACAGATTATGTTATGGATGATTTCTTGAGGCAACCGCTCCCACTCCTCAAGTAATGCGTTTCCAAGTTCATTCAGATTGTTGGGGGGTGGCATTCTGGATTTAACCTTTCTTTTTAGCAAGTCCCAGACATGCTCTATCGGATTCATATCGGGGGAATTTGCTGGCCACTGCATCACCGGTATACCTACGTGGCTCAGATATGCCTGTACCGATTGTGCACTATGAGCACGAGCATTATCTTGCATTGGAATAAAGTCGTCACCAATAAATGGGGCAAATGGTACAACATGTTCTACTAAAATGTCTCTGATGTATCGATCTGCTGTCATGGTCCCTCCTGTGACTATCACTAACTCCGTGCGAGCTCCCAAACATATCCCTCCCCAAACAATAATCGAGCCGCCACCATAAGCCACTGTGTGTTCAAAATTAGACTGTATGTGGCGTTTTCCTTTGCATCTCCATATTCGCTGTCTCCCATCGATCTGTTTTAAAAGAACTCTGCACTCATCAGTAAAGAGAACCTGCTGCCATTCGTTCAAATCCCAATGACGATGTTCTTGCGCAAAGCTTAATCGGTTTACGCGGTGACGTCTCTCAAGTTTTGGGCCTTTGGCAGGTATATACGACCCTAAACCAACTTCTTCAAATCTCCTGCGAACTGTACGCTCACTTACTCGTACTCCTCGAACGTCTTCCAGTTCATTTCGAGCTTGTACAGCCGTTAATCGCGTATTCCCACGAACTCCAAGTTGTAAAAAACTGTCACCTCGCCTCGATGTACATCTTTTTCTACCTTGACCCCTCCTCCTCACAAGAGAATTAGACGATCTGTACCGCTGGATGCTGCGATGAATCGTTGATACTGGTCGACGAAGCCTTGAGGCAATCGATCTCTAGGTATGGCCATTTCTTCTCATTTCATCAGCCCTAATGATTTACAGTGATGTTAAGTCAGGCATAATAAAGAGCTTTTAATAAACAAAATTGCCTATAGAATCACAAATTTATAAAAAACCATTAAGTGCAATTTTTCAAAAAAATTACAATTACGTAGTTATTACTCGAACAAGTTGACAAAACGTATTGTTCGGGAAAATAAAACAAATGAATGAAAAAAGTGTATGTCATCTAATTTTCTATTTTCAAATTTGACAATAAATTAAAAAAATATCATAACTGGCCAGTTCCTCAAGTAAAAGATTTTAAAATCCTGCTTTTTTTGTGTTCCGCTAATTGTGCCGGTGTGTATAGTTTCATATTAAATGTTGATTAGTACATCACCAATTGGTAGTAATTAAACACGAATACATTTCAATATACAATAACGTATGCTGCAAGGTACTTTGACATCAATTTCCATTCGCATAAGCCCGTAACATCTGCTTTTAACCTATTAATGACAGGGCTGAGTTTAGCGAAATTTGAACCATTTCACATCGTCATAACTATAGCTCGTAGTTCCACTTAACATCTCATAATATCGAAATATGTAGCAAGTTATAAGCAATTAGACGTAGCTGTAATTTATCAATTACTTCTTAGTATACCTCAAGTATACTAACAGAAAAGTCTGCTTTATAATGTGAGATAATTTTCCTGCTAATAAAAATGGAATGTTTTCTTTTTTGCGTTGTTAGTTGCTGATGACACAAACTATTGGCACATTTTTATTAAGTAATCTTTATGACTGTAAGTGCAGCTCAAATCCTAGTTTCTCTAAATCTCTAATTTTAGCTCACGAAGGTAAGGTTACTATATTGCTGTTAAAGATGACACGGTTTAAAAAGCTGATGATAGGTATCCATTTATTCCATAGCGTTTCATTTGTGATTCAGAACGGAACCTTACAAGTCAAGTACACGTGCTAACAAGGTATTGTTTTCAAAGAACATCTGCAAGAAACTACCCAAGTCACGAACGTTGCTGTACGAGTAGATAGCGAAACTGAAAACATTAACACGTATGCCATTTGTACGCTCTTTTGTACCTAAATATAACTTAGCTACGTTATCACAAGAACGTAGGTTACATGTGTTATGTCATTTTTACCATTACACTGACAAATTGGGGGGTAAGTCGAAGGCATCGTGCATAGTTTTCGGTAAAATTGGATTACTTAATTCGAATTTATTTTGTTAATTTTTTTATGGAAATAGCCGGCAAAGGAGCTGATGATCCACCTGATGGTAAGTGGATATCGTCGCCCATGGAAATCAGCAACACCAAAGGCATCACTGATGTGTTGCCGGCCAAGAAACAGAGAAGAAAAAGAAAGAAAGAGAACTGGCTCTCAAGCCCCCAGCCGGAACATGACGAGTAGTTTGACGGCTGACTCATGCTCAAGGGCTATCCAGGCGAACCCCATGGAGAAATAATAATAGTAATAATGGTATTAGTTCACAATTAAAATCAATAATACCTACCAATAAAATTAAAATCAATAATACCAAGAAATCGCTGAATGTAATTGTATACCTTTAATATTTGCCTTAATTACTAATGGATTCTCTCATTAGAGAAATATGACAAAAATATGGGACCAATCTGAAAGTATTTCCTTTCTTATAGAAATAATAATTTTCTAAATAGGCCAAGGAGTCTTTGAGTAATCTGGGGGCTTACCATGACATCTTAAAACAGGCCAATATTAGCCAATAATTGAGCTGTCCTGCTATATCCTACCATGACCTAGCTAAAGCACAGGTCAGCCAGTGATCACGTGACCGTAACAGGACAGCGGTCACGTGACTTCGATAATCTTCTGCCCTGCGATTTGTGTACCATGAAGCGATTGTTGACGTATTGATGTCGGAAAGCGGCCTATGTCAACGTCAAAATATTACAGCCTACCGAAAGTAACTTTAATTGTCCTGTTTTGGCTGTTTCGTTTATAATTTCTTTATACCGTAAGTTATTGTTATATAAAACAGTTTGAATATAAATTTATGATATTGAAGAACATTAGGTATTTGGTAAATATTAGCTATCGACCAATCTGCTTTGCCTACAATCTAATCTCTACAAGCTGTTTCCAGCTGTTGTTTGTTGTTGTTGTCTCGAGAAACGCCTTGCTAAATACACCGAAGAGCATCAGCCAATAGAGCAAGCAGGATTTATAAGTACGTATTCAACTATTAGACCACATTCAAAAAGATTACATCATGGAAGGCAGCTATAGCAAGAGAACCAGAGGCAGAACGGCCGGGCGGCCGCGGCGGATAGATGGCTCGATGAAATTTTGTAAGCAGCGGGAAAAGAATGGATTGATAAAGCGAGTGACAGAATTATGTGGAGAAAAATGAAGGAGCCTTTACTCTATAGAGAGAGTATAATATAAAAAAAGGAATATAAAAAAAGAAATATATAATAATGATTATTGAATTAAATTTAGTCAAGAATTAAGATAAAGGAAAGGATTAACGAACCCTAAAAATTGCTTTAACTTTAAGTTGAAGACTTTTTATTTATTTAAATCATTTATTTCGAAATCACAGATAGATTCTTCAGTTTTCTTATTTGTATAGAATATAGATTGCATTGCATGCTTTTTAGTCGTTATGAAATTGTAAATTGAATTTTCTATTTAAGAAATAAAAAGGTCTAATTATTATTTTTATTACTATAGTATATTTTTATAAACATATACCATATATTTTTATGTATGTGGAAGAAAATGTATTATATGATAATGGTTATTCAATAATATTCTGTTTGCTTTGCACCAAGATAAGTATATTTTCAGTTATCCTAACGTTCACATCGATAACAATCTCTACTACTCCGTGATCAATAATAGAATTAGAATATCCTACGTATTAGGTATAATGTTCTAAATAAAGTGACATATTCCATATTCTAAATATTTCGTTTTTCTTCATAACTCTTCTCGTATGACATCATCAGCATCTGTATCAATCGAACGTTGTAGAACCACAGAGGTCGCTCGCCGGTACGGCTATCCTGACGTGCGCTCGTCCTAGAGCGCCTCCGCCCTCATGTCTCCAGTGGACCCCTTTGATCACTGGGTGCTCGTCATCGTACGCATTTACTTCTGATGTAGCCGTACACTAACATGGCTTCAACAAGTTTCTTATTCAAAATCCCATCTCCAACCCAATTCAACATAAATTACATATTATCACAGTAGGTAAATATCCGCCTCGAATTGTACATGACCTACAGGCATTCATGAAAATGAAAATGCACCACCATCACAAAATAAATATCTTTCATTTCTTTGAAAGTACGTTAAAAATTTAAAATTGCACTTAACAATTTTAAATTATCGCTCCTAAATCACACATTTTATTAGACATTTGGACATGTCACTGTGTCAAGTGTCAAGTGTTGTAAGATTACGTTCAAAAATGTAGGCACCACATAGCGATTATTTTTGAAGTTATACTTCTTTTGGCGCGATGGTGAAAAATGATGAGAGTGAATTTCTACGATGCGCGCGCACACCGACACCTAAATTCTGCATCGTGAAGTTAGCTCAATTCTGTATTTTTTCTGTATGCAAAAAAGTTTTCACAGTATTTACCTCATTACAAACGATTTTATAATCGATTGAATTGATTCATAATAATCGATTGATGGAATATAATAATATATTTTATGTATTATTTGTTAATAATAATTATAATATTAATTTATTTCTTACATGTTTTCGTATTCCATACATATTAAAACTATGTAATATATTTAGAATTACCATTCAATCGTTACGCTAATTTTATTAAATTACATTTCGAATATTTTGACATCGATTAATCGATTGACAACAAAGATGATGTAATCCCTAATAATGTCATTTTGGTAACCATAGTATTTTTAAATAACACCACTGTACTGTCATATTTGTCATCGATCTTTCATGTTTCTACGCGTGGTTTTTTGTATTTTTCTATTAAATATTTTCAGCGTACCTATTTGGAGTCCTATTTACTATTGAAACTCATCGACACGCACACAGTTATTTTAATTTACTGTTGTATTCGATTTCGTACTTGTGTTTTGGTGAATGTGTTTTCGCAGTTTCGCTACAATTTCTGGCAAACCAATACTATATGAATATGGACTACTTAATCGCCTGTTTTGTGACTGACAAAGGTTCAGAATAAGTCCTGAACACTGGATAACGTACCCTACACATCTTTAGAAGATCAGTAGTTTGCTGTGGCCATACTTACAATGAGTATGTTATGGTATCTTGATTGGGCAAGGTACCAACGAAATATAGCGCCTCCTGCACAACTAGACGAAATATTAATATAAATGATAACTAATAAAATCTCTTGAAATATGCAATAGCTTTTATTATACAACCTTTTTATGACATTCGTTTTGGGTAAAAACCATTTAAGTAGTAGATAGTATAATAGACACCCGCCAACTTAGTTTTAACCATTAAACTCGTAGATTCTATTGGCAAGTCACGTATTAATTTTGGGATTTTATTATAGAAATGTACACCAAGCCCTATGAAAGATCGTTGCACTTTACTTTGGCGGAACGAAGGCGTAATTAATTGATACATTCTTTTTGTTTGGCGATTATTAATATCAAAATTTTGTTTATACGCGTTTATATCTATTCTTCCTTATAAAAACTACATTATTAATTTATTAAGTTGGTTAACCTTAGCTGTGTGTTGTAATGTTTAGTTTGTACGATTCCCTAACATGAAATATTACATGTTTCTTCTGATGTATATAAATATTATTTACTAGGTTGATCCAAAAGTAACGATAGTAAAAATGATACACGTTCAAATAAAATAATGTATTATTTTACAGTCTCCTAACTAATCAGTTGACATTCTCGGTAGTTATATTAAAATTACAACAAATTGAATTGCTTTAAATTGGGTTGGCATACGAATGATCCAAACGCACGCCTAATGATAAATAATCACTATCGGACGAACATGAATCATCAAAACTGCTCTCAGATTCCGTATCACACTCGTCTTTCAATTCTATAATAAATTTATCAATTTCCGCGTCTAAGCTTCCATCCATTTTACAAAACTTATCCTCAAATATGTCGCACATGTTTTATACGCAGTCGGGTTTTTTGTATTTTTTAATTTTTTTGTGTGTAATAGACCTATAATTGATTCAGTTGGAAAAAATATTAGAACACGATTTCGTGAGCCATGACCACGTTTTATGCTATAATATGTACCTACGTTTGCCCAAAATTCTTCTGTATTTTCATTGAGCGACTCAGTTTCTTTTGTTTTTTGTATTTATAACACTATTTTCTATTTTAATTTTCAATATTATATTACATTGGTAGAAAATGCAAAAATCGGGAGAAACGGTCGCTAAAACGTGATATCGGGAGACGATAATCAAAATCAGTAGATCTCCCGATAAATCGGGAACTTTTACAATACTCGTCACTTGACAGCAAGTAATGCTAATCTAATGGGAAGGTAATGACAGCTTGTCAGAGGTAAAATAACTGTGAACGGACTGTAGTAGTAAATAGTAATCGATACTTGTCTTTGGGACTAGGAGCACATTCTTTTTCTCTCCTTAATCTGTATTAAAGTTTAATGCCTGTCGGAAAATAAATTATTCTTCAACTGAACTGAATAAAATCTTTCATTCCCTCCCCCCCACAAAAACTGGTTTTACAGCATGGTATCGTAATAGTTCTCGTAATAGAACATAGATGGTGTTTTTACAATTGTAAAAACAGAAAAAAAAAGATTTACAATTGATTAGTTTTTGCAATTGTAAAAACACCATCTATGTTCTATTACGAGAACTATTACGATACGTAGCAAAGTAATATTAGAATATACTACAAAATTAATCACAGATGGCGCTTAACACATATAGTTTGGCTATAGAGATTCGTAAATTAAATTATTTCAAAATATTATTTCATTTTTATTTTTACTATTGCTGTTTTTGAATATTGTATTTTGAACAATGTTTTTTTAATATTGTTTTTTGATTTTTTTTTCATGTCAAAGAAGTATAACTTCTCACGCGCGTACAAAAGTACACGCACCCTTTTTTTTGGTAATCTTAGAGAACGAACGGTTTATAAGCTTAATAAATAACGAACGTTAAGTTTCTATAATAAATTTCAAAATCTTCGATTGAGATTGTTATTTTAAATTTTTAAAAACATCAATATTACCCATTGATTTGAAAACCGGTAAACCGATAAAACGCTCTATTTCCGAACTTAAGTAAAACAAATTTTGTACCGTGCACAGAGTACTTAAACACTACGTTGTACCGCGCAGGTCTTAGACTAAGATGCCGGACAGAAGTAGAGGCATTACAGGCCATCAAGTGAACGTTCATGGTACGAAATACACTCCTGTCAGGTTTTAGCTACAAGCTGACCTGTCCTGTACATGACACATTTTATTAGAGTTCATGGTAAGGCACCTGGGAACATAAATAAAAAACATTCCAACGAAATTAGAACCTCCTCCTTATTTGAAATCGGTTGCAAATTGGTACGTACTACAATTTTATAATTAATAATTACATAATTAGACGTACGAATATATGTGCTATTACTAGCTAACCGGGCGAACTTCGTATCGCCAAACAATCAATGAATGTAGTGATACTTTTAACTAAGCTTTTATAGTCATAGTTGGTTTAACAAATCAGAGATCATTGAAATCAGTACAACCGCCTTAGCCTTTTCTCCCTCTCACTTTTCGGTGTAGAAAATAATTAAATTACTAATATCGCTATTAAAAATAGGGGTTGGTGGTAAAAGGGTGAAAATTTAGGGTTATATGTATTTTTATTGCCTAATCATAAAAAATAATTCATTTTTGGGGTAGACCGGGTGGTTAGTTTAAGTTAAGGGTTTATCATGTCCTTTTTCAGACCTACTAAATATACACACAAAATTTCATAAGAATCGGTCTAGCCGTTTCGGAGGAGTTTTGTTACTAATGCTGTGACACGAGAATTTTATACGTATATATTATAGATAGATGTCTTCTGTGGTACGGTCTAAAGAAGTCAAACTGTCAAAGTGAGCAAATGAAATTATTATATAAATATAAGTATGTTTATGTTTACGGGAACATTTATCGATAGAAGTGGTTAGTGATAGTAGATATAGATGAATAAAAATACAAACAAAAAGCTTCAAACTTTGTGGTATTTTGTAAACTCAGATATGTATTACTGTCCTATTATAATTTAACATAACAAAATGTATAAAGCGTATTTATTTGGCAGACGCTCTACAACGGTCGACTGAAGGGTTAATCCCTTCATTTGTAAAAAACAATACTTACCAAATTTCTAACACTACTGACATCTGTGCCCCTAAATAATTCATTGGCCTTTCACGGATAATGCTTGAGCGCATTTAAGCCGGGTCTACACTTAGTCTAATTAGCTCAGTGGCTCAAACAAACAATGTTTACATTCGTTATGACAGCTGCCATTAACTATGAAAAATGTCATGTATGATTTTAGACAAATTAGCTGACAAAAGCTTCGTTCGGCGTTCAGTCAAGTTTTTGGTGGCAGTAACGCTTAAATGCACACCCCTCTAATAAAACTACCCCACAGGTACGTCTCAGCTGGCCGGTTATACAAAAATACCCATCAAAAACACTTGAACCAAAGGCAACTAGTATAAATTTTAAAATAAAAAAAAACCACCTGCTATCATACATATTTGAAATCCTTCAAATTAAATTTAATCGTGTCAAATTAAAGAGGTGAGCTCTTTAATTTGATACCCATATTGCATTATTCCGTTAATTTTTATTTTTTGATACTTCAAACAATGGCATCTCACAGCCACCATAGGTATATTATTAGTTTTTTTTTTATTTCACTTGAGTTATCAGGACGAATCCAACGATATCTTAATAATATAAATCCGTTCAGCAGTTTGGAAGATATGAGGTAATAAAGGAATGTTACATGCATACATACATACATACAAGATACGCGAGAAACATTACCCTTCCTGGCAGTCGGGTAATAAAAACACCTAAGATCATAGAACAAAGTTTACATTTATCTCTTAAATAACTGCCTTATCCGGGAATTAAAGTCCTCGGGTAACTGGGCTACAAAATCAGTACTTGTCAATGAATAGAGACCTATTTGTTAAGTTATAAAATGAACACTTAATATTCGACATATACAAATTAATTGCGCTAACTAAACCGAAACGCCGCATTCCGGCAAACCTTCCCTTCATTAAACCGGCATAAAACTGCCACCCAAATAAATAAATAATTTAATGGTTATTACCCAAAAACAACTGACGGTTTAAATGAACCCGAGGCATACTTATTCAGTCCTCATTTACACATACGGCCGTCAAACTTCGCGTCGCCGACACAAAGTTGTCCACTATGAATGGTTGAACTCGCAAATAACATTATGTCGCCGTTTCACTCCCGCTTGTTAAACCGAGACCCGCGGTCCATTGGACCCCAGAATAATTAATTCCTAGTTAAACTTTCGAACACTAGAAACACCAAAATTAAATGTGGCTCTCGTATTTAACTGTCGAACTTTGTTACGCTGGGATGTATGATGTGACTTATTTGGTGACGTTTATTATCATTTGTAAAGGTTTTTAGGTGTATGTTACATTAAGCATTTATTACAGTTTTATGATTTTTTATACTCTCAAAATTATTTACCTTTGTCAGAATGAGATCGCACATAGACGAGAATCTTTTTATTAATATGAAATAGATATACATAGCAAATGAATTGTGTAAGTAACATCAAGTGTAATAAAAAGTTCTTTCTGATGCAAAATAAAACTAATTCTACTAAATTCCACATCAGGGAGTCGTAGACAGTAAATATAAAATTATAATACAAGGCCAAAAACCCCATTTGATACATACAAGAAAAAACTTATATGCGAATATTATAACAGTATCTTACATAAGACATAAGTAAATGAGTTTACTTATTCGGCAAAAACTCACGTTAAAGCTGACATTGAGCTAATCTATGGTCGGGTCCGTATGACGATACAGATTTAATCCTCAAGAGTGGACTGTCCCAATAAATGTAAAACCAGTTTTATAAGATGACCGAGCGATCCTCTGGGTCTATGAGTTTTACATTGGACGATACGACAACGACACGACGAGCTTAGTGGAGTTACTATAATGTAGTTATAAAATAATTCCAAACATTACTTAACTAATACTATAATAACATTTACTGCTGTGGCAGCTTCATTAGGCACACATAAATGTCTACGTGTGTACACAATATATAGTTAAAATGTCGATGGTGGCCATTATCTAATTAATTACGTTACGACAATTTTTGCCATTTTTGACCCTTGCCTCCGTGAAAGAGCACATAACATTTGCGGACTCCCCCTCTCCCTTCATACGTAAGATTTTTCTAGTCATAGAAAAGGATTTATTGCACCAAAACTTATAATTTTTTTCAAATATTTTTAGTCTTTATTATTAGTGTTTAACTTGTTAAATATTACGTAACAATGGTTTAACCCCCTCCATTCTTTCAACATAAGGGCATGTAGAGATTTTGAGGACCCCCCTTTCCCTCGAGATCTTTACGTGGCCCCTTGCCGTGTCGTAACGAATAAAGAACAGGAGATGTAGTATGATTCACGTTGAGAAAATGCATTCAGACATTCTATAATGAGTGGTTTCCTGAAGCTCTCATCTTAGCAATTCTGGACATTCTTGATTAATAAAACAATAAATACTGTAACTGTTTATACATAATGATACATTTTATTGTATGTAGGTATTAGCAATATAGTCTGCACAGTTATTTTTATATTTTACAACAAGTACCTATACTATCCTACTAGTAAATAAAGCGAAATAATTCATTGTTGTTATTAGAAGTGCCTTCATCACTTTGTTTTAAGCGTATTTTGATTTGGCAGTTCAAGTCTCACTATGTTCGTTGTTCGCAATGATATTGTATTATATGTATAAAAAGGGTTGTTAGATTTTTACATGACAATCCCAAAAATATATAAAATGTACTACAAACTGTTGCCAGTTAATTTATCAGTGTTTAATGACACTTGCTCCATTCATGTACAATAGGTCGAAGCGATTCTATTACAATTTAACAAAACAGGTCTAACAACATAGTATTAAATATTGAAGCATGCCGGCAAGATGCTTGTTTTAATGGGCTATCACTTCCGTTTAACTACTTTCTTGACTATCATTTTAAACGCTTTTCTTCTGGTTTATTTCAATGAATAATATAATAGTATATTGAAACTTGGTGTATAAAAAACCAATGTTAGTACCTTAATACCCGTACCCGAAAGAATTTTCTATTTCTATTCTCTTTTTATCAGGTAATAACTTGTATAAAAATTGTTATATTTGCCCATTTTATCACATTAGGGATAATTTATTTCTTTAAGTAAAAAATATATCCGTTAATTGCAGATGCATAAACTAAACTTCAAAATTATACCTGTGAAAAACGTCCCATGCGAACATAATTTCCCAGGATGAATTACACATATTCCATTATTTAATCCAAGGTATCTATGCCTCAAATTTTATCTAAAAATTCTTTGACGATTTTACGTGATTGAATCTGAAAAAGGCATAACGCGTACATAATGTTTTATAAAAAACTTGAAAAAGAATACTAAACCCTTCAAAAATCCACACTTACCTAGATACTAATAAAAAGCTTATACTAGATCTAACTTACCAGTGTCATCGCATACAAATTCCATATTATGTTACAAGGTGTGAGCGCTCGTTTCGATCAGGCTGTTTAAATTCTCAGGTGTATTTTATTAACTCTCTCCCGGAACGAATTTAAATCCGCTTTTATAATATAATACCAGCTTTCCATAGATCAACACTACCTAGGGCGCATCTGTTTCTCTCCAGAAATATTATTTTACCTAATATTAAAATTCATGATGTACAATTCCGAAGATGTTTTATTGTTTTGTTTATTAGGTCAGGTTATAGGGCTAGCTTTAAATTAGTTAAAGTATAATATACTAATAGCCTTAGTGAAAAAAAAAATTGATGTGAGCCGTGACGTGTGATTTCAAAATTAGGGATAACTCAAAAACTACTCGTCATATCTCGCTCAAATTTAAGTGAGACCACATGACAAGCACCAGCTTTCGATTAAAAAAAGAATCATCAAAATCGGTTCACCCAGTCAAAAGTTCTGAGGTAAAAAACATAAAAAATACAGTCAAATCGAATACCTCCTCCTGAAGCAGTCTGTTAAAAATCACATCGGTACTTAAATGTCACCTATGAGGTTGGCATTTCTGTTTTTACTATCAAATATTGCAACGCGTCACTTCCTGTCCGTCAGTCCCGTCCCGTCCATATCATTAAAGAATGGAATTTATGTTAGCGATGAATAATTGCTCATGATGCCGGAAATCAGCTTCATTCTAGTCGCACCCCTCTGCATTGCACCTGTTTCGAATTAAAGACTATTCAAATTCAGTCTTCGGGTATCTGAACATTTGCATATTTATTCCGCGCTTATTAGCTATAGTATTCGCGCTCACTCGCACTTAGACCTAAGACATAAGTGCGAGTGTGTGCGCAATATATCAACGAGTGCATCGAGATACTGCGCTACTATAGGGGCCAATAAGGGAGCAAGCTGTTGCGAAATGCCAATTCATAGGGGTCTAAAAAGTATACCCCCAAATAGCTCGGAGGGAATTTCGTTAAGTTTTAATGAACCGTGATTGTTGTAGGACCCTAATAAATCCGATTTGACGAGTCTTTGCATGCTAGTTAATTTATCGCATTACGAGTGGCTTTGTGTATTTTTACAACATGTGTTGCTTACAAAAAATATGGTCAATTGCGTGGCGGGAAGCAATGGGTTAGAATTTAATGGTAACTACTTGTTTTATTTGGAAAACTTTTTTTTATAATAAAACTTAACCTTAATAAAAAACTGGGCTGAAAATAATTTTGAAGAGCCCAATCAAAATACTCAAATTTCAAATACCCGATTTGGACCTGGATTATGTTCTATTGAATAAACGGTGAAAATTGTCCAAATCATGCCAAAAATGGTTTTTTTAATTCGGTTGCTATTAGGGAGCTATACATATATGCATCAAGTAACTTCAATTATTCCTTCTTGGTCGTCATTGTGTTGATGACACCTCTGGTTTAACAAAGTCAAAGTCAAAGTCAAAGTCAAAATATTTTATTCATATAGGTATCACTGATACACTTATGCACGTCATTTTTTGGCAAATCCAGGGCAGCCTCACCATCGTGGCCCTTTTCCCGTCTGTTACCAAAACCATAAATGACGGGACCGCAAAAGTATACAAAATCCACATGTTTGGACCAACTTTTAGTTTTCTGTAAAGTTTTTGTTTGCAGCTTGGGTGTTTTTAACGACTGCACCGCCCGCTGATACCGCATTGAGTAATAAATTCTTAATCTTGACTATTCTAGACCACAGACATGTAGACTCTAGGATTTAAGGCCGAGCAATAATGGTTTTTTTAAATTCTGCAAAAAATATGCCCTACCTAACCTTTAGCAGTAACCCGAAGATATACTGAGATTTCTTCCCGTATTTCGGTCTTCCAATATATTGTTATATGTATTTGTATTCCATCATTTTATATTCCTTCATGCTTGTGTGTGTTACCCACCGAATAAAATCTATTAGCGGTAACATTTTAACAGCTGATAGTAATAATTATGATGAGGTAATCAAAAATTAAATGGAAAACAGTACTGCTGGTTACTGCTGCTTTTCCGTCTCTGGTTTGAATCGCAATTCAAATAATAGAATCTGACAAGTAAAGGACGCGTCTATGCGAAAATGTTACTTATGCTCATGTAAAATAAATATTCCGAATAGGTAACTGAGCTTTGGCGCGTTTTTATATTCGGGTGTGGAATAAATAAATATAGGCTGCGTTGGTCTGACGGGAAATACGAGATATAATTTACGAGTACGGGGCGAAGTGGCATTTGTTGTTATAGGATATTTTTGTAGTAGAATACGTAACGATAATACTGCGTTTGTAGCTTATTTTCTTTTATCCTAAAGACACATAAAGACCAGGTGATCAGTTCAGTGACAGAGACTCTAGTCGATTCTCAGTAGAGATCGTAATAGGTTATACATTTTTGTACTTTCTAATACTATTTTGTTCAATTAAAAACGTTGATGTAAAGAAAAATTTAACTAGCCTTAATGTCAATAAAGACTTGGCAAAAACTTTTCATTATTCCGCACTTGTCTTAAGACTTATTATATTATACTTTATGGAAATAGTAGGTTTAATGGATGGCCATTATTAAACTTTGTCGGACATGTATTAGTTAGCCGGTTACGAAGTAGACGTCAGTAGTATCTATCTGTACACGTCTGGGGCACCGTAATCGAGTGACGGAATCTGATAAGGATCAGAGGTTTCCGACAGGAGCCTTCCTGAAGTGGACCGACTTGACGGAAGCTAAACTAGGACGGTGGGTACATTTTAGCGGGCAGTTACCTAAACTATTTACTAAGTAGATAAATAGAATTGTTACATAAAATGTTTGATTTTTCCCATAAACTTGTCTACTTGAAGAACTCTTGGGTTTTTCGCAATGACAATAAAAGCAAGCAATGTCAATCCTAAATTCAGTGACGCAAATGAAGGGAAGTCGATTTTCTTACAATATTTTCCTTCCGTTAAGCAAGTGAAAATTATTTCATGTACGCCATTTTAGAAAATTATACATGTGCTGAGCATTCGAAGTTGGTTATTTTATCCAAGTTAGTGACGGAATTGATGTTTAAGATTGTAAACTTTACTGTTGTTAAATATGAAAAATGTTAAAATAGGTAGAATTTGGCCATCAAGACAATTTGGTAATTTATTAAATTGAATTCCATTAAAATGGTGCCGTTAATATAAATAAAAGATAATAGTCATCAATAACAGAAGAGCCTGCAGATTAATTCAACTGTAATGTAAAATCGTTCATGCAAAAAAATAATTGGTTCCCCTACAAAGGACTCTCCATCTATTTTCGATGAGTGAAAATTTTAATTTCAAAAGTTCAGCGTGGTTACCGTTGTTTGAAAATTTACTTTTATTTATGACGACAATGTTTTTGTTATCTATCCTTTTTGTTATTAACATCATTGTTATTACTTCAGATAAAGATGATGTCAAAGAAGACTAAAAAGCTTTTGGAATTTTATGTTTAATTCATTGAATACTCGTATTAAAGGTGACGGTTTCAAGGTTTCAACCAGATTTTATTCTGTAAACGCTAATTGGAACCTAGCTTCAGTCTTCGCAGTCTTTCCTCCTTTTGTGAATAAGGTAATGTAATGTTTTTATTAGTGAATATTATTTTTAAAATAAAAATATATTATGTCATAATTTCAGTCACAGAAATTAACGGTATGCGGCGTTTTATAACTCATTAGGGTATTCCTAACGTATTAGATGAAGTCTAGCCTGTCGCCAACGTTGACTGATATTCTTAGATAACTTGTATTCTAACATTCTACGGTGTTAGGATTTGTCGTGAATCCAGATCCGTGACATGATTACAGCTATAGTAAAACACTATTAACTTCTGGCATAATTCGTACAATTTACAAATCTAGAAGACATCTTCAATTGCCTCATCATATTATTCATACCGGCGCTCGTTATCGCTTCAAAGAATTCGCAACTTTACATATTATTGTTCATTGTTGCGTTGAGTGCGGGAATACTTGGCATTACATTTCACTGTCCATTGTTCGCGACGAGGCGAGCGTGAGCTTGGGCTGTAGCTTCACATTGCTGCTTTATGAGTGCTATCCTTTTTATGCCCTCCTGGTAAATATCTCCGCTGGAGCTTAACTTGGAGCATTTTCTTTTATGCTGATTGGAGTAGTGGAAGGAAAGAGTTATCTGGAAAGGACTGAAGGATTTCCTAACTCAATATAATCCGTAGATCAAGAAACATTGTAACAGGTAACAAGAGTGACAATATGTCCCAGATACGCTAAGCTTAGTGATTTGAAAAGTTTAGGAACATCATCCTTGGTGATGATGGTGTTGCTTAATCTGAGCGGTAAATAATCGTCGTAACAATAGACCTACGAAAAATAGATTGTCTGGATAGCTGTCACAAAATAATTGTTACTAAATTCGTCACAAAGCGTAAATATGCTATGAGAACCCAGCAAAACACCAAAGAAGTTTTCTTGTAGAAGGCAGAAAAACATTTGTTGGCGAATAAATGTCTTGAAGTTGTTTGAAAGTTGTGACGAGGTTCTTTGTCCAAACTTCTAATACACGAAGCTGTTTTCAATCAAAGTTGGTGTCTGCGTAAATACTTACTCTATTTGGTCCAGTGTCGTGCTACAAAATATTTTTCTGCTCAGCTCTTGTTTAAAAAAAATTGAAATTTGAACTTTCGGTGAGATCAATAGGGCTATTGTCTAAATACCAATCTTAAATTAAATTTGAAAGCACTGCTTATCTATGAAGAGATTATTATCGATGACCAATGACCAAAGTTTAAACTTTGATTTGAACATTTTGAACTAATAAATCAACCACGTTAAGACAAACCGAATTTCGGAGGACCCTGCGAAACGTGAGATTATTCTCGTATGCGTCAATTTTACGACAATTTGGGAGTTGACGGCAAATGTATTCAAATCGGTGTTTGCGTGAACCTAAGTACATAAATGAAATTTGGTGAAGGGCGGCTTCGTCTATGGGACTATAGGCGCCTGCATAATACGAGGTAAATGGTTGAATACGAAATTTGACGGAACTTTCCAAGGGTCCTTTATTGAAAGCTCGCGCAGACGTTGTTTGACGTTGTCCTGAATTGGTTACGTAAGCTCTCGTGTTGGCGTATTCCGCCAAAAGTTGAAATTTGATACGAGCCGTAATTTATTCTTATTAGAATTCATAGGAGTTGGAACAATCTATATGCAAAACAGCTGTAAACAAAGCTATACGCATTCCATAGCTGTTACACCGTGTTTGTGTTATTATTACAATTGAATTTACACGCACCATTACTTAGCGTGCTTAAATGTTTTCACTCGGATTATTGGATTTGATGCAATGCATTTTTGACACAAAATGATTTATTGTTCGATATTTTAACGTCAGATGTTTAAATGTTGAAGTTGTACCTATGTAATGTAATATTTAGTTTATAATGTGACCTATAAATTACTTCTATAAACGACAAACAGACGGAAATACAGTTCAAACAAAAACCAGAGATTAAACTGAACAGTGCAATATCTAGGTTAAAACATCCTGTGCAAAGAAAAGGCCTGAATGTAAACAAATCACTGCTCCCAAGTTATTTCCAAATGATTTGACGTTAACACAGTTTTGCGTAACTGAGCAACCAAGGCGGTCCTTCAGGGATTTACGAAGTTTAATGAATGGCTTAACTTGGTGAGCGGATTTTTCAAGAGATCATCTGACTAAGCATTGTTTACTACTTCTAACAGCTTTGATAATTTAATACTTTATCATACGTATTCAAGCGAAGTATGTATTTCAAAAACAGTTCAATGAAAAAAAACTCAACCCCTTTTTTGTAAACAAGATACCTAATTGTCTGCTATTGCCCCAAGGAATTTTATAGTAGTAAAAATCTTAGAAGTTTGAGGTCATGAAATTATTAACTTTAATGTATATGTTAATGTATAAAACATAAACTGCTAGTATAAAGCAAAAATATTCGCCGTATCATGTTTAATACCAAATCACTGCTCATTCTAATTCCCGAATGCATTACGCGAACGTCCAAAATGTTCCAACCGTTTTGCGTAACTGAGCTATCAAGACGCTTATCTCCCGGGATTTACTAAGTTTAATGGCGTCTAAATTTCATCGCGATATTATAACGAGAATCTTCGTTTTTTAAAGGATTATTATTTGAGCTCTGTTTATTATGACTTAAATCCTCTGGTACTATTTAAACTTTATTCTTCGGTAATTGGTTTTATATTCTCTTACTGAGAAAAAAGATGATGTAACGGCATGTTAAGAATCATTTGTTTAATATTATGTTTCAGCTTTTTTATGTCCTACCTTTATGATTATGTAGGTTAGGAGGTCTTTATAAAATAGCTTCTTATCATGTACATGATCCATTTCTCGGGTTTACCCACGGTTCATGGCTGATTGCTTACAAATGACAAACATTGAATATATATTACAAATTATTGCAAATTCCCGCCTGTACCGAGACTTTATTGGCTCTGTCCAGGGAGTCTTTAATATGTAAAAGTGCACGCCTATATCGTTTAGGATTTGGCGGCGACGTTCACTTGTTGTACTCGCCTGCGATTCCGCATCTAAAAATAGTTCTGAAGGTTTCAACGGTGAATGTTATCTTTGTATTACAGATATCCTGCAATGCAATGCTGTGTCACTTTAGAGGTGCACAACCTTGCGCGTTTTTAACAGTTTGCTGGTGGATAAAAGTTTTGAAGATGACAAAAATATGTTGTTTTTACAAGCTTTTATTTAATTTTTATTTAACGCATAACCCGAGCTCATATGGTGTGTTCAACAAAACACTGGCGCACAGCCATAGCAAAACGTCACTATCGTTATTTAGGTAGTTCACTGTATAACAAAATTAATAAATGTCTTGAATCTTGATATTATTTTATCCGCTTACGTCTAACATAATATGTAAAGAAAAATGTCTAAAATGGCTTTTAACTCTCTGTTATGATGAAACGGAAGAACTTGTAGTCTTTTTAGTTAAACAAATCATTTACACACACACACACACACATATACACATACACCACAGCTAACACATTACTTACACACTTATTACACATCAATCTAAATCACTAACGCACTCATTCATCCATACCATTTATTGTACTAACTTGTGCATATTAAAATCTTTGAAATATTGTGGAACTCAGTGTTACTGGAGGGCGTTGATCACTGCAACACAGTTTTAAACTATCGCAGGATCATCGTTATCATTATGTTTATTGTAATCATGTTTTTAAAATGCAAATAAAGTTCTATTATTATTATTTATTAAAAAAAACTTGCTTTGTTCTTTAGTTTGTTAGCATGTCATATGTATGGGCCAAATCTTGCAAGCGGAGTTGAAATTTCATTCCAAACTTCATATCCTACCTACCGCCCTCAGGGGTCATACCAGAAATCTGCTCAGCAATCAACAGCAACAACCCAAAATTTTAACCCTAAAAGTATTTTTTAATCTTTTTTCTACAAACAAGCTATTCAAGCATTATAACGCAATTTAATGAAGTGTGATTATGCGGAGCGTTTGGCATATAAATTTATTTACTATCTATTTTATTAATTTTGGGTTCTACGAAATTCAACATTTCCGAATATTTCCATTACATACAATACGCTCATGATTCATTCAATCAAACATGAACTATTCGACAGTTAAATCGGCATACAAGCGTATTACCTATATCTAGCAAATTACCTAATTGGTTCTGTCTGAATGCTATTATCATCCCAATGCATAGGTATGCATTGGTGCAAAAAGGTAGATAGAACGTATTCAACTCCGTTATTACAAGGCCGAATTCAGGAGAGATTTGTAACTAATTTGAATGTCAGAAGTCCTTGGTCTGAGTCTGAAACGTGAAATGATTACTGACTGTTATAGTAAACGAATACATTACAACGATATAAGATGAATAACGTCTAAATCAGGATATCTTATAAGATACGCCACTAGCCACATATTATTCATCACTGAGTCATGTTAACTATCGTTGATCACGTATTAGCGATAAGCAGGACCTTACCTACATGATATTATTTATCTGTTATCTAATTGATATTATCTATAATTCCCAGTATAGGTGTGTGGGGTAGGGTGTATACAATCCAGCAGCTATCTTACTACGCTATAATGAGTTGTAAATATCTGTGAATTCACAGAAGCATCAGCAAAACATAAACTTGTTCGTGCAAAACTAATAGCAGCTCGATGGTATCGTAAGCAATAACTGAGCAATCAGCTATGGGATGATCGAGTTCTAGACATAATTTATCAACGTTCTTGTGCTAAGAGAGAAATGTCTTAGTTGGAAATAACTGTCCATGCGCTTTATACATCGAAAACTTCAATCGTATGCTTACTTGCTTTATTGGTTAACACTAATTACTTTGCCCATATTGTCCGTGATTTGGCCGGCCTTCCAGATTTCCAGGCTTCAGTAGTGATTGATTGATCACGTATCATTCATATATTTCCGATATTAAACAGCAAATAGCTTACCCAAATATTTATTGTTATTAGCAAGGGTCAAATGGAAATCTATAATGCTTTAGTTTAATTCAATTTGATTGAATGTATGTGTTTGTTATCTACATATTAACTGCTACCTTCACTAACATATACGGGTGTATCAGGGGTGGTGGACCTCGATACTTACCAATTTAATCCCCATGTATATTCAGCGTTATTCAGTGGTTGAGCTGATATTAGTGAATTTTTGAAGGAATCCGATTCTTTGAGAAAACTTTAAAATATATTAAGATAGAAGATATTAATATAGAAGATATTAATATAGAAGAAGATATTAATTGAAAAAGGGAGAAAACAATGACTCAGAAATGTAATAAAAAGAAAGCTGGTTAGCACTAATTACTTTGCCCATATTGTCCGTGATTTGCTTCAGTCGTGTCTTGGCTTCAGTAGTGATTTATTGATCACGTTTTATTCATATATCTATTTTCGAAATTACTTTGTAAACAGAAAAAACATAAAAATCCATAAAAATCTTCAAAGGTTCTGCGTCAGATCTGTGGCCTAATTTCTCACGTACCTACGTACATTTAAATAGTGTCTGCAGTTCCGTTAGTGGTTCCGCAGCCGAAAATAGCCGCACAGGAAATGCCTCGTTATGTTATGACTTGGATACCGCTCGATGTTTGCGCTGTTTACACTTAATATATTCTGTGTTCTTGACTTGCTGATAACTTAATTTTGGCTTATACGTATATTTCGGGATGCTCAATAATTCTACTGTAACTAGATTTAAATGTTATTCAATTTTGAAATCCATTTTTATGAAAAAATAACTTATATTGTAATTAGTTATTATTGGTATTAATAAATAATTGATAGGTATTGATAATTCTATTCGACTAAGCCTAAATACAAGTAGGTATGTACCTAGTATAGTGAAGAGATCTCTTGCTCTATCGATACGTATATGTCATGCTGCGTGATCGTCCAGGCGTCTAGGAACCGCTTAGCATCCCCTCTTAACACATCACAAACAATCATAACCTGTAAACCTGGAATCTTTCACTCTGTCAGGGTATCAACGAAGAATACTCTGCAAATAAACTAAATTTGTAATTCATCCAAAAAAATTTGGCAAACATCCCGCTAGTTTCACGCTTTAAACGTTATCCGCGGTTCACGCCGAAATTTCAATTACTAAGAACATGTAACAATGGATATTTAATTAAGTATTTCTGTTGGAGTGATACGCCTACGAAGATATTGTAAGGAACTCGTTAGTGGCTATTTTCGATTACTTAATTATACGACACGATAGCGACATCTTAAGGATGTATTGTGTTAGGGGCCGTTCAAGTATTACGTAAGCACTAAGGGGGGGTGGGGGGTCTTTGTTTTGCTTATTTTGGATGACATGGGGGGTAGGGGAGTCTAGATGATGATTACGTCATCGGTAGTTATTTCCTTTTTTACACTTTTTTTGAAAAATGTTTACGTAAGAATGGGGGGAGGGGGTAAGAGCTTTGCTTAATTTTGCTGACAAGCGGGATGAGGGGGTAAATAATTGTAATAAATCTGCTTACGTAATATTTGAACGGCCCCTTATGTGTATTATCTGCCCGCGACCTTGACCGCGTTTTCCGGGATAATAAGTACCCCACATCCTATTCCAGGTCATGGTCTATCTGTATGGTAAATTTCATGAAAGTCCGTCTAGTAGTTTTTGCGTGAAAGAGTAACAAACATCCTCACTAACTTTCACATTTCACACACGTAACCTTCCATGTGTTAGTGAAAGTGGCGTTCAGCTTAACGGTGCTGCCACACCAGTAAATGTTATAGTTGTATGTTAAATCTAAAGTAATGTTTTGAATCCTTACAAGGTTAAAAGCTTTTATTTAACTTGCTTTATTCGTTTGTTAGCACTAAGGATGTATCGATCAAACCTTGTAAACTGAAATAGATTATAGAAATATCTCCTCTTATCCTACTGAGTTGAAATTTTACATGTTGCTTTATGACTTTGATATTATATTTACCTTTTATGATAACGATGACCTGAGAGTACGCTCAGAGTTGTCCTCAGACGAGGGAACTTTTCAACGGTTTAATTTACAGACATGAAGTATTTTTCAAATATCATTTTTATTTTACAACTGCAGTGTGGACGCACCACTTGAATTATAAAGCTGTGTCGTTGTCGTGTCGTCCGACGTAAAAGCTATTCTCCGACTGGTTCAACGTTATGTGCATGCAAATCATTCAGGGGGATTGTTACTTTGAAGTAGAATTAGGTTGCCTCGTATGCAAAATATTACGCTGAATAAGTTAGTGGAAAATTGCGCGGGTAATTCTATTATAATATCATAATTTTTGGAGGTTTTTTCGTTTGGGTTGGAAGATTGATTTGCCGGGTCCTAAACCATAAGAACTTAGTTATTTCATGAATGTTTTCTAAAATTAGAAAGATTTGATAACAGGTTCTCATATCTGCAATACCTGTTGGAGCCAGAAAACTAGTTTTCTCATATGAAGAATCATATGAAATGTTGATGACAACTTGAACACAGCGAGTTTCTGTCAAAGTAAGTGAGCTGAGTCCTAAATCTGTCGTATAACTCCAAAGGCTGGTATGTAAATGCTTATATGAGGGCGTGCCCTACGTCTTCATATAAGCATTTACCTACTTACCTCCATACCTACTTCCGAAATTTACTTGAATGATCGCCACGAGAATCGAATTGTGGAGTGGTAATCAAATAAGCACCTCTGAGCTAACCTCTCCCAAACTTCTCTAATGAACGCCGTCATTAATCATAATTAAATCTAAATAATGACAAAACATAAAATTGATTACCTCTGGTAATAGGATTACTTTCATTAATTATGTTAAAATCTTATGTAAATCTCCTTGAAATAACCCAAAAAGTTGCGAGTCGAGGAAAATTATCATGCAAATGAACGCAGAAAAATCCCTCTCGAAAGTAGATGTTAGAGTGACAGGGAAAACCATGTTATCGTTCATCAATTTAGGCGCTAACGGGAAGGTTGACGTTTAATTTTATTGCCGCACGCCTGTTCTCATTGAATCGTTTTATAGCATCGCTCGTTCTATTAAAATCGAATTTACGCCCCCTATGGGTGGGGACATGTTGTAGGACTTTGCTTTTTAGCGGTTAAAAAGGCTTTAAGAACTGCGCTTTAGCCTTTAGGAATAACTTCGTAGCGCGAAAGTTGCGATAAAATCGTAAAACGATTGCGATACTCTCCCACATAATACCACCACCATCACCATCACGGTCGCGATACAGGCGCATCTTTCCCCTAATGGCGCCCGAAATTGACGAGCGTTAGCACGACACTGTGTCGCAACTATCGCTATAATTTCAACCGTTTGTTGCCCGTTCGCCCGAAGTCGCGATGCAACCTCTTGGTATGATTTGCACTACTACATATTATATGTATATCGCTAGTAACAGTTGCCGAAGGGAAAGTCCTTTACACTTAATAGATTCCATGTAGGATTGCAGTTTATGTTTTCGCTCCAAATCCCTGGAGAATCATAATGAACAACTGCTGAGGGGATTAAACCAGTATAAATCCCACATAACAAGGTTGACAACAACCGTTCAAACTTTCAAAGGACGAAGCGATGCTGCAAACTTTTAGAGGGTAATGGATGCAGCAAATTTGTGGCTCGATTATAGTATAACCTGTCTTATTATGTACCTAAAACTATAAGACATCATACTTTTGTAGATATAATTTTATTTATAGCTTTTACTGTTAACAATAAATAAAATTAACAAAATAAAATCGGACCCAGAGTGGAACTACTAGCCGACTAGAACGCTCCCATAAATCATTTCAATTTGTTCAATTAAAATCAAATCTACTCCTATGCTCGTTGATCAATGAGCGACAGCCTTTTACACGGGTCTCGGGTTCGTTCTCCGAATAATGCTGATGTCTTTCAATGGGCCCTGTAGCAGGCGTAATTAGCTTAATTGAACGGAATCAATGAACGCCAGGAACAGGCGGATAAAACGGATGTGTATTACAGTTGATGGCCGTTTTGATATAACGTTTACTATTTATTTTTCTGATATGTAATGTATAAACTAATTCATCACTACAACCCATAACTGTCCCACTGCTGCACACAGGTCCTCCTCTCATAATGTGAGGGGTACAGTCATACCAAACGGTCACATACGGTCTACCACGCTAGCCAAGTGCGAATTTGTAGATATAAACTTATTATTTATTTTAAAACTAATAACTGTATCTCTTTTGTTTCAGGTACAAGCGGCTTTTGGAACTTGAATGCGCAAGGACAAATGCCACTTAAATTAGGTTTATTATAAACCCAAGTACAAGAACCCGTTTTAAAATGTATAGAACAGTCTTACAAAAGCACTTGTCGTACCCTACTTCCAGATATAAAACTACGGCTTAAATATTTACAAAGCTATTCTAAAATGTATTATAGTAGAAATAAAGCGAGAGCAACGACACATTTTAACTAGAAAGTTCATTACGGAAGGATCGCATCTTTACTGATGTGTTTGGGATGTAGCCCTTTTTTATTAACCGACTTCAAAAAAAGGAGGAAGTTTATGTTTGTTACCTTAGAACTTTCGACTGGGTGAACCAATTTTGATGATGAAAGCTAGTGCTTGTCATTAGGTCCCACTTAATTCGTTGCCAGCCACGAAAGAGAGAAGAAAAAGAAATGAGTGATGAAACATAACAATCTAAAGTTACTTATTTTACACGAATGCTGTTAAATAACGTGTAGTCTTAGTTTTAATGCACCCTTTTATCATATGGCGTCAAACTCATTATGAACTATTTAGAAGTTACTTTTGAGCATAAAATCAATTTAGGCTAATGGAATTTTAATGGGATGTCACCGCATGATAGTTATCGATTGTTCATTACTTATAGGTCGCTGACATGAGTGTATTTTTGGGCTGAGCACTTTGGTTTTGTTATTTAACAACTCTAGTCTGTAAATAAGAGGCAAATCGCAATTTTACTCATTTGGAGCTTTTATTTGAAAAAAGATAAGAAAGCAAGTGATTTTTCAAGCAAGCAATTTGTTTGTGGAAATGCAGACAAATGACGAAACATAAACCCGGTTTCGTTTTAATAGGTAAATAAAAGTAATGATATAATGCCCTCCCCTTACATTTTCTGTGACACCGAATAACCATATTGGATTATCATTCACAACAAGAGAACAAACTTGAGCAAATTTATAAAGTAAATTAGGAAAAAAGGCTCGCGTAATGCTCCAGCCCGGGGCTGTTGTGACAAGAGGACCTTAGGATATAACACTTCGCTCTATAGCCTCGGTAGGGTTGTCAAACTTTATTGACCTAACCTCGGACCTAGCTTAGTCAATAACGTCTATAGACTCACAAACTGTTCTCAATCAATTGACGACCCTGTAGCCTTGTTGGTAGCGATTCTGCCTGCGAAGCAAGGGGTCGGGTTCGATTCCCAAGCGGGGCAGATATTGATGTGACACATAAATGTTTGTACTTAGATCATGGGTGTTATAGTGATGTCTAATTGGTGTTGTCCATGTCACCCGCGACGAAGAGAAACCTACTGCGGGGTATGACTGTGAGCGTTAAAGCGTTTAGTCAACACCAAAATAGTCTTATAAATTTCCTATTCATTCTAACCCCCAATGAACAAATTAACTGCAATGTGACTGAACGTAAAATTAGCAACGTTAAGCCGGGGTCACACTTTTAATCAGTTCATTCGTGCCGCGTGTAGGAGAGACACGGTGACGTCACGGGTGAAATACGCGCGTACGTGACGATGAAGTTACGAGCTCACACGAATTAACTGTTTTATGCTCGGAACCTTGCATATTACTTTTAACTTTTAAGATATATTCATAAAATAATCATAATTTACATTTTTATTGTTTACATACCTGATAGCTTCTAATATTATGAATTTTTCAAATTGTTATTTTAAGCATGTAGCAATTAATAATACGCCGATAACTGCCATTTAATTAAGAAAATCGGTTCGTGCAGGAGCCAAACCTAGGTCTTTCAGGTGGGATATGGATACTTAACTACTTCTAGCTAGACAATACTTTCTATAAAATGTATCTAGTAACACGGGTCCCAACCTAGAGTTCGCATTTCACGATTAGACCGCTACAGTGTTTCCGTTGAAACGTCCAGCGTATTGAATACTATAAATTTGAACACGAACTAAATGGAACAAGTTTAGAAGTGAAAATAAATATCTATCTTGAACCGATGTTACAAATCCCAATGTTGAATCGAAGTTGTGCAACCATTCGTTTCTGTAGAAAGAATTTTGCTCTATAAGATGAGACGGAGATACTGTGATTTATTGCATTCGGCGGTGGCGAGCGTGTATAAAATTTGCGATGCGACGTTCGCTTCGTGAGTGTGTACCACCCTTAACATTCGGGATGCTTTAAATACTTTACTCTGCTCACTTCGACTAAGGTTGACACATAGGTATTCTGGGTTTTGACATGGCCTGTATAGGTTCGATAAAATGCATTCGTGAGGTTGAGCCTCAGTGTATACACAGAGGGCTTCGTGAACGTGTCTTACAATTTGAACCGTTTAAACACCTCACTTAAGGGGTTTTTGGGAAGCATAATCTTAGAGGAAAACGTCGTGTACAGATTATTAAAGGGAATATTTCTCTCAAAGTTTGTTGTGATACTTGCTTTGTACAAACTTTGGGAAAATAAGTTCACTGAAAGCCAATTAGTCCTTCATTTTGGTAGTTTGGGTCAGCTCTCAATCAAAAGACCTGAAAGATAAAAAACCCTTGGATTGTTACCGTATTAGCGCTGGTTGGTAGAAATAGATAAAAAGATTTATTTTTATTTTTTATTCTCACCAAATCTGTATACGATTTTGATGGAAACGTGCTAACTGTGAGTAGGTACCTAAGTGTAATTAAATCAATAAAATTTAAAATGTCTGCAAGTGATTTTGAATAAAGTCATTTTCAGCTTAGTTACATCGTTAAATACACCTACTTTTTTAAAATTGTGTCGATCCGTCGGTAATTATCTGACTATCCATAAAGCAATATTCCGCAATAAAAAATGTTATACTGACATTATTTACCATTGGCAATACACAAATATCAACGTTAAAATTCATTTCTCATCATGCTATATTTAACGTTATTATCACATTCGATTTGTTAAATTTAACCGCCATTTAATTGCTCTAATATTCAAGCGGTCTTAATTTACGAGCTCGTATCGATTTGTACTTGCACATTTCGAGTGGATACTTCGTTACTACCATGATCATTTTATACGAAGAATTATAGGGAAGGGATTATAAAGGAGAAATACATACACAAAAATGCTATATTTTTGTGTTGCTCTATTTGGATTTTACGCTACTGATTATTACGAAAATAATTGTCTGATCAATTGTTTTCAACGCCATATTTACTGGTAACGTTAACTTGAGTTGTGATAAGATGTCTGCAGTAACATCTCTAAGTACCAGGGTCAGGGTAGATGCTGTTCTGTACCTACCCTGTATATAACTGAGAAGGCTCGTAGTGTTAAATGAGGCTTTTAGTGTTAAAAGAACTTTTTGACAATAATAATCAACCAACGATCACGGTAGGTATATCACATTACGATCACTTCCGTCCATGAGCTTAGAAAGTGGTAAATCTGGGTTTAAAAATAAATGGTAATATAAATTGGGTTTCAAACAAACGACATTTCACGGTTGTCTTTTTAAGAGTTGTAATAAGCCAGGCGTGTACCAGGTAAAAGCTAGTTACTTTCAAATGAAAAGAACTCTTCGTTGTTAAGCAGGGTGAAAAGAAGTTTAAGAGAGAGAAGTTTAATTTTGAATTCCAGTGGGACAAAACACTCGGTAACTAAACGGCTCATACCATAATGTACTTTACTAAAATCTGAGGATTAGTTACATGGACATGCTAAGATTTGTGGAAGGCCATCGAAGACAAAACAGCTAAAGGCTTTAATTGCGTGGTAATGACTGCCTACATTAATCTCTTAGATGCATCTCAACATTCACTACATATCCTGCCACGTTCCTCTGATAATTCCTGAAATAACACCGTACTTGGGTTAATGGCACGGCATGTTAATGGGAAGTCTTAACGGCTGACTGCATTCATCATTCGGTAATGAGGTCATCGACTCGGTACGAGGTGAACTATGACTCTGTATTAAACGGATGTACGAATCTCGCGTCGAACCGTGTTCTGTGATTATTTTTGATTTTAAAATTGTTAAAGTAAATTGTTAAAGCTGGCGAAAGTTTCAAGGTCAAAGCACTAATGATATCGGAAACTCATTTCGTATTAGGTTTTCTGTGGCGTAGGGCTTAAGGGACACGGCAATCATAACAAATTTAAAAATGTACATAATATATGTAGGTATATGGCCCCAATGGAAATCGAACCCTGGATTCTTCTTTCACCTGACATGGTAACTCCCAACAGGCATTGAGGTTGTAATAAGAAACTACATAGCTTTCGTTATACGCAACGCAAATTCATTGAAACACAACAATAAAGTATAATAATATAAGACTTTGCGTAGTAATAGTATAAGACTTTGCGTAGTCACAGTCACATGAGTCCAAAAGTCAGAAAATTGGCAAAAGTAAAATACAGTTTATTTTATACTGTAACAAAATATGTATTTAGTTACATCAAATGAAAACGCTACCAAAACTATAGCTCATGTATTTAGTAAGCATTTTCAGTGCACGAAATAGCTGGCAAGGAAATAAAATTCAAAAGATTCTTTCGAATGCATATCTGACGGTGTTGGAATCATACGTCCACCTCTGTCCAATCAGATTATGGAGTTTTCCCTAATTGGCGTCCTTTGACATATCCTGAGCTCACCGAATCTAATGACTGCTCCTGTTCAAGTCAATATTATAACCTAGTTCGCAGCCTACGCTTCTTTGACGTGCGGGTTAGAAAAATTCATTCCATCCCCATATTTTATACTAGTAGTAAGTATAGCTTTACGTAATTTATCAAAAGTATTGTTATCGTTATAGAAGAAAATGTAATTTCTGAATTTGTCGGGACTTCTTTTACTGTAGAGCCTAAACGTATAAATCATCTGACGATCTTTATTGGAGTTCAACGGTATCGGATATATTTTTTCCCAGAATATGTAAGGGTTACCACAGAATACGATCTTGAGAAATATGATAAAAACAAAGTAAAAATAAGAAACACAAATAATAAAAATGAATAAATTGTTTTGTATAAAAGTAAGATTATTAAACGTCTTCGACAAAATCATTAACATATACAGTTAAGTTTAATGTCTCTTGACAACTTTTGTTTTTCTTACTGTAATTGTCATAGATGTATAGGTACAATATACATACAGGTAATACGAAGATAGATTATTTACCAGTTTAACTCACTGTACAACTATCTCCTCTAATAATATCATGATACGTCATTTTCTAATTACTAATAGCATATACGAAACAACACGCCGAGAGGAATTATTGTCTTTAAGTTATCCGCACATCCCTCATCCTAACGCGTCAGAAGCCCAACTGACAGCCGGGATGATTTATAAGGGAGAACCGAAATTGATTGGCTCACCTTTGTGCTAAAATATCCGAAGAAATAATGGAATACCCAGCTAACTAAGCCCTTATTCATTATCTTCTATGGATGATATATGCCTTTCTTTTGAATGAGGTGAGACTTAGAAGTGTAGTTGATGCGATCGATTATAAGAGTCTGATCAGTTTCTTAAGTCGTACTATTCTGTACAATTTTGTAATTTATGTCGTATTTCGAATTTACTGCATGTAATAAATCTTATGGTTTTTCCGAGGCATTGTATATTAGGTGGACTGTATTCTCTGCGTACTGATCACTTGCTCGGTGCCAGCTTCTCTGCTCCAAGCATTCAAGTATTCCTTGATGGACGTCCAGACGAAGAACGATTATAAATGGAAGATAGATGATTTTACATTCTATTGGAGCCCTCAGTAACCGATTTTTTTATATAAGTTGGCCACAAATGTCCATACCTTGCTGTCACTGAGAAACGAGTGATATCCCAAAAATCTATCGAGGCAGTCTCGACGAAATTTCGCGAAATTGTAAATCCTTTCGAAATAATAATTTACTACAGTCATGTCATCTGTTTTAAGAAGTCACTGCCAGATAATTCCATAAGTTAGCATTGTCCACCCTGATCCAACTGATCATTCTCGATCTCAATCAGGCGTTCACTGTCGTGTGTCATCTGCGACAGTTCCTAATTGATTAACGATATTTGGCGTTAATAATATCTCCGTTAAGGACAATCCAGCGTCCAATGTATGGAAATATGGATTACAATCCGATCCCGGACGTAAAATTTATCCTAATACTGTCAAATATTTTAGTTTTTTTTTCTGTTTGTATCTACGATTTTCACATTCAGTTTGTATTTAAGCACAGGTTTAAGTTTCAATTGGTAGTTATTGTGCCAAGTAATTATTTCCGGGCTGGGACAGCATTTACGCCACACTGGTTGTCTGTTATGCTGGCTGTCTGGTATGTATATGCAACTTGCTACATACATAAAATACGACCTAGAATCGATACAAGTTAAGAGAAATTCATTATGAGAAACCTAAGAACAAATCAAACCGGTTCTTCATTTTGCGTTCAAATGAGCAGTCGCTAAGTAACCAGGGTGACGAGTTTTTACTTCCTGAGATCTTGGTTCATTAAAGGAAGAGCTCTACTGGCGACGTGTACTGAGAAACTACAAGGAAAATATTATACGCTCACACAATAATTTCACTAGAACGCTTGAGGGTTACTGGGTATTTTTTTCGCCTTACACATAACGCACCAAGCAGTGATATCAAAATACGCTTAATGATTTTGAATTTGAATTCATATAAGTTTTTTACCTTACAACCACCTGAGTGTAATCTTTTGAAAATACGTGGGTTGGCAGGAGCACCTTTCTAGCAGAGAACCTCAGAGCATGACCTAATAAAACATGTAATATCAACTTTGGTATTTATATTCAGCTAAAACCAAGAAAAATTACTGAAAAACCTGACACTATTCCCTCCTTCATTGGTCAACACAGTAAATGAAGGGCAAATAAAGTACCTCAGTAACGAAAAATGAAGCAAAATTTAGTGACACACTTCTTTCACCTCAACAAGTAAAAAGCTTGCCCCTTAAGGCTCTTTAAAACAAAACTCAAAGCCACAAAAAACGTTAGTGTTCGGTCATTAAAGTGAAGTAACAAAAACCTGGTTAACGATCGACGAACGTTAGTTTTTTAACTGTCGTCGAGTTTACAAGGCTTGAGCACAAAAACATACAAGACGAAATTCTACTTAAATGAAAAATTACAAATTTAAAGCTACAGGGAAGTGTACATCAGTTTATGGCCTGAATTTGCAACATTTTTATTTACTAATATTAGAAATTTTCGTATTCAACGTGATGGTTGTGAAGTGTGTAAACGTATTCTGCACACGCGAAACTCGGAATATTCATGAATATGAGTAAGTGATATATCGAGCAATTACCAAGGAGGAGCGCTTTTGTCGATATTTTAATACGCTTGAGTACTTCGGGGCTGGTTGGCAGATAGCAGTTACCTAGCCTAATCAGAAGCCTAGGAAAAACCATGGCCTAATTACTGTCTTGTTCTTGAATCCTTGCTTACTTAAATCATTTCTTCAATCCTGATCAAATTTTGCACATTTGTTTCATGATAAATAGAGGAAGGGATAAACGATAACGCAATCTTATCCTTTTATTCTTATATCAAAGCAAACAGTTATCGCTTGCAAAGAAACTCGACTCCCACAAGCAAGTTACATAATCTATCAAAACACAAGTGATTCAAAGTGTAGAGCATGATGTGCTATCAAATTTCTAGAAACGCTAAACTTCATATAAACTTGGAGCTCGGGTTAGAGGAAATTAGACTAAGTTTTGTACTTAGCGCTAGTGAAACACAACCGCGCGTACAATTTACCGAGATTGTGCTCCGTTGTGGAAATAGATTGATTAATTTCTATATTCTGGGACTATTTGCTATTGGTTATTTGATCTTATTTTTGATCTATAAACATCTTTATAATAACATTTTCTTTGTAACAGAATAAGTCGACGTATGTCGATAGAGTAAAACAGTTAAAACATTATGATACAATTTTTCCTTTTCTTAATTACAAGATATCCTTTTAAGAGATTTTTGTTATGACAATTACAATTAATGAACTTTTATTTAACTATATATTTCTTAAAAAAGGTAGGTATGTTTTTTTTGCCTTAAAGTAGTGTAGCAAATGTAATAAAAGTTGGGAGCAATATTCAAAAAAGGGTGGCAATATCGACCGTAAGTAATGTTAATTCAAATTGATGCCCACATTACGTCTATTCATATTATCCGGGCTCTTTCTAGCTGGCTTATGATATAGTGCCCTCGATGCTATTCTAAATCATTGTCAAGCTGCATTTCTATTTCTTATAAAGTTAAATATTCATAAGAGTGAAAGAGAAAGGCTAACTACAACCTACTTGTTGATAAGAGACAGCAATTATAGGGAACGTTGAATGACCTCGTTCTGCGTTCGGATCGCTTCGGGTGACTCCGGGTGAACTCGGGTTCGTAAGGACCTTATCTATCAATCTTAGAACGCAGGCGCAACTCTCGCTCTTATATTTTTTGTACATCGGAATGCCGCAATATATTACCCAGAGCTTTTGCTATCCAAGATTACAATATCAATTTCGAGCATAAATTCCTCGTGCGTCATGCTGCATTGCTAAGTTAAAATCCGTTTTGTTACGGTTTCGATGTAAAGCTGAATTTGAATGAGGTTAAATCTTAAACATATAATAAAATAACTACTCTAAAGGAATGAATCACCTCGCGACTAAGATATTTTATATTCCCTAAATATATTAGGGAATATTAAATTCCTGAAAAATTATTGTCATGAAGACTTGGTGTTCGATAGACATTGCTGCAAATTATGGATGATTCAAAATTTTTAGTTCAACAGTTTTAAAAATACTGATGATAAATTTTGTTGTAGAACTGTTGAAATATTAATTAATGAAATAAATATTTAATTGCTAATTTTGTGATTCTTTTTTAATTACCTCCAAAATTACCCCTTAAAGTCAAAATTCCATATGATTTGAATTCTTTAGAAAGACAGCTCGTTTCCAGCCATAAAGTAGAAATAAGTAAAATTAGTGAATAGATACTCACTCGATATCGTTTATCTTTAGTTTCCTTAACAACTTGTATAAATTAAGTGAGAAATGGTTCGGGTGACTGAATAAATCACAAATCTTTCACGCTGCTGTGTTCGGATCGGGTCTTCGCAGAATGAGAAGGGTTAAGGTCACAGTCCAATGTGCTAAGTGCTTGTTGCGAAAGTTACGCGTTTTAAATACCTAGGTAGTAGGTCACTAAAGGAATCGATCATATAAAAAGGTTTGCTATCCTTCCATAAAATATCTCTCTCCACTTTATAAAGAAAATCACTTCAATTCTTTCACAACGTAAAATAAGGACAAATTGATACACATACATACATTGTTTTATTAGTGTCTAATAAGATTTAAATGGTTGTGTAATTCTTTTTCAGTGTCCTGAATAATTTAAAACAAAAGAAATCAAAAATCTTCAAACGAGATATAAAAACAAAGCAAAATAAAACACAAAAATCAGTCTTCATCACCCATCCATCACCCATCGATTTAAAGAGATACGATACTGCATTGTGCAAAAGTTAAACGCTATTTTAGTTGCAAACAGTTTCGTGCTTTCGGTGCGACTGGAATAGTAAAAGTTTTGATATAATGGTTAAAGTGCTCGTAGTAGCGATCACTGAATTTTTATTCACAACTTTGAAGCCGGTGCATGCGAAACGAATGGCGGTTATTGCGCAGTTATTAGCGATATTAGCATTAAAAATAGCTGATGTTCCAAACTTAGTGTTATAATACAGAGTTGCTGAATAAATTCAGGATAGTGGCGTAGAAATAAAATTGTCTGAAGTAGTTGAGGCCTTAAATGTCTGTTGTGGTGGCTTGGAAATTCATAGTCATCTTTATTAGCCAATGTCCAAATAAGTGCGTATGAAAACAGATCCTGAAGCTTCGTATTATGTGGTGAATAGATAGTATCAGATGCATGCATAGTCTATCCGTTGTTGTCCTTCTTATCAATTTTATCGCGGTGGAAAAAGACAGGAAATAGGAGGATCGCGTTTAACATATCTGACATTTCATGGCAAGGTGACATAGACCGTAAGAATCTTTCTGCAATTATATGCTACTTGAGAAAGATTATTATACTTTTGCAAAGGTTTCCGAAGAACGTACCTAGCCTTTGAAAGTTAACCTTCGCCATTTTATTGACCTTCATGTGTGACCTATTTGTTGGACTTGAGACTTACCTTTTACATTTGAAGTTTTAACCACGGTCCACGCGTTCAGTGAAACCAATATTTTGCACGATTCTATTAATCATGGCTAAACTGAAGTATTATATCATATATTATTTACTTATATTAACTTATACTGCACTTTTTCATCAAATGTGTAAATAAACACTGGTTCACAATACAAACAAACACCTTTACGTAAAAACTCATTTATTTTAAAAGTCACCATCATCACTACAAAGTAATCATTAATAACAATGTCGTAAATAAAATTATCTCACCATTTACTATACAAATTTATTATGTTTGAAGCTGTTCCGACAAATCTATAACAGTTCCTAGACTCATTAATAAAGCATTACCGACAAAATACAAGGCAGCGTTCACACCACAGCATAAATTATGAATGCGTCAAAGCTACAAATGACTGTGCTTTGACAGTACAATTCTGAGCTGTGGCAAACGCAAAGCTGAAATGATTTATGGGTACAGAGCCGTAATTGATTGGCAATTGTCCTGCAGGGGAACAAGAAATTTTAAACCTATATAGTAAGACACAATGCGGTATTCAAATGTGGCAGGATTCACAAGCGGTTTGTTCTAGTTATCAATTGCATTTTAATATTATTTTATTTTATTTAAGACCGGCTGTCTCGGCGAACTTCGTATCAATCGCCTAACAATCAGTGAATGTAAGATATTTTGTTATTTTTAACTTTAATAGTTTTGGTGGATTTAACAAATCAGAGACCATTAAATTCCCTCCCCCTCACCTCCCCCCTCCCTCGCCCCCCTACCCCTACCCCTTCCATTTAGTTAAAATGTTACTTCAGTTGTTAGTAATATCGATAAGCGTTTTAAGTATATCAATATGCATTGTCCTTAATCTCCATTATGATGAGCGCATGCCCGTTTTAGTTTTGGTCTCAGTTTAGATTAGATCGTTTTGTATATAGGGGAACATTTTGTTTTGTATTCATATGATATGTCTAAGTTTATCCACGAATCGTAACTTCCACCTAAATTGAGTCCTTGACTCAAAACCCAAAACTCTCAAAACTATCCATTCAATAGTAGGTTGCAAATTTCACAATCATAAGAACAACAGGCGAACTGCAAGCCCATTTTTCTTTTGTTAAAAAGGTATTTGTCCGCAAATTTTCCGAAGCATTTCAAATAATCGTTCAATTCCGAAACAAAAATATTTATTTTTCTCGTTTACGTTGGGGAAGCCAATAACGTTACTCCAAAGGATTTATAAGGTCCAGCAAGGGATCTCGGAGCTCTTAAAGAAACGGTAGGTAAAGGAAAATAACCGGCCTAGCGTGAGTGAGACCACATGACGTGTTGATCCGTAGAAATGATAATTTTATGTAACGATTTATGTACAATGTAAAACAAAAATTGAACACATAAATTGGAACACATAACACGTTCTAAATCAACGTCTGGCTCAGATAGCTTGAGTTTAGACTAGGATTGAGATATTATAATCTTACTTGAGCCCTACTTTCCATCGTTTTAAAATATTACGAGCACAATACCTAATATAAATAGGTCAAGAAGTAATAACGAAAAATGATAAATAAGTTGGTTTTGAAGTAAAACTTCTAAAGAAGTATCGATGAAGTTTCGAAGTCGCGACTTCAGGGTAACTCAGATTATTTTATTTAAAAACATAAACGTACTATAGAATGTTGTGAGTATATGTTGATACATATATAACACATTTTATAACAAGCATATTGACATGAGCTATCTTAATCTTCAATTTTATTTTTCATTCACAGTTAATAAAATTATTTACAATTAATAAAATATTAACCTGTGGTATATCGCAAAACCAAAGGTTGGTTTCTTTTTTCTGTTATTAGTCAACTGTAATATTGATATTTATTATATTTTAAATTAAGTTTTTTTGGTAATCCGTGTCACCAACGGCAAAGAAGTTTTACTTCAATAGCGCGTAAAGATTACACGTACCTACTCACATTTTATTTTATTTAAACTGTATATCGTTTTGTTTTTGTTACTGGTTTACAAACCATGGATTACAATAGCTATTAGATAAACAAAGTTAGCTGTTTGCGTGATGTTTCCATATCAATAAAAAAACTAACAAAAATAAATTCATAAACAAATCTCATCCTCAACTACAATTCATTATCAACTACAACTTACGGACCCCTATTACAGTGGACGCGGAGTGTTACAGCTGAAGACTTGAATAATGAGGGCACACGGACCGAAATCGAGAATTTTTGATGTTTCTTTAATACTCGAACCTTGGGATTTATTAAACAAGGCTTCAAGTTTTAAATCTTATTTTTTTTCTTTAAAGTATCGCGAGACTGAAGATTTACATCCTTATGAAATATAAATGAGTTTCCCAAGGCTGGGCGCTGATCTAAATCTTTTCAAAGATGTGGAAAATTCGATTGAAAGTAAAAATGGTCTTAGGAAAATGGAAAGAACATTAGATTATACCAGAGTATAAGATAAACCACCGTATTAAGTTATGGTTGATCATGCGCAATATGAGCATACTCCATTTTAACTGTTTTAGATTGCTGTAACTTTTATTACACTGTAAGGAGCTTCTTTCCTTTTGAGTCCAAGTCATCGTTGCTCGTGGGACACCCTGCTTACCAGTGGAAGAGGTAATGTTGCCAGAAGTATTCTTTTGATTAGTCACTGGACTGTATCGTCTAATTTAATGATGGCATATTACATAATCTTCCTAGTTGCTGGTTATATTATAGTATTTTAAAATTGTGTGGAAAATATTTTTAAATATTTCCTTTGCAGTGTTGGAGGGCCAGGTTAACAAATGATTCAGTTAAATTAGATACAATTAATTGAGTAAACTCACTTTTCCTTTTATTTTTCGTTTATTACTTTCGTTTATTGTTATAAATTAATAGATTAAAAATGAAGACATTCAAAAAGCCATTGAGCTCCGGTTTCCTCCAACTGCTCTTTTTGTGTAGAAACTCCATATCAAGTGTTGCAAAGGTTAAGTTCGCCTGAGGAACAAAGTTTAGTGACAGCAACAACAAACAATAAATGGAGCTGGGTACATAGCGTGACCTAACAAACACGGATGCACTCATAAAATTTTGTCATTAGACGTCATCTAATTTCTGGTTCCCGAATTGTTACAATTGAAGTGATTCTCAGTGCTATGAACACTTACTTTAACTCCTAATGATATCCCTTTAAATGTAAACTTCCTTTCCCATTCACGACTTGTCTTGAGCATTATACAACCAGACTCGTGAGTAGCAGTATTACTTTCTCATAGCGATACATACAAAGAGGTCGATCAGAGAACGGAGGTTCTATTGGAATTGTGTCACGTATCAATAGCTCTGCTCGTCACTTGTTTCAGCACGGGCGGTTGGAGAGTAACTTATGTAAAGAAAGAGAAATGAATAAGCGTCTTTTATTTGTATTTGAAAACGGTTCATATAAAATATTTTCTAATATATTAATATTAATATAAAATAAAAAATTCCATAACCCGGCTTTACTCATTGTTTTTATTCGGGTGAGTTTGTCTACTTTTGGACCGACAGGTAACGCCTCGAATGTTCGCGCGCGGCTTGTGACCGTGGTGACGTTATCATCGTATATTCGTTTTATTGTTATTGATAAATCAATAAAAATTAATCATAAAACAAAAAAACAATAAGATTAATTAAACTATTCGTTGCCAAATCATATGTTCCATGATTCATATTTTGTTACGCAGTTGACGTTTCATCTCGCTTGGTGAGACAATTGTGGAACGTCAGATCCGAAGTGGAATTGATACAAGCTTCCGAGATGCCGTAACGCTTGCGGTAATGCTCGATCGATGAACTCTGTAAAAACAGGAGATACAAAACAAGTATCAATCTGATTCATCTTGCTCGTCATCGGTTTCAAGATAGGAAAGGCGAGTCAGTTTTTGAAGTAAAACTTCTTTAAGCGCGACATGAGAGTAACTCAGATTATTTATAATCTGTTGAATGTCAAATGAAAACAAAACCATAAAGTGAATTGAAGTAGTGATACATAAGATTACATTGTATCTGTGACAAGTCTATAGATTAAGTATCACGGGGTAACGAATAACGGTATTATTAATGTCAATTACAGCTCGTATATTCGTTTTTGTATATAGAGTATCACGGGGTAACGAATAAATGTCATATGAAATGATTTACTTCAATCGCGCGTAAAGATTACACGCACACACTTTTTGATATGAGCAGTCGAAATCGCGGCTTTATACCTGAAAATAAAACTCGAACATTCAGGTTGGTTTATCGGTATGCAAACGCTTACTTATTGATATTGTTGGAGGGTTTCAGATGGTTCTGTAATATTATCTGACCCATTTTCAATGACTTTTTCTTTTAATTTTTTTTTTTGTATTTCATCAATATTTATGTAACGAATGTTCATAAAGTGATCGACAGTCATTTAACTTCTTGAAGCAGAAATAATTGAGGACTATGAATAGAGACGTCCTTGAAGACGTCGATTTTAAATAAATGAATTTGATCAATTTAATCAAAAGATGACAAACGTTAAAAGTCATCTGAATATTATAAAATCTTCCAGGAGTCTGTGAAGTTTTAGAAAAAGTCATAGATTAATCTATTGAAAAAGTACTTTGTTGAAACAGAAGCAACGTCCATTTTAATGAAGCTTGTTCTTTTAAAGTGACAAACAATATTCGCAGTAACGTAGTCAAAGCGATATTCCACAGAATCAAAGTGAAGGGTGTTTCTTTGTTCTCCCCATTTTTTGTATCTTCGTTTGGGGACTATCTGCCTGGAATTTTGCTCAAAATATGTCGCTGCGGCAAAAGAATTTTCAATGCCAATAAACTCACCCAGAGGAAGCTTTTGTGATATTATTTTGCGTTTTGGTGTACCCAAAATAGTTCCTGTTTTTGAAGTGTATTCGTTTGTGATCCTGTGACTTCATTTTCATAATAATTAGGTACAGCAGATTCTGTAATATTTGTTTTTTCGATTGATTTATCAATAAGATTACAAATGATTCCAACGAATTGAGCAATGCATTGAAGTCTCTTTTGAGACAAATATTTGGGAATTTAAGAAAGTAAAAATTTGTTTTCCACGAAATAAGTTTAAATGAATTAAAAAGTGTTGTATTTTGATATAAAACACTCTTTAGCTTTAGCTTTTTCTTGTTTACTGAGTTATTAAGTAACTTCATGTAACGAGAGTCATCTGTTAGACAGTTCCGAGTTCCGACTTTTATTTGAAACATTGCTTTTGTACCGAATACTTTTTGGCGCAAAACTTGTATAAAGTTTAGTTTTCAAAGCAATGAGATCTGTTTCTTTTGTCAGTTTTTGTGAAAAATTTTTTTGACATTGCAAATGTACCTAAGGGTATATTTTAATCGTCTTTCGCATGTATAAAAATATTTTTATGTATGTATTAAAATATTTTTATAACTTAATTGTAGTGATAATCTGATAATTTCCTATAGCAACAAATAAAAATACTTTCTTCTTAATTGCTTTTGTTTATGTAAATACCCGACTGGCGAACAACTTGTTGGTAAGATGTCGTCAGTAACTCCAAAGGCAATTCAATAGAAAAGTATATTATAAAGCACAATTTTTTGAAACTTAGCCATAAACCATTTATAAATCCAGATTCCTATCCCCGCCAAGACGAGGATAGCATCTCTAAGATTAACATTCATCAACAGTCCTAAATTATTGTTCCATAAAACTAGCACATAGCTAGATTGATTGAGGAGTTCAGTGACGAAAATCCCTACAGAATTAGCCAAATGTATCAGGAAGTATAAGAGATGAAAGTCGACGATATCAGATATTCAAAATAATTTACGAAGTATAATTTTACCGGAGTTCATCCCTCGTCATTATTAATTCCGAATGATCTCGGTTAATGAGCTTCTAGTCATTAATGTCGGTTCGTTAACACGATTTGTCATTATGCTTTTTCATTTCATTAATAAAAATGGAATTGTGTTAGTGTACAGTAATTTTTAAATACGTTTTTTCCAGATGAATTTTAACCTAGGTTGAGTTGCTTCAATTTAACATACTACAAACCTCTGATACGGGGTTTCTAAAAGCAAATCAACGTGCTAATTATAGGGATGTAGTATGTTGAGGTACCATCAGGCGAATAATAAAGGGCCACGCCTATTGCTTTGCAAGCGTTATGCACTGCTGTTAAATCATATTGTGAAATCGTGGTTTTTTTTCTAAGTGAAAATAGTTGTCGATCATGTTTTGATAACGTCATAGCGTGCTGTGTCGCACGAATTAATACTAGCTGAAATAGTCTAGAATTAGAATGGAGTCTAACGTTTCGTAGTAAATTTTGTAACTTATGAATAGTTCAACTTTTACAATCACTTGCTATCTACTTAATTCTTCGTTATCACTTTAGGAGCAACAAAATCGCATAACACTATGAAAATTTTTAGTAGGTATTACATACCTACTTACCATCAGGTGGATCGTCAGCTCGTTGATCAGTTATTTCATACATCACATTATGAAGAACTCTTACACACAGTTCTTCAGGTTTCTTCACTACACTATAATGCATATTCGTAACTTTGAAAATTAGACATGCCGTTTTCGACCCCCGTGTATAGTAGACCAACTTTGAAAGTGCTAAGCTATTATTAGCAGATATCCATCCTATTATCGTGAACATCTCGCTGGACAGACAACATGGTTTGCCTCGTCAATCGTTATGCGCACCGTTCCCACCCGCGTTCCTGCCCTCCTATGATGTGGATGTCTTCAAGAAAATAGAATAGGCTTTTACCAAGTTTGTGCGCATCATGGACCACATCACAACTTACCTGTGGGATTTTAGTCAAGCATTAACTTATTTTTGAGTAAAAAAAGTGTACACTAAGCTATCAAGTATATACACATATTATTATATCAAAGCAAATTAAACATAGTGCACTTTAATGGTCATCATTTTATTTCATATTTGTTTTATTTGTACCTTTATAAAACCATGTTTATTCAGCCGCAGTGGAAGAAGACAATTCCGTATAATATATTAAAATGTTAATTTCAAAGCCGATACAAAATGGAAATAAACGGGGTGGAAATGTTACCGAGAATGTTAGGAAGTCCTTTTATAGTTTATATTATTTTCCACATCCTCATTTAAAATGTTACAATTAATGTTTTAAGGAATTGAAAAATGTTCTTAGCATACTCATAATAATTTTTAAGACAGCTTTTCAACGATATCCCACACTGTGGGATAGACGAGGAAAAAAAAATCATCCCCACGATACCTGTAGGAAAATTATAAAAATATATTTGTACCATTTTGTAGTTTTAATAAATATAATGTATCTTATATCCGTACCAACACAGCTTTCTAACTAGCTATGCTGCAGACGGACGGACGGACGTGACGAAACTATTAGGGCGGAAGATTAAAACTCGTAACTCTAAAAAAATTACATTGATAAATTATTGAGCTTATTCAAATTCACTCCTACATTTATGGATTATGTCGGCCATAAGCGAAAAACGAATGCTCTGTATTCAAGTTAACGGGGTTACTGGAATCTCAATCTCAAAGTGGTATGGAGGATCCCGAAGCCCAAGGGATCGTCTTCCATTTTGAAAATCACATCACAGTGAGAACAAGGATTCGTGCCCGCTTATTGTTTAACATATAAAATAGATATATCAGTCGGTAAAGCGTGAATCGGTATTGAGACTAGGTTTGCTATAATTAGGAATAATTTCGTAATAAAACATTCGTTTGATTTTCTAAAAGGGTCTTCAAGATTAAAAAAAAACACTAAGCAAAAAGCGTGTAAAACATAACATGACATAACATTTACATCACATACCTACATAAATGCTACCAAAGTAGGTTTTCGAACACATAAAATGGGCTAATTTCAAACATACATTTAATAGTCATTGTTCAAAACCAATACAAATTGAATAATTTCACGAGTTCAACTATTTATTCCCGTTCCGAGCTGTTTTGCGAACGGTCCAATTCCTTCGGGTATCCGTTTATTGTGCCGACCGTACCGTTACAGCAGCGTTGACAATCAGTGCAGAACAGAAACAAAAGTTTGTTAAACAGAGTGCTGTTTAGGGTATATTGTGAATTACTTTGAGATGGGCAGATTTTCGCTGTTTTTGACATTAAGAAAGTAAAAGACTATTAGATCTAAAGAAAGTAAACGACTTAATCGTCTTTTAGTATTTACGAATTACGGATGACGAAGTAACGATCACTTATCTCCTAAAAAAAATTGTTTTATTTATTTCACAAGCTGTAGCGTATGTCTAGATCCGCATTAGATAATGCAGATGATAAGATTATCAAAGTATCTTTTGTAAATGTAATATTCGCATTATCAAAACTGCAACGGAGATAAATCCGTACATAAACTTGTTTTGAAAAAACGTAGCCTTTGTTATCGATGTACCTAACTATAATATTATAGGTTCATATGTAAGAAATAAAAAAGTTACTTCGAGTACTTCATTAAAGCCTTAGCTTGACGCCTTTAAATCATATTTCGTAATTATTCTTATAAGGTGGTTAATTGTTACGATTGCCTATGAACAGGACATAAGTACACCCAAGTCATAACTGACTTTATTACTCATGGGGTCCATTCTGAAAATCAGCGCCGTGGTCGTAGACTGCTGCATAAGCTGAGAATGAGCCTTTTTCATATTGCACTGCAGCGCACACAGACTTTTCTGATGATCAAAATGTGATAGTCTTCAGTTTAATGTATGTATTTATGTATTTTTTTCTTTTCTTTCTGTTTAATGTATCATATTTATGTATTAAAATGAGTTTTTTTTTCATTGCTATTTGTGTATCGTGTGTTGCTTTTTGAATGTGAAAATAAATATTTTCTTATTCTTATAGCCAGCGCGGCTAAACAAGGAACCCGAAATTTTACAGGTTGGTTCTTCGACACTGAGGCCGAATCATGTAGGAAACATTTATTTTTAAGTCTGTTTCTTAATTCTTGAACACATAGGTGCGTTACTCTCCCTGCATATGACTATGACTGGGCGTGACTCAAGCAGTCGTACTGATTATACAGTTACTAAGTAGACATAAACTGTACATACATACAAAGCTACATATTTCCGCAAAGAAGTAATTAACGCACAGCTCTGTGAACTAGTTTCGTTCTCCACAAAGCTTCAAAAGTTATTAGAGTTTATGTGTTAATTGGCGTGCCCAAAGATACAAGGCGCATCCAACTTACATATAGATAAGTAGAGGAATAATTTAGATAAATGTGTGCGTTAGTAATATTTCAAACTTATAGTAAACTAGATGAGTTCTATTTGGTAATTAAATTTACAGGGTATTTTTAAGGATTTTAGGGAACTTAAAGACAAATAAAATCATTTAATGCCAAAAGTAATTTCTATTAAACTCAAATGAATATCCATTAATGTAATATAAATTGTTGTGCGAAATATAATTCTACCACTCAAATATTCGAAAACAACTTCTCTATAACGCACCCAAACAAGTTAGGCCGTTTAGTTAGTACAAAAATGGTTTAACAGAAAGTTAATTTCACAGTCGCCGTATTTAGTTTTTCGGATCGTTCCCAAATATTTCATTTTGGAATTGAATATTTTATGTATGAATGAAAATGGATTATAAAATAGTGGAATGAAGTTCTTTGGTTTTTCGGGCAACCATTTTTATCAATGTTACTCAAAATAAACTCATAAGTAAACTTCTATATTAAAAACTTCAGAATAACAAACAAACTTAACAGACGTTGAGACATTTAATAATGATAGCACTATCAGGCATTACTTAGCAGATTGTTGCAAAGTGGACTAATACTAACTTAATAACATTTAATATTTTAAAAGGAAGTATAAAATGCTTTTTATTTTTGGTCGACAACGCGTCAATGATGCCTGCGGTGTTACTGACATCTTTGAGTTGGCTCCTCTTCTTAGTTCTGAATGCAATCACTTTCACACAATTGGTACCCCCGCAACTGTAATATGTTCTAAGGTTGTAATATTTTATTGTTTCCTTTGTCCAGTACACAGGAAACAATATGTAAATGTTTCTTCTTCTTCTCCTTTTATCATTCGCTTCTCTCTGCATTTGTTGGCTGTTTCCTCAAAAGTTTCTTTAATTTAATTTCAGTCATGAAGTAAAATAAAATTAATAGCTTCATAGTTTTAAAACCAGAGAACTTAGCCGGTGACCTCGTAAAGTGTAAAGAGAGTTGGAAAGTAGTTACAGTTGAACTTGATGAACTCGGATTGCAGAAAGCATTTACTGAAAAACGAGTTGTTAGTTATCGTCACTTTACTTTAAAAAGTTTAAATTATTACCGCACATAGTCAATGACACTCAAGTATGGTATTATTCGCTTAAAAATATTAAACATTTTAATTCAAATTATAAAATAATATCCTTATTGGATTTAAAAAAATAAGGTAGTTAATAAGAACGCCGTCGAATATACAACTGCATCGAAAACGAAATTTAGTGCATTTACTTGGAAGGATTTCCTTACTAAGGAAGCTTAAGTAAATATTTTCTATCCAATATACTCGTATAAGTATCGAATTGATGGCCTCTTTTTTAAATGGTGTAGAATGTAGTTGATGCAATGAATTTATATACTAACGTACATTCGTTTACTGGCTTGATGAGCTAAGATTGTAACCAGATAGGCTTGCAAAATAACAGTGTTACAGTCTTAAAAATCATAACCGATTCGACCTGGAGAAATATCGATTATTATGTCAAAAGTTACGTGCTTATTTTTCCGCTTTTAACGTCATTCCCATACATTTGGAGAGAGCTTTGTCTAGTCTAGATGCTTTGGTCACGATCCCTTGTACCCCGTACCCCTAACAAATATATCTTTCGTGTACCTCCCAATTAGTTGTCAGGAGAGACTATCCCCCATAGATGGAGGACTGTATCCTCTTTAAATTTTTGGTTAAGTGAATGCCAAAATTATCTAAGAACCTAAGTAAATGGCTCCAGCCATGGGAATGAGGCCATTCGAATGTTTATTTTTCAAATGAAAGTTTTGGTAATATTCCAAATAGAAACAAGATTGTTGTTTTTTCTATCACCTAACAAAGAGGCCTGGCGAAGGTCCAGGATTTAAGGGAAAACGTATTCTGTATTCGATGTTTGTTATATAATTCATTAACTAAGATTTTGCCAAAATTGCAAGCTTTTATACGCAAACTAAAATACAGGAGTTCCACAGGATAAAGTAAAATTTGCTTCTGATTTTATTGATTAATTATTATTCTAATTTTCCTTCATCTTCTCTCTATCGCCTTTCTCCATCGGGGTCTATCCCACTGTTCCCGTTGTTCCGTGACGGGAGAACTGGCACTGTTTAGCACAACTTAGTTTCTCTCTATTCGCCATCGTCCTATAGAGGTTTATTGGAGTCTTTAATAAAGCTCGCATAGATATACAAGTTCGCGAAAATGGATAAATTCCGTATTTAGCCTGCGCGACCGCTCTCCAGCCATGATCACCTGCATACCTTTCTTTTTTTAAATATATTATATATAGCGGCGATGCAGTCGTTGGTGGTAAAACGCATTAACTTAGTAAAAGTCTATTCACTCTTGCCTTCCCGACTACCATTTTGCATATCCCCAATTTGTTATTGTTATTTAACCTGACCATGTATTTGTTTTCAGGTAACGAACGAGTCACAACACCGCACACTTGGGTTGGGTAATATTTCTCGTTTTCTATTTTTACCTGTTCTGTAATTTTTGTACGCCGGAGGGCTATCATTTGTAAAACCTTTGATTCTAGAAAGCATGTTATGTTATGAACGAGTATGATATATATTATAATGAACTTGATACTTTATGTGGATTATTGTCTTAAAAGGGACAATCCTCTCGGTTTTGACCTCAATCCCACGATAACAACCACGAGAATGTAGATGTTATTTTCATTAATTGGCAACTGAATTAATTGAAGTATGTGTTTCCAGAAAAAACATACAATAATTTCAGAAATAACATTTAGCTACATTGATCAAACATTGATAAGAAACTAAATGTAAAATCCTATATAAAAATTCACTTTGAAACTGTCCCTAACTCATTTTAAAACTTGCTATGATCATCTTAAATGATGCCCCGGTCAAGTTCTTGGATGAACTCCGAAACATCTCGTCGTTCAGCGTCAATGACAAATAATCGATAATTCGGCGTAACCAAGGGGAACATGGGTTGCCTGAAGGCACAACCTTGTAGCAAAATGCAATTATTTACCAATGTTACCAATTTTGATCGGCTTACATAACGCCTCGAGCGTCACGTGCTCTAAATAAGGTCTTTTGTGTTAGCATTTATCAAACAATTCAATTATATGACGCAGTGAGAGTCATTCAATTATATGACGCCGAGAGTCAGTCTTCCACAAAATAAAGGGTTGCAGGAATCTAATTTCAAGGTTTTTTTATATCGCTGTTTTTTTTTTTACTAATCTCATCGTTAGACAAGTTAGTCAAAATTCAATCTCATCTTCTTGCATTCAGTCGTTTTCGTTGGTCTATGATCGTATTTTCTAAGATTTGATTATTCTTTATATTTATATCTATACATTCATAATTTGAGCTCTTTGCCCGCGGCTTTGCCAACGTTTTCCGGTATAATAAGTACAATACAATACAATACAAATACACTTTATTTGTACACCAAATTAACAAACAAGCAGAAATACTTAAAAAATAATGTGGCATACAAAAGGCGGCCTTATCGCTAAAGGCGATCTCTTCCAGGCAACCTTAGCATATAGGAAACAAAAGAGAAAATAACAATGAGGCGTTGGGTGTACATAATGAATATCGTTCTACAGTTACAGTCCATATAAAGTAAATAGCTAATACTAGTGATGATAAAATAAGTTGAATCCTAAAAAAATTTTTTTTTTTAAACGCTTTTATTTCAATAATGTTTAGTTTATAAAATTAGCTACAAGTTGTGAAAATTTCAAGTCTCTACGTAAAATAGAACATAGAGAATTATGCGTCTAAAGTCTGAAAATCGTTTTTTTTAATTTAACAACAAATAAACAATGAAAATTAGTTTAAAATATGATTTTCGTGTATTGTCATCGGAAATACACATGTCTGCCAAATTTCATCAATTTTCATTAAAGGGAAGTCATTCAAATTAACGTTACAAGATTTGATGCTTTGATGCTCCGAAGTGAAGCTAAATAAAAGCGTTTAAAAAGGAAAATTTATGTATACTTTTTGAGATATAATTCTTTCATCTGTGATTTAAAACAGTGAAGTGTCTGAGCACGACGTATGTTTACTGGTAGTAAATTCCAGAGGCGAACAGCCTGAACACAAAAGGATTTGGAGTAAAATGATGAAAGGTGGTGAGGAGTAAGGAGTGAGAGATTATAGGAAGATCGGAGCATGCGATCATGTGATTCAAATTTATAATTAAACCGCTCTTTGAGATACGAGGGTGTGATAGGATTGAACAGTACGCAGTATAAAGCAGAGAGAATATGTGCATTCCGACGAAGACGGATTGGGAGCCACTTGAGTTTATTACGAAATTCGGAAATATGATCATATTTGCGCAATCCAAATATGAATCTAATACAGAAATTTTGGAGACGCTCAAGCTTGTTTAATTGCTCTTCAGTAACGTCCAGATAGCAAATATCGGCGTAGTCAAGGATAGGTAGAAGTAATGATTGCGCTAACGCAATTTTAGTAGCAATGGGTAGAAAATTTTTTAATCTGCGAAGCGATCCTACCCCAGTACCCTTAAGTACCCTTATTCCAGATTATAGTCTATCTGTGTACCAAATTTCATGAAAATCTGTGCAATATTTTTTGCGTGAAAGAATAACAAAAATCCATACAAACTTTCACATTCATAATATTAGTAGGATATGAGCCCGATAATGGGACAGATGGTGAAGCCTAGCCAATCGTGGATTATTATTAAAAAATATATTTCGTCACAACGGGAGCCATTCCGTACCGCAAGGGTCGAAGTACGTGAGCATATGCTACGTAATGACGTCACGCCCGATTTTCTGTAATAGCTTATTTTGCCCCATCAAATATTGAAGGGGAGTAGTAATATATGGCAATCAATGGATATGGATTTATACAAATGGCCACGTTTTTAGATTAGATACGAGTATCAATAAATAATAATAGCATTCTTGAGTTATAGAAATAACGATCAAATTTGAGCAGACTTGCTAACCGGATTCCATTGTGAATCAAATATTGTTAAAAAAAGAATTCATTTGGATCATCATAACTAAATCATGCTTAGTTCAGTAATTTGAACATTGTTGACGAGATTTTCTTGATAATCGTCGCAAACTTCGAAAAGTCTAAATTATTTTATACTGTTGCAAATAACATCGACGTCAGTTTTTTAACTTGTTTACTTTCTTATTTTTGTTTAAACAAGTTTACTCAGCGTTGGTATATTTACAGGTCATTATGAGACTAAAGCAGGATACAAAGGTCCTGAGGTTGCGGTGTACCGGCCGCCATTAATCACAGCGAGCCGCTTGCTGGACGGAAATATATTATGATCCTCTGTATCGGATGTACCACTTTCATTATCATTCTGAAGAATATCTTAAATAGTATTAAATCTACAAGGAACTTGTGTGTAAATATCTATATTAATATCTTTATTCAACCATTCTGAAATTTCATGTCCCACTCATTTGAGATATTTTGGGTCAGTTTAGGGCGGGTCTTCATGTTGAATAATGCGAAATCGTGTTACACTACAGTCTACAACGAAATTCGGAAACAATTATTTACTCTCGTCAAAGTTTGCCTCAAACAGGAATCGAGCTTATTAACTTAGCAACAGCGATAACTGTAATGATTCATAGATAGATTATGCTCTCAATAGCAAAGAGGATTATTTGTTAAAACTTTTTACGACTCGTTAAAATGAACAAGATAAAAGATAAAGAACGTCAGTAAAATGTGTTATTTAAAGCGAACTCGACGTTAATACTGAACAATGAGAATCGAACATTTTACTTCTATCTGTATTGAAATAAAAACAAAACAATCGCAGGGATCGCATTTAACTGCATATCGCGCTGTTAAGTCTAGATTTTCATTTCAGAACAACGCCATTAGCGCTCGTAAAAAAGAAAAGTTGCTTAGATAAAGGGTCTTTGTTTTAGATTTTAGAAGACGATTAAACAGTTAAGATAGTATCGGATCGAAGATAGTCTTGGTTGAAGCTGTTTAATGGTAACGTTGTGGAAGGCCAGTGAAATGTTAATTTTAATTTAAACCTTAGGAATATACGGAAAGATTTGCAATTTGTAAGTCAATGAAGAGGTTGGTAGATAAATGGGTTACCGTTACTGACAAAATTTCTCGTTCTATTATTTCTATTGCACATTGATTCCTGGTTGCTAAAGTAAGGTAGCGATTAAAATATGCGGGAAGTCTTCAGGGAACATAAGAACTTCTGACTCTTGCGTTAAACACTAATTCTTGAACTAATCCGTAATACAGCTCTGTGGAGCTCGAGAGATCCTTAATTTGCAGCAGAGACTGGTCCAATCCAGATAACGTCCAGCTAATTTGTCGAAGACTTTACAATGGCAGTGGCTAAAATTGAAACAAAATTTATGGTAACGGCTCACGAATAATATCATCAGCCTTCTTTTTAGTAATTTCAAGAAATCTTTTTCGGCGAATGCATCATTAAACAATGTATCTTGAATAAACTTTTCTGGCGTCTTATCTCCAACGTTTAAAGTCGAGAATCGACCGCATCTGGGAAGGCGTCGTCTTGGAAAGACGCAAGTGTAATACTGACAGCCCAAATGCACTCAATGCAGCCCGCGACGCAACGTTACCGCGACGTGATCGCAATGCGAGTAGCATTTGTTAAAATAGTTGAGTTGTAGAGAGGATTGAAACTCTTAAGGAATTTGACTTGAAGTTGCTGAGCACATATCACTTTAACCATCAAGTAAGGGAGAAGTTTGTGCTGAATTCGCTATTGTGATATTACACATGGAGTAAAATTTGTACGTTGGTAAATAAGAACTGAAGCGATTTTTGTTTTTTGGAAGGATTGTTTCGTCTTTATCTGTCCAAACATCTCGGAAGGTACCTATAAAATTGAATACCTTCGAAATATTTATATTGTCAATCATTATTAGACGACCCTGTAGCCTAGTTGGTAGCGTCTCTGCCTGCTAAGCGAGGGGCCCCGGGTTCGATTCCCGGCTGGGGCAGATATTTATGTGACAGATAAGTATTTGTACTCGTATCGTGGGTGTTATTGTGATGTGTTACGTGTGTCATCCATGCCACTTACGACACAGGTAAAAACCTACTACGGGGGTATGAGTTTGTAAGCGTTTATTATAATTATTAATATTTTATCATGATTTAGAACGTCAATTAACTAAAAATATATTTATATTCTTTCAAAAAATGTGTTACAAACATATATTATTTTGAAAACTTTAGTTTGTAGAATAAAATAAATTAAGTCATCATCCCACTTCTGATATCCTGTAAGCACAGCATTCTTTCTAAGTTAACGTTTAACGTATTGGTTGTTCCTTTATACTTTAAACGTTTCCATTACTAAATGCATCTATCGCCCGGCGAGTGCAACGCATGCGGAGCGCAATCTCAAGAGTACAAGTAGAGACGAGGCGGTTTCACGGAGGTTACTCTCCGCGCGTTATGATGGTACGTGATCCGAATCCAGTTGGGATTTTTGCGCTTTCTCTTTTGTTTGTAATTTATTTACTTACTTAATTTATGGACTGTAAATTGGCGGGGTTAGAGGATGATGACAATGACCAGGGTAAGGATCATAATTATTGTTATAATGTTTCAGGTTAGCCAAATCTAAATTGGATTCTTGTAAAAGGAGATAATTTGTAGCGTATTCGCAAAGCTTTAAACTTGTTTAGGAATATATTTTTGTATCACTTATAATATTTTAAAGCTCTTAATTTTTTCTATGCAGATATTTTCCTGTTTCTGTAATGTTATATATTCATGTTTACTTAGTGAAAACCTATTTGCAACATCCATCCATCCATCCATCAGCCTTTGGAGGTCCACTGCTGGACATAGGCCTCCCCTAATTTGCGCCACTCTGACCGGTCCTGAGCCTTCTGAATCCAGCGGATACCCGCTGTCTTCTTCAGGTCGTCAGTCCACCTGGTCGGGGGGCGTCCTATGCTCCTTTTTCCGAGACGTGGGCGCCATTCAAGGACCTTTCTTTCCCAACGGTTATCGGTCCTTCGCACTATGTGGCCAGCCCATTGCCACTTCAGCCGGCTAATTCTTTGAGCTATGTCGGTTACCCTTGTTCGTCTACGGATCTCCTCATTTCTGATTCGATCACGTAGAGAAATACCGAGCATAGCCCTCTCCATAGCCCGCTGCGCTACTCTGAGCTTGTGGATTAAGCCAATAGTAAAGCACCACGTCTCGGATCCGTATGTCGTCACTGGCAACACACACTGCTCGAACACCTTCGACTTCAGGCACTGAGGTAGTGTTTTGGACGACAAGATATGACGCAGTTTCCCGAACGCAGCCCATCCGAGTTGGATTCTACGAGTGACTTCTTTCTCGAAGTTGGACTTACCCATCTGGATCACCTGTCCCAGGTAATTGTATTCGTCTACAACTTCGAGAGCAGCGCCGTCAACAACAACCGGTACGGGTGTGACATGGACATTCGACATGATTTTCGTCTTGTCCATGTTCATCTTAAGACCCACCCGTTGTGAGGCGCTGTTCAAGTCCCCGAGCATTGTACCAAGTTCTTCCAGGGAACTCGCCAGGATGACTATATCATCGGCATATCGCAGGTGTGTGATGTATTCGCCATTGATGTTAATGCCACGTCTTTTCCACTCCATCAGCTTGAACACGTCTTCCAACGCAGCGGTGAACAGTTTTGGGGATATAACATCCCCTTGTCTGACACCTCTCTGCAGTTGGATGGGGTTCGTTGCCGTGTCGTGTACTCTGACGGACATGGTTGCAGATGAGTACAAACATTTCAACACCTCGATATACCGGTAGTCGATCCGGCACCGCTGAAGAGAATTTAGTACTGCCCAGGTCTCGATAGAATCAAAGGCTTTCTCATAGTCCACATAGGCGACACATAACGGCAGATTATACTCCTCGGTCTTCTGTATAATCTGCCGCAGTGTGTGTATGTGGTCTATGGTGCTGTAGCCTTTCCGGAATCCTGCTTGTTCGGGAGGCTGGAAGTCGTCAAGCCTGCGTGCAATGCGATTTGTGAGGACCCTCGAAAACAGCTTATAAACGTGGCTCAGAAGTGCAATGGGCCTGTAGTTCTTCAGAAGGGTTTTATCGCCCTTCTTGAAGAACAGCGTCACCACACTTCTGCCCCACGCTTCCGGGGTAGTTCCAGTATTAATGACGGAATCGAACAGTTTTTGGAGCGCCACTAGAAGGGGTTTCCCTCCAGCTCTTAGAAGCTCGGTTGTGATTCCGTCATCTCCCGGTGCCTTGTTGTTTTTAAGCTGTTTGAGAGCCTCTCTAATCTCATACAGGCTGACGTCCGGGATATCCTCTGTGTAGTGTCGGGTCAGTTTAGCTCGCTTGTCACTCTCGTCGCGAGGAGGTGGAGCTTGAGAGGAGGTATACAACCGTCCGTAGTATCTCTCAGTTTCTCTCAGAACTTCGGGTTTCGACGAAACCATGGTGCTGGACTCGGTCTTCAACCTCGTAAGCTGACTTTGCCCAATAGACAAAATATAATAGAATATTTGCAACATAAAATGCATAAAGTGCGTTTCTGTTTTAGATGTGTAAATTTATTTTATGAACTATGTAAAACACGCGGGTTAATTCAAGCATCTTTAAAGGGTCTAAAATCTTGAGAGTGATGATGAAATGGTTTCAGACTTCACTCTCGTTGCGTTAGGACGAGACGTGACTGTAATACTGAGAAGCATTATGTTACCATTGTTAGAAGTAGAAATTGAATATTATCTGTTACTTAGTGAGTTCTTGTAACAAAATTATTTCCATACGACCTTGGTTTTTTCTAAGCTTTATTTAAGTTTTACCGTTGACCTCCTATCCTATTCTCGTATCCATATGTATCCTCTGATATAACATGTATCTCAATATGCAGATATTATAATTTATACGGAAGTGAATTAGATGTAAAATCTGATGAATTTTGTCAATAATTTACAGTCTTTGACTTGAAATGACTGCAGACAAAATCACCGCCCATAAATACTTCTTGTTTCAAATGGATCGCAGATTAATTGGCTCAACTTTTGCAATTGTCTTTAAAGATTTAACTACTGGCGTTGATTTTAAAACATTTCCATTACTAAATGCAACGAATGCCTGGCGAGTGCAACGCGGAGCGCAATCTCAAGAGTGGTGACGAGGCGGTTTCACGGAGTTTACTCTCCGCGCGTTATGACGCTACGTGATCCTAATACTAAGAGTTGGTTTATGATCTATATTAACCACTTTTCTATTACATTCTATTCTCTAGGCTTTACTACTACTTCGTTTAGAATAATTTTACAATTTTAAAATAGTTTCTTTTGTACGAGCTGAAATAAGCTCTTGTTCGAAGGGTTTACCCTTGCGTTTCTAAGGCCTTATAGAGACGTGGCACGGGCCACGGATGTCTTTAGGCGACGATGGCCAGTTACCATCAGCTTTCACCGACTGTCGATTATTGACATAAATTATAATATTAAACCTTTTAAGTATATATACTCGGCGCAAAGATATTATTCCTTTAGTGTTTACCCGTTTGGGAATATTCGGTTAGTAATAAGGATCAGCATCTTACGTTATGATCTTAAGAGAGCATGTGAGCGCATTGCGGTATTCGATACGAGCAGTTAAGAGCTACAGATTTAGCGAATGGAGGTTGAATAGTGTAGTTTAGTTTACTCGAGTCTATATCGTAAGCAGTTTAAGTTATCTAGAATGTTATGGCATGAATTCATGATAAAGTAAATATAAGCTAGGTGAGAACATTGATCCAGTTTAACTATCGCATTCGTGAATTTTTGTTGTTGTTGATCTTTTGAATAGTATGGGAAGACGTGGTCACTCCAGAGTGGAAGCCAATAAAAGATTTTTGTAGGGGAGCTCTTTTTAGAATTCACGGGTCACTTAATGATGATCAGGTGTTTGAATTTATAGACAAGACAAATAAGTTTTCTGTCTATAAGATCGTCTTTGAATTAGCTTTGTATATACTATTACATAGTAACAAAATTGGTATTTCATATTTATTACCCAATTAAAGGTTTTGGTATTTGTATTATAAATTCGATATAATAATCAAAGGGAACCAATGTCTTATCAAATACTTGTAATGTAGCATATTGCTTAGTATTGTAATTTGTTATATAATAAAACAAATAACTAATTAGCTCGGAAAAGTCAACTGTAACCATTTAATACGTCATAAAATCAACGAAGAACGATTCTTTGAGTTTGATTATACCACAGAATACATGTCTGTGGATTATACCAAAATGTTCTTGCGACACTAGAATTAAATGTTCGCAGCCAGTCAGCAAAAACCGCTCATAATATCATTGTCAGCTTGTCGAACTATCTTAAAATCTTAGATCGTCCTCATTTATATCGGAACTGTGTCTGAAAGCGAAATTGACTTCGAGGAGTAGATCAGATTAAGCAATCTAAAGCTTGAAATTGCAAATGGCATCTAATGCATTTGCCGGGACAAAATGTCGGTGGTTGTGCGTCGTATAAAATTCTTATTAGCCTTATCTGAGGGGTCAACGCTGTTAGTGAGATGTAGTGAGAAAATTGCCTTAACTAAGGGGTCGCTGCGTTGGTGAGATCTACTGAGAAAATGACCTCATTTAAAAAGGACGCGCAAGAATGTAGTTGGGCATCCACGTTGAAACTTTTCTGACTAAAAGTAATAGCTACTATTTGATTACCGCTTACGTAGGGTCTTACCCTCTTATTAGAAGTCCCCTTTATTGAGGATCTTATTGCGTTTTCCAATCCCAATTTAAGGAGGGTTCGAAAACGCAGTTGCAATAATGTTAATAATACAGAACGGAAATTGTTCATGCATTACTTTTGTGGTTCTCTACTTTCAAATTAATGTTTGATATACAAAGGGATATTTAAAACTAGTTGCTAAACAAGGTCGCTAAACAAGGTCACCAAATAGTTTCGGTAAAAAATCTACACCTTTATTTAGGAGAAATGGAAATATCTACCGATGTCCTGTTTATACGACCCAAGCTCTCACCGTCACTGTGGGATAATGAGCTTTTCCGTACTGTCACTCACACTATAGGTGTGGTGTAAATTCAATTTGTTTTAGTAAGTAATTGAAATTTAACTGTGATGCCGTGTACTGTGAAATAAGTCGAGAGTGAACAGGCTTTTACTGAGTTAGGGTTCTTTACTCTCGATGAATTCATCGGCATTTAATCATCAGGTGGGATTGTAACCAAGCATTATTTCTTTGACAAAAATAGTTGCCTGTTCGTAAAGAAATGACACACCCTGATTTTCTAACGCTTAGCTATGTAGTCTTTAAATACTTCAGATATTTGACACATAAAATGTTATTGAGTCATCGTCGTGAAAACTCATTTACATGTTTATTTATATATTGAGTTACACCAACAAAGTGTGCTTACTTTGTACTATGGCGGGCATAACAAAGTGTATGTTGAATGTGCATGCAGCCAGCTAATCTCAGCAATCTAAATCCATAGAACTAGGGAATTCTAATGAGTGTTTGAGTATTTATTCGTTAAATAAATTAATTATAACATATCTCTTTCTGAGAGCTGAACTAAGTTAGTCCAGTAACAGCTTTTGTATAATATGATAAAGCTAAGCCAGTTAATTTGATACTTCATCCTAGACCAGGTCACTGGAACTCGACACTGGAATTGGGTAATCACGCTACTAATTACTTAATTAGCGACACTAAAGGTACGGTTCGGATTGTAATACCTCCCTTAGAGGCAATTTATGTACCCTATTTACGGATTTTATGTAGTAGTTGTTTATTTGATATGTAGTTTTATTTAATAAGGAAGTGGTACAAAAAATTGAGTAAGATACATATAAGTACATGATCTAAAACTAAACAAGGACTTCACCTACACGTTGTCGATCAGAAAGATCCCAATGATTAATTTAGTGTAATAGCAACAAAACCACATAAAAAATAAAATGATTTTAGAAAACCATTTTCTAAGAGCTATTGAGGTAAGTAGGGATTCAACAAAAAATACCGTAGGGAACGCGCTATTTCGCTTATAATTTCCATGCCTTCTAATGACTTTCATGGGGAGTGGAGTTGCCGAAGTCAACGAGAGTTCAAAACTTACGTACCTTCGCAAATTAGTTAATAGGAAAAATCTGTCCATATCATACAGTCCGTAATACCAATTAGTGTAACCACAAATGCCTTTATAATCGTGCGAGAAAGCATCGAATGATAATTTAGTAGAAATCCATTGTAACAAGTGTTCCTTGCAAAGAGCTGTCGAGAACAGTTATTAGATTTCGATGTTCTATTTCATAAGGCGTTCTGTTTGTTCTATAATCAAGTGCACGTAACGTTCTACACAGTATTGTTACCGTTTACATTACAATTATGAAACTTTACATTTTACTACATCAAACGATTTGGAATTGTTTTCAAAGTTCCCTTCAACTTGCTTTTCGAATAACTAATATTTACGGTCGAAAACAGTAGGTACCTGATTTGAACCAATTATTATGTGTGTTAAGTAACAATACGTTATAGGGACGTTAGATGGTGGAAAGGGGATGGGAGAATAAACTATGTTATATATGTTACCTATATCACAATATCTCTATCTCTACACAATAATATACCTCGCACTGAAACGTTAATACAATTAAAACATATACAATTACATTATTAACAAACTTACTTTAAATTCCATAAAGATAACTATTGTACATAATAACAAAATATTAAAATAAAGCCTATTATTTTAAATTTGGTTATAACTTTTCATTTTACTACGAGTATATCTACCTACGTAGGTCACATTTTATGCGTAGACAGAATTCAGTCTCATTTTGTTGAAAAGTTTTCACCTTCGGGTACGAGTCTTAGAGAATAGAAACATGATATCTTAAGTTTCATGTTTAATGTTTGTTTAATGATTAGAAACTCTTACCTGTTATGTGATAATTATATTTCGAAAAGATATTATAATATTTAGACATTATATTTGTTTATATTTGTATTTTCGCCTGTTCCAAGTTTGTTGTAGGGTTTGTATTGATTTTTACTAATGTGTTTTTCGCAGTGGACGTATTAGCCATCGTCTATTTTTAGTGACGAATAATACGCTGAATCTTCGTGAGCAGGTTGAAAATATCAACATTTTATGTCACTCTTGTTTACAACCAAAACTGTTTTTCAAACTTTACTAACATAAACTTTCTACAATGATTTCAACCAAAACCTTCACCAATATTTCCAATTTTAAACACTTTTATTATAATTTGTATAATTAAATTTTTGATTTACCACGTTACAATGAATCTGCTCTACCTGCTCTGCCTTTTGAATGCAAAAAACCGCAATGAAATCGGCCCAGTAGTTTCCATAAAAACCGATAACATACATACAAACAAACATATAACCTCTAACCCCAAACGCATATACCACCTCCGTTCCGACCGTCGTGAGACTCGTGGGTAATTAACAAACATATGTACAAATCTTATTTATTCAATAAAACAATTAAAACTAGACAAACATACCTAAACTAACCGAAGTAAAAGTCGTTTAAATACAAACTTCAACATGACGCTTATCACTACACAATTAAACCACAGCATTGATAATATTGGAAATAGTCCAAGTGCTATCGTTATTACAGTAATTATTTTGTTATTATTAACCCGATCGCTGCGTTTAATCGTTTTAATATCACAGTTTGTATTTACCTGTATCTTATTATTAGTGTGTGTTTTGACTGAAAATACACTAGTTTGGTTTTATAAATTATATACGCTACAATATCGATGGCGCATGCGAGAGTTTCTGTCAGTCTTGTACGTGTGTGTGAATGTTATTTTTCTAAAACGATAATCTTCTTATTTTTACAAAAATATTAATTTATTAAAAAGTATTTTTTCACGTGTAAAACAACATACCTACGCGACAACCCTAACCAAATATAAATAACCTACTCGTAAATGAATCAGGTGCTATATTTTGGGGCGATACGTAAATAACCGAAACCCCAATGAAAAATGTTATTGCAGACTCCCGCTGATTCCCCATTTGTCGGTTTGCTGAATAAATACAAGGCAACCCTCAGTGCCCTTTGCAAACATTATAATAAAATAAACACTACAAAATTCATATTGATACCAATCTCATTTCAAATTAAATTGTGTCTGACCTCTTGTTTACACCTGTCTGTATAGAGAGTACCAATTACCATGTGTTTATATTTAATGAATCTAAATGAAAATTATAGGAAAAATAACTGACTAGTAAGATGTCGACAACGGTCTTAGGCCCGTGTTAATAAACCAATCTTAAGATTTCTGCGATCCTAAGATTCGGTTTGAGATGCTGAAATGAGTATTAAAAAAATTATACGATTTGAAAAAAAATCTTGGACGCGCTCTTGAGCCGAGATGGGTGTATTTATTTGTACGTGCAATAGAGTGTCTGCTATGGTCTAGGGAATTGACGTAATGGTCTCAAAGGTATTTGAATTCTGTATTAGAATCCATTAGTTAGTTATTACTTGGCTTAGCAGTGGGCGAATTATGAATTTTGATGATGACGATGATCATCTAGTAAAGTCTAAGAAATAAATTATTTTCATATGCTAAATTTATGAATCTTGTTCATCAACACAATATTCAATAGACTCATTATTTAGTACGTAACCCGGAAAGATTAATTATTAAGCGTTATTTTTAATTTAATAAAATTTTCCCCTGGGCTGTCAGTAATACACGAGTTTTCACTAAAGGTGTTAGAATCTAGATCAAGTTTGGAATGCTTGAACGCGTTGTCGCCATCGAGAATAATTTTCAAAGAATTAGGTCAGTTGCGTTAAGAAATTAGGTTAAGTTGGGGGAGGTCTGGATTGTAGAAAATGTTTAAATATACTTTTTATGGGTAAGTTTAAATATTTTTTTTTGCACGTTCAAGAATTAAACGCTTGAAAAAAGTAAATTTTATAAAACTTACTTTTAGTAGAATCCTACCATTCGTGCTATATAAAGCCATTCACGGAGCGTTTAAAGTATATTTTGCAAACTTGTTTTGCAAACTTGTCAATAATAATATAGACGTTTCCACAAAGCCTGTAGCGGTTAAACTACTAAAATCTGTGAACTCGTAGTATAGTTTACGACTCGGAAAAGGCTCGAAATCGATAATTGTAACTCATAGCTCTGTCATAGGTAGCCCATGTCAATTGGCGAACTAAAGTTAAACAACGAAGTTAGTTCGGTTATCGCTAATGGCAAAATGCCATAAGCTTCGGACTTCATAGGTCACATTATTCCGTCAGTCTGTCGTTATCGTTAGATAGAAGTCATTAAGCCGTGACGGAAGAATTCGAGCAGTAACAAAACTTTCGAAATCGAAACATTGCCAACTCTTCTACCAAGTAGGAGGGAGGTACCTACTCGAGAAACATGGAGGTCTCCCCAATTATTTAGCGATACTTTTAATACTCGCGTGCAGTGGCCCACTAATGGATTGAAAGCATTGAAGCCCCACAATTTTATACTATCGGCGATTAATTTAAAATCAACATAACCGAGACGGGTAAACACACTAACAATGGACTTATTATTTATCAGAGGAGGAATAAGTTGAGCAAATATTTGAGACTGGTACTTTGGGACTGAGGTCGAGGGTTCGATCCCGCGGGAACCTGCTGTACATTTTGGGTTGTGAAGCCTTTGCATACATAACATAAACCTATTGTTTGTGTAATATCATTAGCAGTCCGCTTGAGTAATGCAGTATCTTAGTTTAGAAACGAAAACGACTTCAGTCTGAGTTTATATTTAGAAAAGGGGTATTTTCAATGACAAACCCCTTGTGTTTTTAAATCATATACACGAGGTAGGTAAACGTATATGATATTAAGCGTTTGTATGTATAATTTATTATTTATTCACGTTTCACAATATTGACAATATGATATCCCGATAGGGAATTCACCAATTTTGAGCGTGTGTAAAATGTAACATTTCGTTGAATCCAGTATGTTTTGATAACTAATTTGAATCATAAAAGTCACAAGTCTAAAGGTATGTCTTTTATAAAGTGCTTTTCTATGTCTGTGTAAGTATATCTTTTATAAATTTTATATTAAACGTATTTTAGAAGAAAACAATGATCAATGGCTAGACTAGAAAATAGCTGTATAATTTGCACGAATATAGTCAGAACTATTTACTAAACTAATCTACACTAACTACATATGTCTAGACACTCCAAATCTCTAAAAAGAAACGATCGATATAGTGTCGAATATTATCTAGAATTAAATCACAAACGGCTCGCGACTGGTGCGTTCAGCCTACTAATAAAAATAAAAGTTTTCTTGTAAAATAAGAAAAGATCTTTTCGTTGTATATTAAGAGTAACAAGTCAGCGTAAATAGTACCTACTTGCCAAAAGCTATATTTCCATTACTTACCATAAATGAGATTAATGTTAGGAGGTTGGTACTTGCGAATAAAGTAATGTAGTGAGCCCCAGTCAATATCGAGGGGAATTTCATTAGGAAAATTGATGCAAAACTAGGGTTTCTTTATCTGCGAGAAGATGTCGGTTGAATACGTTTCTTACGTATCGATTCTGTGTCATGTTGGTATTATATTATCATTTGTAGAGACTCAAGGTTTTGTGTCGAATTAAACGGTAACGAAGTAACCAGCTTACGAAAAAAAGTGCTAAGACATTTTTTATAGATAATTGCATGATGTTTAATTTAAGTCTTATCTGTTTTCATGATAAAAGTTACAGTTTGGCTGAAAATCGCAAAAAACCCGTAGTTGTGAACTTTGACCTTTGACCGCAGCATGGCGACGAGACCCTTAGTGCTAGAAAGCTGTAACTTGGTATGTATGTATATATTCTTTAAACTTTAAAATTAAAGAAGAAAATTTTTTTTCAGGTACCTCCCCTACTGGTAACGTGGGGATGAATTTTTAACGTTTCGATACATACTTTTTTGATAACCGACTTTAGATGAAGTCATTATGTGTGCTCGCAGTTAGCAAAATAATGACACCGATATCGTTAAAAACTTCAGTTTTCACTTTTTTTCTTCTATTATGGAGCCTTATTAGTCAGGGCAATTCCCCACATACAAACATTTTTATTACAAGATTTATAATTCCCCATTCAACTAAACCATACTCGTGAAACACTATCCAAGGTACATCTTCAAACAGACATACAGATACAATGTAGGGATTTTAGAAAAATCTTTCAACAAGCGTAACTTACTCAACCTATGCTATACTCCAAAGATTACATAGGGCACTTAACTTCAGGTGGGATACCCTTCAGCCATGACATTTTATGGCTTGAATATCATAAAAAAGGCTGAAGGATAAAATATACAGTACATAAAATATTTATATTTACGGCAGGGCGATAACAAAATACAATTCAGCTACATCGAAACGTTTAAAGGCAACCCTCAGAGTATGGATGTGACGTATCGTTTAAAGAACGTAATTGGAACCGTGTAATGTGTTCACCGTTTATCTTTGCAACGATTACCTAGGGTTGTCGCTTTCAACTATGGTTGGATTCTAGGGGTGGTTCTTAACAACGACCTAAAGATAAGTTAACATTAAAAGGAACGAAGCGATAAGACGAAAGAGAATGGGATGAATTTATTGAACAATATTTTTGTAGCTATTACTTCTCTACAACGACAAACATTATCTATTCAGTTTTCTGTGAAATGGTTTGATTTACGTATCCTCTCATCCAATACAAACTTGACATAGCCTATGTGCATGGAAGGTGATACCATATACCTTCATGTGGGTACTAATCCTAAAATAAATACCTAACCTAACCCTCCTGGCCTCCTCTATTCATTAATTGAATGCTTCTGAAAAATATTACACGTTGAATAACAGTACTAAAATCACTACTTTACGGAGCTATATTATGTGGGAAACTTGTGTAAGTACATACATTAGATGCTGGATTCCCTTATTAACGACACGAAAAGACAAAAACAGAGGGGATATAAATTTGGTCCTTTGTGTGTAATGCCGGTATAGACTGTCCGTGGCAGAATAGTTGCCCGAATTGGACATTGGCTAAATTAACCGAATTCATTCGCTTGAGAACCACATTTAAACTATACATTTTTATTTTAATAATAGTAAACTCGTGGTAATTTAACAAAGTGTATATTTGTGGCATCCAAAACGTTTTTGTTACATTTTAGGTTGCTCGCATCATTTTAAGTTTCAGCGTAACTAACGTTAAGAAAATATCTAACGAAATAAACAGATATGAATTTAAATGTAATAAAAACTCACCAAGATATTATCTTTCATTATTTTTATTTATATGAACAGATATTGTACGCCAGTCATAGCTATCATAGCGATATTTGCTTAAGACCCAATGAAACAGAGTATAATTCAACTTTGTTCCGCTAATGCACATAAAATGGCCGAGCTTATTCAGCTTAGTGTGCGAAAGATAATTGGAGTCGTAACGTGTGGAGCTTATCTGGGCATCGCGTGAATCAGAGCCCGCAAAAAGCTCCACGATAAATGGCGGATCAAGCAACCCTTGTGTGTTTAACACTCTAATGCCTTCTATGGACATACGAATGGCGACGGACGCAGTTGTCCCTTTCGCTCAGATAATATTCCAATTAGAGCTCATTCTAATTTACCCGGCTGAAGATGTTACGGCAAAATTGTCGTGAATTTCCGAGATATTCGCTTCGCAGTGTCAAAGGACAGATAAGGCTTTGTAGGCCTTTTGTGTGGCAATACGACAGGTATTGCAGTGAAGAAACTATCCGATGCTGTGGTTGTAAAATTTTATTATAAACACGTCGAAGCATAAATGTTAATTATGTATGTAGTAAATGATAGTGTAGGGGGTTTTGTCCGTCATTGTTAATCTCTGCCATCTCTGCTGTTCTGGTCGTGGGGTGATCAGCTGGTTATTGAACAAGCAAATGGTAGTTTTCATTGTTTGTGTTTCGTTTGAGAGTTCATCATCATCTCATTATTTTGTTTGTGTTTTCAAAGTGAGTGCTACTTATTAGTAAATTAACGGTGATTGTTCGAATGCTTTGGTTATTGTTTCCAAACTCTTCATTCGTTATATTTTATCACTTTAGCTACTAATAACTTTACACAACGTCCTGTGGAAAACACTATCGCATTGAAAAACAAATATTATAATAATATTTGTTTATTTGTTGTGGCTGCCAGTGAATCAACGAAGTATGCTTTTTACATTCTTCAGTATAAAGACGACAATATTTAAAGAGAGATCAGCCCACGTGAAATGTAATAAAATTAACTTGATCTCGAATTAACGTCATTCGCGTGAACGATCGGAAATAATAATGGCCTTGTGTTGTTAAACTTTAATCCAATGAACATAAGATAAAATTTGTGGAACGCTTTTTCATGCTAATTGTATTGCATGAATTTACGCTTTAAGAGTTAAATTTCTCGATTTAATTAAATGCAGTATAAATATAATGACAATTGTTTGTTTAAAGCCTACGCGAATTCATGAGTGTCTTATCTTCGTATTAGAGTTCAACAAAAGAAATATCTCCATTAAAATTTCCATTACCCCACTGGGAAATGTTTCTTTTGGGTACTGCAGACTTTTGGATCTACTTATTATGTAAACTAACAAATTAAAACGTTAGCAATTACGATTGAAATTAATCTAAAATTAGTAGTCTCACATTTTGTTTTTACGTTTTCATTTGCCAAGATTTTTATTGGGAAAGCATTGCATTCTTCTTTGTCGCCGTAAGTGGATGTTTTAACATAACTTCTCTATTATTTTGAAAATGTATGTGGTAAGTTTGTGCATTACCACTCAACATACTTATGTACGAATCACTATACATTATGGGCTTTTGTTTGACCATCACATTTTGGAAATATAACATGCTGGGTCCAACCCTCTGCCAATAGTTTTGCAAATGTACATTTCATATGTTATTAGCCAAGGGGTGGTTGGGACCCCACGGTCCATTTGCCACGTCACAGTGACAGCTGTTCCTGGGTTAATAAAGCTCCCGATTGGCCTTCGATTCGTGGGGTCTATAGTCAATTATTATACACTGAAGTATTATTCGGGTCGCTTCTCTACACCCTCCGTTGTTGAGTTCGAGTCTTTATTAAAAACAATGATTCTAAAATATGCTTTTGTTAGACTGAAGACTCTTATTGTAAATGATAGATAATTATTTTTCATACGCAAACTAAAATTATCAATAGCGTCTATTGTAACAATATTTTACTGATGTCGACTCCAATTAGAGTTTATGAATGAACTCATTAAGTTTTCAATTTTATTTATGTGCTTGACTATTGATGACTGGGTCAGTTTAAACCATTTAAATTTTGCAACTCTAATCGTCTGTATAATCGAACTCAACATTAGCAATGATTATTTCCACATCACCAAACACAAGAACATTTGATAGACGTACACAGAATTTGCATGTAAAATTCAATTACATTCAATATATTTATCGAATCTGATTTGCATACAGTGTCATAAGCAAACGTGGGGGGATATGCGGGTATTGTGAGAACTATTTGTAGTCAAATAGCGTAGATTCGGTTGGGTACACCGAGCTTAGGTCGGGAGGATTGTCACGAAATATTTATAAAATTTTTATTCGGTAGTTAGTGCACAGAGTTAGATTTAAACAATGTATAGGTATAATAATACTGAACATTGATCTTACACATCTGAGAGTTTCTACACTGCAATGTTTCTCTAACCGATGATTTATGCTCATTCATAAGCACTTGACCAGTTTGGTGGATTGCTTGTAATTATTTTCATTGTGAGTAGAATGTTAGACAAAAATATCAGTTTATTTTAATTATTTAATTGTTTATTAGGTAGTTTCTGCAACAGAGATCAATATATATTAGTTTGACTTATTCCAAAAGTTTTTACATCACTTGATTTATATTGATCAGTACAAGAACCTAGACTTATAGTTATAACAAGAATTTTATTCCTCACGTTTCTTTATAATATATTTTTGTAGATTACCACACAAAATGTAGACGCCTTTTCAAATTATCAAATTTTCCTTAAATGAGGCGTTGACTCAGTTAAGTGAGAACTCGGTTGACCTATAATGTTTGCTGGAAACTTTTCCATTAAAGCCTAGCCTCAATTTCGGTCGCAAAATTTTAACAGGATCTGACCACATCTGGGTGTAGTTAAAGATTAATTGCTGAATAATAAAATTTCCTTTAGAAACTTCTGTCTTCCAGATTTTTTGCTTATTTTATCTTTTTCTTAGTTCGTGCTTCCTGCTATTATGCAGGATTTATATTATAATAAAAAATGTTAAAATACCATATTGAATAAAATATAGCTTTTCCATTTGAAGCAACTAATTAGCTTCAAAGCTTAGTACCTATTTATTTCTTACAAATACTATAAATTAATTAACCACCAATGTACAGACAGCAATATTAAAAGGTTTCTATTTTCATTGTTACGTTTATGACTACACCAAAATGTCTCCTTAAACATTAAGACATAAAAATATTAAGACATAAGCAACTAAGATAATGGAAAAAAGAAATAACTTATACATGAACTTGCTTCTTGCTCGTGCAGTACAAAACACGCGAGATGGAAAGATGGGATGTTGCGATACAGAGAAAGATTTATCGCTCAAACTGCGGACATGTACACGCCTGTAAATAGACTTGGGTACTATGAGTATAATGATTTTAATTTAAATTAGGCCTATATATTGTATGTTAGTTAACGGAAATCCATTGTTATAAAGTTAGTTCTAATCTTATTTCCAACTGACGGTGACGACGTATGTTAATTTTGTAATAGTATAAGTTTATTGTCTTTAAACCATATACCTCGTGCAGATGCCTGTTTCTGTACTATAAACACCACCATTGTACTAATACTACATAACATATTAATGACTATAAAATGTAATACAATATGATAAAATTATGCTAATAAATCCCATCATATTATCTTAACACGGTTAGTAATAAAAATATAGTACTAATGACATAACTCAAAACCTGTATAATGGCACCAGTAAATCTTGCAACGCGAGACATATATTCTAGATTGTAAAAGGAAAATCGCATTTAAGAGTCGTTTCACTGACTTTGCAGTGGAGCCAAAGTTTTTTAGTGCATACGATGTCATGACCTATTTTCCATTGTCTTACGCCAAACCAGAATTCTTTATGAATAGTTCAGTCAGAGAAACTTTTTACGATTTCAACAGTTTTATGCCTCTAAAATTCTAATGTGGTTTAAGTGATTCTTGGTTTCCTATGTAATAAGAGTAGGGCAACCTTCCGCCGCTAGTTTAGTTCTATTATTGGTCTTGGTTGCTGAATGATGGCAAGTTTTTGGAACGATGTTTTTGTTCAAGTGTAGCGGATTTACACCTATCCGCGAAACCTATTTCAAACGTGTCAAAGGGTTCGTTATTTAAATCAAACGCTTTACTGATAATAAACATCGAGATGCTTGAATCTATACTACTTATACTGAAAGGGCAAATTTTCTGTACATTGAATATTTTTCAAAAATTTCGATTTGGGGGCACTTCAATAAGGTGTTAGAGCAAAAAAATATATTTTTTTAATTATTGTTTGTCTGTCTGTTTGTCTGTCCGGGCATCACATGAAAACCCTTGATCGGATGTCGATGAAAATTGGTAAAGATGTTACTTATACTCCTTTTCTTACTTATCCTCCTCCTATATTTTTATCCCGGAAAATTAAAAGGTTTCCCTGGGAAACGGAATGAAGGTTTGTATGGAATATTTTTAAAACATCAACCGATTTGCTTCAAATCTTGCAAATAAGCTAAAACATAATTTCCGTATGCGAAGCTGCGGGCAACAGCTAGTTATAAATATAAACGCTCTTCATTGTTCTCAAATTAAGTAAATATGACCTTAATATTATGAGCATGGTACATATCCGATTATTTTACGTAGTCCACTGTAACTCCTCTAAAATATATCTGTGAAACGGTAATGGATAGTAAAGACGAATCAGTAACTACAACTGCATTATAGTTATATGTATTTGTATATCTATGTAACATCGATCAAACAAAAAAGTTCGTTTTCAATTTCCATTAACAAACTGTTTATAAATGCAACCATTTATCACTCCTCGCTTCCATCTGAATTCAATCATCACGTGAGTACTTTCAACCATGTTTTTTCCGCATTCGACAGTCAGTACTTTATGGTTTTTGTTAATTTTCTAAAGAGCCTCTTAGGCGCATTGTCACGGGCAGTAGAGCGAAACCCATGTGATTGATGGTGGTGTTTCGTGAGCCCATGTGTGTTTGTATAGGGTTGTCACACTCACACGCCCCTTTTTATTAATTAGAAATACATTTGAATGTGTTAGTTAGTCGCTAATTTGAATGTGGTCTAATTTCAATCACTAATCAGGTTTATATTGATTAGGGCAGAGGCCAATCAATTACGAGTATATTATGAACAAGTCTCGCGCACTCAAATAGCTGCCTGCACTCGCTTTGATCTCTATGGTGATGTAGTGTGCTTTAGGCCAATAATATCATTAATATTCTATAATTTCTGTATCAGTTTGTTTTTGCGAACTTAAATCAATAAACTTAAGTCAGTATTGTGACCCCACTACAGTCGGAGAGATACTAAAGAGGAGAAATTATCTCCTCCGCACCTTTTTTATAATCGATATGTACTTACATTAATAAAACAGTGTTTTTGCCTACTATACATGAAAACCGGCTGCGGCACTGTTAACTTTAATTAATAGTTTTAAAGTATTTTGTGTTTGTGCATCATATCAATAGGGTTTTAATGCTTTGCCATTGCAAGTTTTGTGTGCCAACCCTGAGAAAACATAGGCATCAAAAGTAGTCACGGTGGCATTGTGAAATGCCTTTTTGATAGCTGCAACCGTTTGTAACCGCACACTTCGCGAGTAATCGACCTTAATCGCCCTGAAAGCCTTCAGGTTTATGAGGTTTATTTAAAAACTTATTTCGTTTAATAAAATTTATAACCACTAGTGTTGATACAAAAATAATACCTACATACAACCTATTTGTGGATTTGCTATGAAAGCAATAGGTAGTTGTTGATGTAGGTCCAAATATTTATACCGAAATCAGTTGAAAAGTTTTTTAACTAGTAAGTGATTTCTTTGTTACAGTGATTTATTCAATCACCGCTGCTTATAAATAAATATTTATATTACTTAATACTCTAACATAAAAGGTAGTATTTGTTACAAACATATTTAACATTGTGATGAATTCTCTCGAACTCGGTAAAGCAATCTGTCTCGTTCGCTACGACGACGCCAGATGGAAACTCTTCCGACAATGGTTACTCACTAGACCTTCCTTTCCAACTGTGAATTGATTGAACAGTGGCGGAGGTGATTCAATCAATGAACCGTGATGTTCTGATTTTCTTTTGTTTCTGCGTTGTAGATAAATTTATGGATGTATCATATTATGTAGGTGGGATTTGATTTATTTTGATCATAATAATATTGTTATGATTATCTTGATTTTTCTTGTTTATCGTTTAGCTCTATGCTGCTGAATCACGGATAGGAAAAGAGCGCCAATTTCCTTTTGTTGCAAATCGCTGGGCTTTGTTATCGAAATAACATAATTATCTTAAAACAACTACCTATGTACGAAGACAAGGGTTTTAGCTATTCGTAGATTCTGAAATATGGTATCATGTCAATTGATAAACTATTACCTGACACCTAATAGCTACCCATAAATGTTCAATAAATGTGGAAATATTTGACCAGTTTCTCTGTAATATATTGTTCTACATTTTAGTATCTTACAGCTTCAGATTGTAACTAATCCCGGCATCCTGGATCTGATTTATTCCTGTGATCAGTGCTTTTAAAGCTCAATTTTTCCTTTTTATAGGAATTAACGATTAAACTGGTTTTGGTTTAATATTTTTAAAATGCCTACTTTTGTAGAAGTTTGATAGTTCTGACTCAGATTTGGGAGCCTTATTAGTTGTTAGTATCTTAAGTTAACTATTTAGTGCTTATTAATAGCTCAATTATAACAGATAATAGTCGTATAGATAACAGTCGTTAAGCCATTTCGGAGGCCCTCGGGCGGTTTGAAAACTTCCGACACCCGGGTTGGCCACTAACCCCTCCACCAATCCGCACTGGAGCAGCGTGGTGGAGTATGTTCTAGGCCTCCTCAATAGGAGAGACCCGTGCCCAGTAGTGGGCCATTAATGGGTTGAAGCCAATAGCTCAATTATAAGCAGTGATAGCGTAGTTCTGTGGAGCTTATAACTTAACTGTAATATTTACATTAAAAACCTTACATATTCTTACTACCAAATTGACTTCAAAGGACACTAAAATGTACTGTACAAAAATAAACGTAAATACATAAATTAACAGTATAATGAGGGTACTTTAGCGGATCCTACAAAACATCCTCGCATGTTACTCAACATTTAGCAAAATGTTTTAGTAAAAACAAAATTTATTACTCAAGTAATTGTACACTTATAGGGCAAACGACTCACCTGGGGATCATAACCTGCTGTTGTCGGCAATTTACATACTTAACACGAATTTCATAACAAAAATCCTGGCCTAGTACTTAGCTACTAGTTTAACCAGCCTTATGAGGTCTCACTGATACTAGTGCAAAAGCCTGGACGGGTCAAACCACAGATTTAGATTATATCTGTGAGTCAAACGTACGATGCATGCGGGGGAGATACGTTCCCGGATTTATTACAACGATTCGGGAAGTACTTCGAGATTAGTCGTAGGTATACTTATTGAAATAAAATCAATATTGGACGTGAAATAAAATTTTCTAGTATTTATTAATTTCGACCATTTTCTCTCTTTGAAACTTTTTTCGACCACTTTGTCCCTGGCTGTTAATCTATACTATAATAAAACTCAAAGTGTCTGTTTGTCTGTCCGGGCATCACATAAAACCCTTGAACGGATTTCAATAAAAATTGGTAAAGTTGTTACTGATACCCTAGGTCATATTTTAGACAACTTTTCATCCCGGAAAATTAAAAGGTTTCCCGGGAAAACAGGATAAAAGTTTCAATAAGTTAAAACATAATTTCTGTATGCAAAGCTGCGGGCAACAGCTAGTTAGGTATGAAATTAAGAAATTATAGTCTTAGTTGACCTATTCCTGGAAATAGCAAGAAAGGAAGATGGTCTCTGTCTGGTACTACTTTCGTTATTACATCGAATAACATATTTTGCCTCAAATAATCTTGAGTCCAAGTTTACCAACTGCCCTCACGCACTGTTAGTCAACGAACAAGGCAGTGCCTTTTGTATTAACGTAATATCTGTCTGCTAGTACCCGAAAAGTAACTGTATTCATTAAATACCTACCTTGAAAACAAAAGAAACCGAGAAGCGAGTTTATCGCTCCTTTGTAAGGGTCAACGCATATTTATTCAGCGCCATTCGCGTTTCGTTAAACGATTTTGGTTACTCTTATTCAGCTTGTATCAGCCGCGTACCGCGTCGTAAGCGTTAGGTATTGCGTGCAATGATTACGTAATAATAAATCGAATATGCAGGAACTATACAGTGAGCTTAGTGCGAGTTTTACGTGACATAACGGGTTCGCTAATGTAAATGCAAGTTGGCTATGCTATTGGCTACCGATGCATTTCTTTTAAATTCTTCTCACTGCCGCCAGATCGGTAGCCAATAGCATAACCGACTCGCATTTACGTAGCGAGCCCGTTATGTTACGTAAAACTCGCACAAAGCCCACTGGTCGCAACCTGTCGACAAGCGCTGTTCCACCGCGTTCGACGCTGTACGCGGCGGAACAGCACTGAACGCGGCAGATAGCACAAGCATGATAAAACACATTTTTCGTCATTTTCTACTCCTTTGCCGCGAAAGCTGAATAGACGCGGAAAGCTGAACGGATTCGTACGCGTTTCCATACAAAATCGCTGTTTTCAATGGACATAAACTGAATAGAGCTGAATAAATGTGCGTTGACCTTTACTCGGCAATGCGCCAGTGGCAGTATTTTACTTAACTAGCGGTCAGTCCGCGGTTTTGCCCGCGTTTAAAAGATAATGAGTACGCTATATGTTATTCCATATCATGATCTATCTGTGAGCTAAATTTCATGAAAATCCGTTCTGTAGTTTTTGCGTGAAAGAGTTACAAACATACTACATCCTCAAAAACTTTGACATTATATAATTTCATTAAGATACCTATTAGCGACAAATAAGCAGTATTATATAGTGTAAAAAAATATATCAACGTCACGCGATAGAATCTACCCCTAGTTACTAATAAATTTATGATTCATTAAAATGATCCCTCTTTTTAATTTAAAAATGCCGAATGCATTTTCATAATGCATCGCGCGTGCATAACCCACATTATGATAATTAATTAGATTAATAATTCAACGTCATGTTTTCATATCATTAAATTAGATTTGGTTATACCCGCCTGTAGAGAGGATGATAACTCGATGCACACAAATATACACAGACACATGTATGTATCTAAATACATGTCTGTCAATAAACCTACATCTATTGATATAGTTGCCGATTTTATTTAATGTTCTTATAGGGCCAGTCATTGCCATCAAATTAAAAAAAAACCGGGCTAGTGCAACTGCGTGTCAGGCCACGCGCAGTGTAGGGTTCCGAAGTAGTAAGTTTATCGACTATTATTCCTTAACTACTTATTCTAGCATAGTCGTGATAGTTTTCCGTGTAAATTAATCATATAATAAATTTTTGAGATTTTTTTTAACTTGTCCAACTACAACCGTTTAGCCGGCATGGGGGGGGACACTGGACTCTAACCAATATTAGCACTTTAAAGCTAACTATTTCGCAAACGAACCCCTAAATAAAAATTGGTCTTAAGAGACTTTTAATATTTTTGAACGAATTTTTCAACTCATATCTCACATCATGGGGTACGCAACGAAAAAAAATCATTCTCTCGTTACAGACGGACGGACGGACATGACGAAACTATAAGGGTCCCGTATTCACTTCGGAACCTTAAAAAAGAAAGTAAAAACATGCAAAAGATATTTAGTAATTATTAAAACAAATCTTAAAAACAAATCCAACGTAAATAAATTGAAACAATAATGACTTTAAAACAAAAGCACGGAAACATTAAACGTATGATATTATTATCTGAACGAAAATCCCTTTTTAAATTATGCGGAAACGGAAAATTAAAATTCCCGAATGCAAGCAAGACTAGTGTAACATTTTTGTGTGACAAATAAGCGGAGAATTCACAGCAACTGTTTTAAAATTGCTATTAAAGTAATATAGTAGATACGCTGTGAGAGTCGTGAGCGCTCGGTTATCCAGTTACTGTGTTTTATTGCAATTTTTATTACATTTTTATGTTATGAAAGTCACAAACAGACAATCCAGTCAGTCAGTCTATCCTACTTACCTGAGTACTTAACTACCTACTACAGTGTTTTTTTTCAATTAAGTATGCCTGCATGCAAAATTACGATAATGAAATAAGTAGCGTACTCTGAAGATGATGCAGTTACCAGCGGAACGTGGGCACTCAGGTTCGTTGCAGATATAAATTGTATACTCTTAGTTTTATGAAGTTTACAAGAAAATAGATGAGACACCTATTCATTTCCCCGACCCCACAGAAATTTGCAAAAATTGTCTTCTTAACTGAGCCTTTCCAAGTTCACACTCTGTGAACTCTGTGAAGCTGAAAAATCTTATAGGTTCACATAACTTTCATTAAAAAAAGTCATGTCTTACCATTTTTTCCACATGGATCTTCGTAGAGCTATATTATTCAAAAAATATTATTGTATAACTTTCCCTCTGATATTTTATCATGTTTAATCACATCCATGTATCATTAGTGTCAGTAATTATATATGTAGGCGCTTTGACAAATTCGACGTTAAGAGTGACAAGTGGATGTCAATGTGACTCTAGCGAAGCGTCGTGTCGATGGTAGCGGGGCGGCCATGATGGATGGCACTTTGATCCTGGACGCCGCCAGCGCACCACCTCTGCGACGAATCGCTGTGCATCCAGTCGATCCAAATATATTTCGTGATAATTATAATTAAACATTGTACTAAGAATCATTGCCTACTCGATCGTTATAGTATTTCGTGAAATTAATTAGTGATACATTTTAATTAACCGGAAATATTATATGATTTATTCGCTATTCTATTAATCCGTGACAAATATGGAAGAGGGCCCTCCTGCTCTTACATATAAGTGCAAATACAGTCATTTATTTAATGTTGTCGTGTACATATATCTAGAAAACAAAACACTTTCCTTCTTAAAATATTATTAGTAACTTATACTATTTTTTTATATTAGATTTACGATTTATTATTCACTGTTAAACATTACTGTTCTGTATTTATTTTTTATCTGCAATATTTTATAAATACATTTACAAGTATAAATTATATACGACCGTTAATGGATTGTAATGGTCCTAACAAAACAGTATGAACAAAAAGAAAAAACTTGAAGATATTGTCAATCCAAATCGTTTAATGGTCCATTATCTCGTAAGTACACGATAAGAACACGAGAAACATCGAAATAAAAAAGAATAAAAGTAGGACTGCTACTTTTGTTTTACGTGACGATGAGCTTACAATGGACTTAAAGATATTTCTTCTCACCGTTATGACGTCCCATATCGTCGACATAACAGTACAAACAAGAAATAAAATCCCGTGGGACTATTTCATGCCATAAAAGACAATTTCAATAATTTTCTTCCGACGAACGATCCATTGATGAGTGCGCGCTATTGAAACTTTACCCGTCGTTTGTAAGACTAGCAATGGAGTGTCTGTTCCATGGAATTTCCGTTTCATCATTAACTGGCCAGGTTTCTAATTGACGTTCATTATCATTAATTTCTTAGAAGAGTCACCAATTACGTGTCGTTAGCTGGGTCTCAAGTTGAAGGACTGTTCTTGTGCGACTTGACCAAAGTAGTTTTATGATTTTCTATCAGTATTAGCTGAACGTTTAGCTTGATCTATTAATTTTTCTTGATGAGGTTTAAATGAATTTCTGTCGTTTATAAACTTCACTTGTTTAATAGGATAAAGTTATAGTAAGACATCAAGCAAACCACATTAGGCACTCGCATTCAATAATTTTTTTTTAATGTCTGTGAATAATGGTGGTGGTAATTCTTGTGAAGATTATGATTTATGTTTACTAATATTAAACTATTTTTGTTGCAGGTAATTACGAAGGAAGTATTAATGGACATTTGAAGGTGATATAATACGTGGAAGAAAAAATACGAGGATAATACGAGGGAGAAACGGGGAAATACGAAAAATTTCTGTATATTTATATCTACTAAAAACTGTTAGTATACCAAAGATAAATACGGTTTAAACTCGTTTTGACGAATTCTTTCAAGTTCATGAAATATAGGATGCGTAAAAAGATAAGCGTTCATGGATGAATTAGGTACTTAGGGTTGATCGTAAATAACATTTTATAGGGCACATTTTCGCGCATTTTAATGCACAAGCGTCTTTGGATTTCTTATAATATAAAATATATTTTGAGGCTAACCAAAAAACATGACGAAGAAAGAAATTCAAATGCAATACGTATATATGCATATTAATTATTAATTGTATAAACTGCATACAATTTCCACAAAATAAATAATATTATCTCAGTATACGATTTCTTGTTAATTACTATTTAAAACGGTGTCAGAAAAACTGTTCCACACACTCAACACATCAGTAACAGCGCTTAATTTGTTTAGACGCGAGTCGTAATTAATTACTGAAACACTTCCCATTTTGTAAATAGTTCTGTTTGTGTACTTCGCACATGATGGATGACGCCGTCCATGACTTCGTCAATAACAAGGCACAGTGAGCTCTATGGCTATTGTAATACGGTCTACAAATCCGAAGAGGATATGTTTGCAAGTTGTCGTATGTCGTTCGCAGTGCGCGGTAGCAAATGATGCACTTAACAGTATTGCTCCGTCAAAATGGTCGTTTTACCCATTCTGCAATATCACATGGTATGGCCGCTTAATTGATTTTACTGCGCCGCTTAATGGATTGAACCTTCACTTGGAAAATATTGTTCCGTACAGGTGACATGTGTTTATTGGTATGAATGGGTGTACTAACTTCTAACAAAAGTTTAGTCCTATAAGAAAGCAGTATACCTAATGATTTCTACGCTTTTATCATGGTTCCCACGGCCTATGATTCTGGCTCATGTCTTTCCGAACAAAGTGTCCCGTACTAGGAAATTACCCACCTGTTGGTAAGTCGTCTCTCCGTAATGCTGAAGATATCGTTGACGGGTGTCAGTCAAACAATTTACAGCTTTGTTTGATTGGCTGGCTGTTCCAACCCATTAAGGGCTCACTAGTGAGCATCCTTCACCACGCTGCTCAAGTGCCGATACGTGCCCTTGTACGATTAGGCATTAAAATATGCTTTTCAACTTATCACGGATTGTTAGTACCTGTGTTTATAGTAGGAATAAAAGGCGTTAAAATTTAATGTAAGATCCACAAGACGTGACTAAAAGACTAAAAGTTATTACTTTCCTATCACTACTTTACTTAGGTGAGTATATCAAGAGGGGTTCTGGGTTCGATTCCCGGCCGGGCAGATATTTATGTGATAGATAAATATTTATACTCGGGTCATGCGTGCGTGTTATTGTGATGTTATTAATATATGTGTCGGTAAAAATCTACTGCGGGGGTATGAGTTAAGCGTTTATTTATTTATATCATTGCAGGGATGACTTAACTCAAATTGGACTGAATGTCGTTCATTCAATAAAATGAAATATACAGCTGTTTTATTGAAGTTTCATCGAGTTCCCACGACGGTAACATCGTTAATTATCATGGGTTGTAAAAGTTAAGTATTATTCGGCGTGTAGTTATTACTCTGTTAAGACGTAACCTTTTGTTCAATAAACCCGTAAGAAAAATTTACAGATTAATCGATTAAACTCTAATACATAATCGACAACAAAACGTTATAACGATGTGTGTAACACTGTGTTGTAACGATGTCATTTTTTGCTGAATTCACGTACAAAGTAAATCGATAGATCTAGATCTACTGAATACCTACCTATGTAGGTATTCAGTAGATCTAGATCTATCTAGATCTATTCAACTATGCATGAGTATGTATCGTCAAGGTGATACAGATAGAACATAGTATCCTTCAACAGGAGGATCCATTTGCCATTAATTTGCCCGTTGTTGAGTTTCCTGGAAGGGTTATCTTATAATGTGTGCGCAAAAAGTAAGTAGGTAGGTAGGGAGTATTATGAAAATTTCACCTCTACAATGTTAAAATTGGGTATCTAAACTTGCTGCAAATATTTTGAAATTATTTTATCCGATACACGATTTCTCGCGTGAACGTTAGATACACAAAGGGAGTTCCAAAAAGCTGTTTACATTGTAAAGCTCTTGATGTTTTACTTTATATTTCGTTTCTTAATTCTGTAACGAGGTGTAATAATACCTCGTTCAATATTCCTTCGCTAGCAGATGCAAATTCTTCTAATTTTTTAAAATCATGACAGTTTTACAAATATGCATCTGTCAGCTAGGCTTCCATCATCATTATGGGAGCTTTTTATAAGATAAAAAGAACATTTTATAATTTTGATATTACTTTTATATACAATTTTTTAATTTGCCTTTAAAAGAAATATAACAGTATAATATTGAACAAAATCGGAGTTTGCCTTATTACAGTTAATGTATATTACATACGTACCCTGCTATGAGAGCCTATATTTATGGAAATATATTATCAATATTAATTGTGGAGGATCTACACCCTCGCAACTCGCTGCCGTATAAAATAATGTTATAACTTCTTACGGCCTAGTTGTTATGGTCTTCATAACTTCATAAACTGGGTGAAGCAATTGTTAAGTAATAAAACCACAGGAATGCATGAGCAACAATATGTCACAAAAACCCTGCGCAAGTACCTACTCCAAAACGTCTTAATTTCCAATTTAGGCGACCTCGGCGTTATTACTCTGCCTTTATTAAATTCCTTCCTCTTACTTGTTTTTGACGACAAAATTGAAAAAACCTGGAGCCTTGAAACTAGATTTTTTTCTCGTTCAGACAAATAAAAATGGATTACCCTCCGGAGATGTGCGGGAAGGAGGTGGTGAATGCTCATGCATACCAGCACAGCCGGCTGTGCTGGTTATGTGAGATTCTTACCCACTAACCCACTAGACTCCATCTTGTTGGATGGCTTTGGTTATACGACCTTTACGTCTTGATCGGAAATGACCCCGTTTGGAGAGGCGGGGCGCTACCGGCTCTTCGTATGGAGCGTCCGCTCGGTGAGTACACAGTGTTGTCGAAAGGGTACTTGTGCCATCATTAGGATGAGCACCAACTGAGATTTCTAATTCGCCTGAGTCTTTGGAGTGGCTTTGGCTTAGCCTGACACGCACTTGTCCGGTTTTTTCTTTAATCATTGATCTATCTACCTACTTTACATCTCCATCGTTTTGTCTGTGGAGACTTGTATAAACTAACCATTGGATTCAATGTCGGTAATAACTTAAAACCATCCTCGTTATTAAAAATTTTGGGGTGTTTTTTGATTTCGATGGCTTCACGCACTAGCCGTGGTATGTAGTGGCGTTCCGTGACAGTCACCTGAGGGTTGTGAAGCTCGATCCAAAGCCTACCCGATTCGAGATGTTCCGCTACAGCTGATTTATTCCCGTCGTTCTTTTTGACTGATCTGCGCCACCGTAGTTTAGCCGTGACCACGATCCTTACAACTGGGTTGAAATATCGGCGTGTAAAATATGTATCGTAAATACCTGTATTATACTAAAATGTGTTCAGTCCACAATGAATTAAGTTTAAAATCATAAATATTCAATTGTCAAAGATATCTAAGTCATCTCAATTCGATGACAACGACGCGAATAAAAATATATTACAAATTGTAGGTACATAATAATATGTGAAAATAATATATTCTGCAGACATTTTCCAATTTTACTCTTAATACTTGCGCATTTGAGCGAGTGAAAAGACTACGTTTTCACCGTATAAAGATTGGGTTTATAGTCTGTGGAGATGGAGCCCGCGATGGCAGGTAAGCCCCCGTCGTAATACTTAGGGTTGTCACTCCATAGAAATTTTATTCCGCATAAGATCATAACAGTATCACATTCAGACAATCGATAGTCAAATTCCCATCACACAAGACGGGTAACCCTAAAACTCGAATGTAAAAATATAATTTTTGTCACTTGATATTACGAAAACTTAAAGAAAAGTTATTTATCGGGGTTTCTTATGAATGTGTAACGCGTTTTCACTTACAACCCAGAATTTATTTCCTCTGAGTAGGCAACCCTACAGAAAGCTCATAAATCCTTTACGACAAATAAAAATACGCTCCTCAATATAGGTCTACGTCGTCGCAGGTCCGATAAATCATTCAATCTCAAGGTATTTTCACGTTGAGAGCCCTTTGCAATGGACTTCCCGTATTGCATTGTTTATACCCCTTTACAAAGAGGTAGTAAGAATCGGTGCATGGTCTTTACCGTAAAAGGTTAGGATTTTATTTCTTGAACCGAAAATAACCATTATTTTGATATTGATCTTAGCCTTTCCATTATTTAATTCTTCTTTTTTTCTGTTTCTTTTTTCACTCTTACATGAAAGTGTTTGCAATAAGTAGGTACTCTATTTCTACGTTTTATGTTTGTAATACGATAAGTGTAATGTAGTAATATATGTAATTTGCTCGTTTCTAACTTTCTAGTAATCGTACCAATTGTATGTTAGTATATTAGTTCATTGTACCAATAGGTTTCTAATAATTATAGCTTAATAGGTTCCTTATACGAGTCGAATATCGTCGGTATTCGTGAATACCCGTATCGTAGTGAAATGTCCACAACTCGCGATGAATTTAATGTAGGTATGTATTATAAAATAAAATTATCATTGCAATGACACGTCATTTTTATACCACATTATTTTTAAGATTATTTTGGTGTAATAATAAAGCGTATTTGTATTGTATTGGCATCGACGACTAACTAAAAGACATTATTGTCTGTTTACATCTTCCAGTCAGGAATCGAACCTGAGGCCGTTTCACGGTATACAAGGCAAACGACGCTAGTTAATAGTGAATGTAGTGATGACGGCAATCTCAAAGCAAAAGAACCGGAACTTAGAACAGACATAAAACAGTTAACGCTGGTAAAGTATTTGCTTCCACAAGTTGTGCAATTAGAATAGATAAGAATTTAATTTGCACCCTGCTTTAAATATTAGCACATTTAAAATTCAACGGGGTAGCAAAAACTTGAGATAGGAATAGCTAAATTCAACCGTGCCTCGTTACCGCTAGATTTTCTTTTAGTTTGTCGCGTTGCGTCCTGCCGAATAAAATGAAACATGTTTTTTTTATTTTTCACACGGTCCGTGGTCAGTTTTCATCTCATGTTGTTTTATGGTCATTGAGATCGTGTAAAATATAAAATTTATATTTTTAAAAGCTGGAAGTCTGTGGTTGTGCATTACTTTGCACCTACACTCTATATAAAAAAAGAACAGTTATACATCGATAGACAAAAACCATACTATTTTAAACATCATAAATGTAATAAAATGAATTGCTCCCACATATTGCACAAATCGCTTCGATTTCAATTTAAACAATTCTATAAATCTTTAGCACCCTTTTCCCCCAAATTCTTTCATGAAAATCTTCAATGAATTATTATTTAAGGAGATCTAGAATATATTTTATCACTTTGATGGATATTACCAATAACTTTTTCCATGTGTTGAACATTGCTGAATATGGAATCGGAAAATGGAACCGTAGCTTCTGTAATCCTCATCAGATAATACTCATTTACTAAGCAGACTATGTACGTCGACTATACCTATGCATCCTTCTAAAATCAACCGATAAAAAATGACCGTATTTTATGAGAAACAGTGTCAGTCCTAAATCCTAATTGAGTTACGGAATTTAGAGAATTTATAAAGAGGAAAGCCGTCAACGAATCTTTGACGCTCCTGAAAAATATGATAGATACTTACCATCTCGTGGCTCGATCGTTCGTTTGTCAGTTATAACAAAATCTCGGTAGTTTACAATTATCTTATTGTTGTTCAGCGCTGAAGGTTCAAATCCTTAAAAGCGCTTGAAATTCGCGCTGAAACTTGTGAATTATAGATTTGGAGACAAAAAGTTTGATTTACGTACACCTCCTTAGATTTATGTTCTCCCCGTTTCGAATTGAATATATAATGCCTATCTTAAAGGACTCCCTCCGCCTGTTCAATCTCGAATATTTGAAAGCGAAACACACTTTGGACTCTATGCTTTTTTACACACGACTCAAATTTTAACAAACTCTGTCGTACTAGTTACACAAAATGAATGAATAAAATTTATAATGGCCTGTCTTGTTTGTGGGTTTTAACTGTACGCAGTAGGTAGGTACTGTTTAAGAATTAATTTACCTTTAACATGGCCTGCTTTGGAATGTCGAGGAAAAATACTGAAAAATACATTAATTTTCTCTATAATTTGCATGATGAATAAAATATTTGTTTTTGTTTTAAATGAGATGAAAAGCGTAAATGAACAGAGGTTGAATTTTAATAAGATATACCTACTGCAAGCGTGAGAAAGGTACTCCAGTATATTCAATAGAGATTCGAAAATCGTGAACACATATTTGAAAAATCGCCCTCACTCAGGGCCGGCCCGTCCATATAGGCGAACTAGGCGACCGCCTAGGGCGCTGAGATTCGGGGGGCGCAAATCGGCGGGACCGATACTAAGAAATTTTTATTTTTATTTTAATCGATGAAACATTTACACAGACAAAAATATTAAATATAATGTTATAATATCTTTATAACGTGGATGACATGCAGAATAAAACTACCAAAGCTGTTCCAGAACCCTGTGGCCTGTATATAGGTACCTAGCTGAAATAGTTTTTTGTCATATAGAATTTATAATTTAATGCAACAGAGTATATAGGTGGAGCCCAGGGCCGCCAGACATCACTTATTTTCTGACGGATGAAATGTGGACGATTGAGTAGTGTTAGTATGTACTATGATCGTATGCCTACTTGCTAGCTTGGAAAAACGGCCAATTTCCAGGTATCAGGTGATCAAGGTACAAAAAATCATTACTAAGTTCACGTATTTTCTCATGGCTGATTTTCACGTATGTTCTAGATAATATTGTTAGAAATAAGTTGTCAATACTCCCAGACACATTCCGTGGGCCATTTTGCTTTACATACACCTTGAAGCTGCCAGAATAATGAGTTAAGTTCACGTATATTCTGACGCTCCATTTTTATATATGTTATGTATATCTGTCCAGGAAAGGTATGAAGGGAAAAGGAATCATGTGTTGCCCTTACCAAAGTTCACTGACCCACCCACCAGCTGATCGCGGCACTGCGGCGCGGCGTCGAGTGTTTGTACACGGTGTCCACCCACAGAGATATTAAAATTAATTTAGGGGATGATTGGCTTCTTGGATCTGTCTGTCTTCTTGTCAAAGGTTTTAAAATAGTTGTCTGGAGAACATATATAAAAATGGAGCGTCAGAAAATACGTGAACGTAACTCATTATTTTGGCAGGTTCAAGGTGTCTGTAAAGCAAAATGGCCCACGAAATGTGTCTGGGAGTATTGACGACTTATTTCTAATTATATTATCTAGAACATACGTGAAAATCAGCCATGAGAAAATACGTGAACTTAGTAATGATTTTTTGTACCTTGATCCCCTGATACCTGGAAATTGGCCGTTTTTCCAAGCTTGCAAGTAGGCATACGATCTTAGTACATACTAACGCTACTCAATCGTCCACATTTCATCCGTCAGAAAATAAGTGATGTCTGGTGGCCCTGGGCTCTTAATCTAAAGCGCGGAATTCACTAGACGGACATGCCCGCGGGCAAGTCTGCAGACATGCCCGCCGGACCTCGCTACTATAGGACTGTGCAATGTTTGCTAGTGTAGGGCCGTTGCAGTCAGTCTGGCAGACTTGTCTGTTGCAAGTCCGCGCGATCTCATTTTGTCTGCGGGGGCACAGACATGTCCGTATGTGAATGGTCACCGCGGGCTGTCTGTTCACAGACCCGAGAGCGACAGCGACTAGGACAGACGTCACTATCTTATTAAAATTATCAAAAATGAGTTTTAATGAAAATAAAGCATTCTGGGCAGAATTCATAGGGGAATATAGAAAATATCCATGTTTGTGGAAAATAAAATAGGTAGATAGGTAGGTAGGTAGGTATTATACGTACTGTAGGTAGGTATTATAGGTACTATGCGATATTTATTTTGTATTCCGATATTTTGACCCAGTTCATCCGTGACCACGATCCATGAAACTGGATCGAAATATCGGAATACAAAATAATTACGTATAGGTAGGTATTATATGTATAGGTAGACACTATACGTATAAGTAGGTACTATACAAATATGTATAGCTAAAATAGGATTTAATTGTACAGGTCTCCCGGTTCATCAATTTCTAATTCTTTCAGTAAATTGATATGGCTATACTTATATCTTTTTTTATACCATTCTTTGCACCAAATTCTTTTCTTTTTCTTTTCATCAAACAGTATTAATGCAGCACCAGCAATTACAGCGATTTTCCTTCGTTGCGTTGTCATTATATTGTGTACGCACAACACAACTAATCGTTAAGCCGCTCCAACACAAACTGATAAGTCTGTGTAGTGTATTGTGGCGACAGACATGCCCGGCCCGACTGCCCGCGGGCAAGTCCGCGTAGTGAATTGCCCCTCTAATATGGAAAATTACAAACTACCGACTATTGCCTATAAGAAAAAGAATAATACCGCATAAAAATTAATTACATCTGTGAAAATATCCAATTTTGTACCTAATTACAATTAGCTTACTGTCTTGTGATCATAATTTTTCTATTATAAATTATGACAATATTCTACAAGAAAGTCTAGTGAAGATCTCAACTTCATCAAAGAGTCGATAATTTTTGAAACCAATTGTTATGTAGTTATATATTTTTATACCATCAGAAAGTAGAGATTTCAACGAACAAAAAGCGAACCGACTTTTATTAAAAAAGCAGATATTTTGACGTGAGAATTTTCGATTTAAAATTAGTGCTTTTTCGATATTAATTCAAAATAATGTGAAAAAAGAAATATTCTAAATCAAAAAAATTACAATGTATTTGGGATACTCAAAGATAATATGTTTTAATAAAATTTCGTGAAAAAAATTTTGTAAAAGATAAAAATAAAAAACCGAAAACTTGGTTATTTGTATTGTTCACATAAATTTTAAGGTACGTGAAAAAAGTGTAATTACAAAAGTTGTAGATCTTTTTATTACCTACAACTTTGCCATTTAACTTATTCCATAGGACTTGTAGTTTTGCCGGAAATCGAGATAAACCGTTTTTTACGCACTCACCCCCTCCACGTCCCGACCTCTGATCCCGATCGCCTGTAAATTACTTTTAATTTCATTTTTGTTATATTCTCTTCCTTTCCCAATGAGTTTCATCCTACTATTATTTTTTTCACATTTTACCGTTTTCAAAGGCTTCTGGCGTGGTCTATACAGTAAGGATTGAGGAGATTGATTCCATTCTTGCCAAAATTAAGACAAGAAACATAAAATTTTGCAACTTTATGATCCGTGAAAATGTTTTTTTTAAGTTTTAGCCTTTAATACATCAAAAAAGGTATACTTAAATATGTAACAGCCAGTAGTGACTATATTAGTTCATTGGTAACAGCGCAAACCCATTTATACCTAGTTCATAGTTAGCTAGTAACAAAATATCTTAATTCTTTTAATTCTTTTATTTAAAAAGTTTTATTTTATTTATACTGGTCAGAATGAGAATTCCACAGATTTGTTCTAGTTCTAAAAAGGCACGCAGTCATCACAACGTAGCCTTAACTGGTGAAAACACATTCTAGTTAAAAAACGGTTAACACATTATTATGTAAATTATCTTGTTTATGGTAACAAATTTTGATAAAAAATTACACACTTTATTTGTTTATTTTATTGTTTTGTTACAAATTTTTTCTTAAGGGGGCGCCGTTTTAGTTTTTCGCCTAGGGCGCCAGAAATGCTCGGGCCGGCACTGCCCTCACTGTGTACAATTTTTTAGCACCCCCTCCTACACACAATCCGACTTGATAACTTTAATTTTATACATACTCGTACCTACCTATCTAATATAAAAATACAGTAAAGTGTAAAGTAAAATCAAAATGTGCATACGATTACTGAATATTGAATATGTCAGTAAATAGTTTGTGAAATGAAAACCCAGGTCACGGGAAATTGACTTTTTTAGAACTGAGTCATAATTTATCCTTCAGGTTCTATTCAAATCTTCACTCGAAGGTTGAACCACAAAGCAGGAATTTTAAAACTTTTACAATAGATTTCCGCAACGTAACGCCAGATTCTATTAAACTCATAAAATTCTATCCACACGTGAAGGGAAAAAGGAAATTCACATTTGAATCGAACTTCTAATCAAAGTAGCCGGCCACGGTTTAAGCTTTAATTACTTGCAAATTGCACAAAAGAGTGGCTAATTTGGCGCAATATTGGTTTTTTTCAAAAAGGTTAATTGTCTTTCCATGTACCTTGTTCGTATTTGATGAATGTGGCTCGGTGATTCGGAAGAAAATGCTTTCGAAAGGGTGCTATATTTTTTTGTATGAAATGAATGAACATAAGTATGAAATGTTATGAAGGTATGAAATGAATGAAGGTTGCTAACACCGCTAACACGCTCTTGAATTCACGATCCCATAGTCAAATTGACTACTGAATTTGAATTATCAGATGCAGTTCCCATTAGGACCTGGCATTTTATTAATGATGATTATCATCACATCTTAGTAATTATATCAGGTTTAATATGTTTGTATACAAAAAGCTTTTTATAAATCACCTTCTATTGAATTTATTAATTGATATGCAAACATATTAAATACTAGGAAATCGCCCTTGCTTCGCTTCGGGAAAAATAGTAAAAAAAATAAAATATAGCCTATGTCACCCCGGGATAAGGTAGCTTCCCAACAGTGAAAGAATTTTTCAAATCGGTTTGGTAGTTTCGGAGCCTATTCAATGCAAACAATCAAATCTTTCCTCTTTATATATTAGTATAGATAAAAGATTTGTTTTCATAGCTAGTTAATAAAAAAATGTTCAGGCGCACTTTTATACCATTTAAATTTTAGAGTGGTCGTATTGTGGTTAATGGTAGTAATAAGGAAAGTATTATTAAAGCAAGCATGGTTGCTAAATCAGTTTATATTCAAAGTAATGAATGTATTATACTATGCAACTGCATATTACATTAAAATATTTAAATAATAGTAAGTACTTACTGTATATATCCGGTCACGTTTCTTTTCGACAATGAAGGAAGCGTCACGAATAGCGTCGACACGATTCATGTCAACATACATATATAGTATATCTTTATGCTGGAGGTGCACTCCCTTAAGTTAAATCCAATACCCGACTCTACATGCATACCTACTAGTTTAAATGCATTAAAAATAAAGTTTTTTTTCAAATGTCACTGTTTATGGAACTATCCGGCAAACGAGCTGACAATCCACCTAATGGTAAGTGGCTATCGTCGCCCATGGACATCAGCAACACCAAAGGCATCACTGATGCGTTGCCAGTTGGATGGTTTCAGAGTCTATAAAGGACATCAGCAGAAACATTTTTTGTGTTTTATACATATATAAATATGTGTGTTAATGAGGGTAAATGAACGCATTTTTACACGCTTTGTATTAGCTTCACCAGTACGTTTGTTTGTTTGTTTGTAACTTCTCTTTGGACTTGATTTTGACCCACTTCAAACGGTCAAATTTTTTTCAGACTTCGGAGACTTATCGAGGACCGATGACAATTCAATATTTAAAGAAAAAAAGAAAGAAAGAAAAACCTAATTACACGCTTTGATTAGCTTTAAATGGTCAGATTTCTTTCAAACTTCGTAGACTTATCGAGGACCGATGACAATTCAATATTTAAAGAAAAAAAGAAAGATAGAAAGAAAGAAAAAACCTAAATTTCATTTCAAAAAATCAAACTAAAAAATTCAAAAATAAATGATAGTTAAAAAAAAAACTAAAAAACACGCTTTTATAGAAAATCCATTAAAAAAAATAGAAAATTTTGAATTAAGAAAAGTGTAATTGTAATAAAAGCGTGGGGTGCTTTTTAAGATATTATCAAAATGATAATCCTTCTACTCAGTGACATTATGCACCCCACACTTTTATTACAATTACACGATTCTTAATTGAAATTTTTCTATTTTTTTAGTTGGATTTTCTATAAAAGCGTGTTTTTTAGTTTTTTTTAACTATTATTTATTTATATTACCGAAAGCATACTTGAAACATTTACTTACATTATTTAATTTAACATGACGTTATCGTCAAATCAGTAACAACACCATCTAGTTTGCGATCGTCAAATCAGTCGCCATCTAGATTCTTTGTAACGAACTACAAAACTAACGCAAAACCTAACGTACCTAACTAACGTAATGGAGAAAGTTTGATTTTACTCATAAATTTTCCTACCCCGCGGTTATAATTATATGAAATCTATTCTAAAGGAGTTAAACTCCAAAGAAAAAGAAAGTAGGCTACTGGCTCTCAAGCCCCCAGCTGGAATACAACGAGTTGTTTGACGGCTGGCTCAAGCAAGAGGAAGAATCTTGAACAAAATGAAAGAGAGAAAGAAAGAAAGAAGAAAGAAAGAAACAAAGAAACATTAATTTCGTCATGGAAAATAACATGGTACAAGGTTACCTATAACAAAGGTGTAAGAAGAAGTACTAACAAAATATGTAACCTTACTAAATTATTGCGTGACATAAAACAGAACATTTAGTGGGAACCATGTCACCTGACGAAAAAAGAAAATGCATGGTTTGGAGTTCTATCTACTCTTGAACGTATGTTAAGAAATTAAGTCTTCAATGTTAATAGTTCTGCGAATACAATCACCACAAGACGAGAACAAAATCTGTGTCAATCTGCACCGGACCTCCTTCAGTCAACTAAGCAGTAATGTCTATAATTTAGACACGATACATCGCGGCAGAATCGTAAATCTACCAGTCCACCACTCAACTCCATAACAATATTATCACCTAATGTCCCAAGCCACTTTCGCGACAAAGGAAGCACTGTGCATCACGACATGGTGGGCGACAGTGGCGTCATTAAGATAAATTAGAAGCGGATCACGTACCATTTCAGTCGTGGACACAAATGGCACATGATTCATTGATGATCGATTGTCAAATGAAAATCGGAAGTCGTGTTTTGCAGCAGTATTTGTTAGATAAAAGAAATATTTTTGATGATGTTTGATCTTCTTTCAAACTGCGTAGTTTGATAGATAGAGCGATAGAGTGGTTTCGAAACGAAATTTTTTATTAATTAATTTAGATTTATAGAACCACATAAAAATAAAATGCACCTATAAGTAGAATGATGGATTGGGGTAATTGTTTTAAAAATATTAGATATCAGATATTGCCTGTGGCTTGGCGCGAGTGGTTACAAATTGTTTTAAATATCCCGCGGAACCCTGAACTTTTCCAGGATAAAAAGCAGCCTATGTGTTAATCCAGGGTATAGGCTATCTCCATTGCAAAACATCCAAACATCTTGACAAACTTTTACTTTTATATTATATATGATATTAATAGGATTCAATGACATTATTAGATAAGTTAATGACCTCTTGAAGATAGATAAGGACAAACATATAAATGCTTAATAATCACATTAATTGGTAAGGAAAATTAATAGTAATACATAAATTATTAAGTGCAATTAATTTTATGTTCCATTACGTTTCGTCTATTGATTTGAGATACACATACTATAAATATATTCATATTTGACAAAGTGGACACATCGTTATGAGTATTGTAACCATTCTTGGAACTCTCTGTGGACTTTCCCAAAACTCAGAGATTACAAATGATTTTGCGGGATGAACGGTCACAGAGCCATCGCTGACAAAAACTTGAATCATAGAATTTGGATGATTTTCTGTGTTCCGTTTTCTGTTTCAGTTCCCCAAGCAAAATATAGCCTGTTTTCACTTGTAAATCATGGATATAAATTACGGTAGTAGAAAAGAACCAAACAGGCGTAATAGATTAGTGTTAAGTGGTTTTTGATAGAATTATCTGGTTTAATTCAATTAAATTGCTATCTACGTAATAATTGTCCTTAAATCCTCTGTCGTTAACAAGTTAATTGATTTACATTGGTAATCATAATCATAATCACTATTAATTGGGTAACACCGTAATAATTTGTTTTCGAACATTTTCTACTGTATACTTGAAATAAAAAATAATAACAGTCATTTGATCATTTTTGAGGGCGGGAATTTGCTATTTTCTTGTGTTATCTATCTCTATCGTTTCTGTTTATTGTTAACCACTAAACCGCATTAAATTCAATTTTATTCAAATATTTTATTCAAAATTGGATTAGTTTGCAAACACTTTTTTATAGTCATGGCATATGACAGTGATATGTCGCGTGCAGTTGAAATTTCTGCTTCCTTCTCAGCGAATAACGCGACGCTGATGTTTATGTTGTCGATGGGTATTATATTTTAACTTGGAACAGTTTTTCGGAATATCCATCTATTGCACCAAGCGATGGTGAGCCTACTTACGGTCTGAGTGAATAATGACCGACCTCATAAAAGTGGCTGGAGCCCTGATGTGATTAATTATGTATCATCTTCGACCTAGCCAGATCCAGTCGGGGATAGCTGGCAAAGATGGAATTTCACCTTATGTTATGAAAGGGTTCGGCTGTCTTCCGTTGAATAGGTTTCTCACCTTTTTGAACTTGGGTAAAAAGGGTTTGATACAATAATATTTGGGAATCACCTATCTGTTGGTGTGTTCGATTTCACATCAGTTTTTGTTGATACCTAGACCGTTGTAGGTTTTATTAGGGGACCTGCATTTGATTGCCTATCTGGACGGATATTTGTATGGCAGATACATTCTTTTTTTATGTGATTGTGTGTGTCAATTGTGTCTATAACCGTGATACAGAATCGTCAGAATCCTAATGCGAGGGTGTGAGTTCTAAATCATAAAATTAACTGATCTAACACCACCGTTCCATATTTCACATGTCTAAAGCCATACGCTCCGATAAATATTCCATGATTAACAAGCTAGAGTTTTTGAGTCAAATACCACACCCGGTCATATAAGGATGTGTTATCATAACGTTCCCTCAGAACAAACACGGCGGTCAGTGACCTGTATGATAAAGATTCAATAACCTTTACATTTATCTTTCTATGCTATGCAAATATCACTTTGAACGTGGTCTGTCAGGCGGGAGGCGTCATTTATCGACACTATTGGAAGTTCGATATTTTGTTATATCTACTGTATGTTACTGACGTCACAAATAGTGTAAGAATAACAGAACTCTGTCTCAACATTTTTAACTTTAGTTTATTTTATAATACTTTAACTTTATTTATTTTAACTTTAGTTTATTTTACCCGAAAATGACTCAACCCTTATTGGGTAATGAGAATCTAGAGACAGAAGCAAGTGCACCTTAAAATTTGGAATATTTTACTAAGCACGACTGAACTTCCCACTAAAACTACATTGGGAGTCATAACTTAAATGCTGCAGCCATTTGTGGTAGCGCTCTCATTTAAATGTTCGATAAACTTACTCAGTTTTGGTCAGTTAGGAATATCTGCCAAATGTAGAACAGACAAACTTTAGATAAGACTGCGAAGTGTTGATAACATTTATCAATGATTAAATAAAGTACAATGCTGTACAGTTGCATTAGACTTCCTTACGTGGTGCGGCAGAATCAAATGGATAATATAATAATGAACCCCGAACATTTTAAATGAACCTCGTTGGTAGCCAGAGCCACCATGGGTTTTAACATGGAACTGACGCATTCCTATACCATACCTATACCATGACGCATTCCTATACCATACCTATACCATGACGCATTTTACGATTGGTGGTAAGACTGGTAAATTAACGTTATGAAGTGAAAATTTCTAGAACCCTAGATTTTCCCACAGCGAGATAGAGAGAACTACCTACTTGAAATAACCGACAGTATACTTCTCATTCAAAAAGTCATTAGGTATTGACTTTGTATCTAATGTAATATAGTATCCAACTACACAGACCTTGACTACAAACTACAGTCTTACGACACACATTACCTTAACGTTCCCAGCGATCGTTGAACTTGACTTGAAGCTGTTGGATAAATACAAATGATGTCATATAACACACCGGCTCTGTTCATACGTTACTCTGCGACGCGGTCTTGTGACCTGAATGTGGCCGGCTATACAATTCGAACAGCACACCTATTGAACAAAGTTCCGTTTGATCAATTTGCAAAGACTTTCCTTCGTACGGTGAAGAGGTATTCCGCGCTACACGCAAAGGAATGAGCTGCAATACTGCAGGCAATTTTCAACTCAATTGTATCGAGTACGAAGGCCTTGTCTTCGATTGGGTAGTGCTTTAAGAAGTGACGAATGCTATCGCAGTATTTCGTCACTTCGCGAAACAAATTGTATTAACTTTACCTTTTCTGTTGAATTCTGAACACTTCTGTTTTAGAATCCTATCGTATACTAGCTATGCCGGAGACTTCGTATCACCTAACAATCAACGAACGTAGTAATTAATACTTCTGACTAAAAAATAGTTTTAGTTCATTTAACAAATCGGAGATAATTAAAATCGGTACAGCAGTTCTTAGCCGTTATATTTTGTGTGTGCATATCTCCATTCTCTCTCCCTCTTCCCCCCCCCCCTCTCTCCCCCTCTCCCCCGTATTGAAATTATGTTTTGTTCCTAACTATAAGCTTACATATTTTCACATTTCTGAGTTAGAAAATGACGATGTTGCGTACAAACTTAAAACGCTTAGGGGATGAATTTTCAAAACACCTCTTACAGTTAATTTTTGTTTGTAATATAAGCTTACATTAATTTTCACATTTCTGAGCTCAAAAATTTAAGTCCGCTTAAGATACTATGTTGCTCAAAAGAAATTGGTACTTATGAATGACCCTTTCGGTTGGCATTATAGGTATAAAATACAGGATGTTTTTTTTTCACATTTCACTGGTTCGATACCTCGCTCAAGCAGGTGAATTTCCAAAAATCTTTGAAAGCAGTTTATTTTATTTTTGAAAATAACTGTGTCACATGTGGGCGAAATGATATAGTGGGCGCATGTGTACATTAACTTCTTCAAAATGCCGACGCATATACATATACTTACGAGTATATCCGTTTGGATGAATTGGATACAGCAAAGAGCTTAGAATGGTAATGATGATCTGTTTATTGCAAGGTAGGTAAACGACATGAGTTCCACTCCTTGAATATGGCAATAGGTGCTGTGATCGTAAGCAGAGTTTATGGCCCTTATGAAAAAAAGGTTGAGCACCAACTGGTCTAAAAAGTTACGTTTAACATAGTAGGTACGTTCGAAAAATATTTAACTTTTTGGCTACCGATTGTGATGCATGGTCATGAACTGTTATAGCGGGTCTTTTAACGACGTATGATTGGCTAAAAAGTGTCACGTGACCGCTTTCGTAACACGAATTTTACGTTTACACTGGAACTTGGCTGGAATTAAGAGTTCATAATAGATCGCCAGGCCAGACGGTTCGCTGAGTCATTTTGACTTCTGACTTCTTTGACTGAATGTATACTTTGTTATGAGGCACTAAGGATCTTAATTGGTTAACTTAGTTTTTGTGATTGAGTTTTTTAAAGTTTAATTTTTAAAGGGCAATCATGCGTCACTTTGGGTCTTCGAAAGAGCAGTAACATAATGCAGCTGCGGACACAGAATTTGTATTAAACTCTTATTTTATTACCGTCAAATTCGTTTACTCCTTTCACCAAGTAAAAGTAGGTAACTAGGTGCAAAGATCCTTTAAAAAGAACAAGGGTTACTTATTAGATTAAGATGAGCTAAGACTTGTTTGTTTTATTTGAATGGCACAAATTAGAGGAAGCCTATGTCCAATATGGATTTGAAAGGCTAATAAATAACATAGGAAAAATGTTTATTGAAAAAGCAAAAATAGCCTATATTCAACAATGTAATATTCTTTTTTTTTATTAATACATACCAAAATTGCTCCATATTCCCAATTGCACGGAAAATGCCACCAAGTCTTTCGAAAAAGGTCTCTATTTACGAGCTATAAACTTTTATAGCTTTATTTCTACAACGTGCAAACCCCATTTTTTGCGATAACAATATTTATTCCCAGGAGAATTTCCGGTCGGTCCACTAAATCGCCGAATTGCTAATCCTTTAACGATATTATAACTCTTTTACGTTCGCTCGTCAGAGAAAAAATTATGGAGGCTCACGGAGCTGACCGGTTAATATTTAATGAAGTAGACCTTTGAGACCTTATTATGTTGCCGGCCGTAAAAGAACATAAAACAGGGCTAAAGCCAGCTGAGGAAGCAATTAACTTCTCTGTTAGAAGAGTGTGGCGGATGTCAACAGTATCTAAGTAGTCTATTTCTGTTGGGTGCGTATGTGAAACAGTTTTTCACATTGTTGTTGGAATGTCTACGAAAGTGAACCTACTTATATCGGAAATTCGGAATATCATTGTAGCGGATTGATATGGACTATATGTGCTAGGGCATAACAGCAATTTACACAAATGGACTATATAATTTGTTTAATCATCATTCATCATTTCTCATTTAATCTGACGTTTACTTTGGCACATAGCGGTTAATTCCTGTTTTGTTGTTTGGCGTTTTACATGTGGTAATCTTAGCTATCTTCTATGTCCGCCTTTACATAGCATGTGTCAACCAAAAAAGCACCAAAGGTCACCGTAGCTCATCTACCTCTATGTCACTGCGAACTATTGGAACAATTTTAATTGTAAAAATTTTTCTTTAAAATCAATATTTTGCCAAATAAACGCGAAAATTTAAAAATAATGTTTTTTCAAGGTGACCTTAAAAATGAAATATGCGCGTATTTTGCCCATGATATTCGTTATCAGCGCGAAGAAATACATAGGTATACCAAAATTCAGATCAATCGGAGGTATGGGTACTATTATGTACTATTATTTCTTCTGTGGCTAAAAGGAAGTAGGTACACCCAAAAATCATTTTTTTTCTACCTTTCCTTATAACATTGTGATAAGTGTAATTGATATACAATTCAATTAGCTGTAATTTAAGATTTATGTATTTCAACATTGTCAAGTGAAAAATGACCATTCTTCTTTATGTCCAATAAATGTTAGTAATTAAAAATCAGAAAATCTGAGCACGCGTCTGAAAAGAATGAAAATGTGAATATGAAAGAATTATTTATCCGTCTTTTCCAAGGTTTATTTAGGTACGTGTCAAAAAAGTTTTCATTTTATTATGTAAAAATGCCGTATTCAGTATCAAATCCTGCATATCTCCATAAACATTAAAGGAAACCACACAGTCTGAATATTTATTGGATTTTGTACAAGTTGGGAAGTTTTAAAAGGCTCGCGTTTTGGCTCACAAAAAACGGAGCGATCCGCCAACGAAGATAAAGTGGGTATACCATCTGCTTCGGACGTAGTGTTGCCAGCTTCGATGGAGCGAAATGCAGGATTAAAAAGTAATCAAGATTAGTCTTGTAGTAATCGTTCCTAAGAAAAAGTTGTTGCGTTTCATAAATCATGTAGATAAGGGCATTTTGCACTACATGAAATGGCCAATAAGTTAGGATTTTAACTTAATATTATTATTATACCTATCAGTGAACAATGAACCCATATTTTCTCATCTATTTGATTGTTTGAGATTTCATCGTAGTTCCGCGAAGTCCAGAAATTCTTTAATTATAAACATTGCATACAACTTATAAACAGATTGAAGAATAATTTAGATCGTATTTTTTTCGTAACTTACTCCAACAATTACGTTTAAATAAAAGGCAAAGTTAAAAGGGACTAGATGAGAAAGGAATCGTTGCTAAGATACATTTGTATTTTATATGTACATTTGATATATTTTAAAGTATAGCAATTTAGTCAAACTTTTACTACTAGAACCTCGATTGTAAAATGAGGACAATCCTTAAACATCCACTAGAACCTCGATTGTAAAATGCGGACAATCCTTAAACATCCGATCGAACACACACACTAAGCAGATAAACCTCGGATACACATGATGTTAGGTAGTCCGAACACCTGTCGTATTCATTCAGGCGGTGGGCTACACCTGGCATGAGATTCAGGTTTAGTGCACATGCAGATAAATGCTTTTATGCAGGTACAGAAAAAACTTCAATTTTTAGGTTATTATGTACGATGAACAATAAATAGTATAGTAGGGAATGCAATCGATCTTGCGAGATTAAAAATACGACATATTTTTCGCGAGCTATTTTGTATGCAAGACTAAGTCTTGTTCAATTTTTGTACGAAATCTCGCGATTTCAATGATAAAATCAGTAAATAATATTATAGCATTTGACACGTTTTCAGCAACGAAAGATCTCGTAAAGCATAAGACTGGTTCTATGGTCTCGTGAGATCTCGGTAAGATCTCAAATCTTCCGAGATTGCATTGCCTTAGTATCAGTATTAATTCCATGAATTAATTAGAGTAGGAATGTGGATTTTATGTAATTAGTCAAAGAGACAGGAAATCCTATATAAAAATCGCAAGTCCAAAATTCAATCTGTTAATTTAAAAATCTAGTTCAAGTATCTAAGTAATTTGCAAATTCACGTTTTGCGCTTGCCACTGTCAAATCAAGAATCTTTGAACAATGCAAATTATTTGGTCAAGACACAATGAGCTCTGACCCAATTTTAAACTTAGATCACAAAAGGATGGAAAACTCATAGATTTAACAATATAGATCGGCGAACGTGAAACCTTCAAAGTTCTTTGTAATAATGGTTGTTATTAATTGAAATTATGCAAACGAGTCCCTCAAGGCCTTCGGCTGTCTGTTTGCAAACGACATTTTCATATTCTTCGGAGCTAAACGCAAATTTGGGTTTCATCCGCTTTTCTAATTATAACATGGCTTTATATATAATGTATTGAGTTCCCAATGACTTTGTACCTAGAAAATAAGTGTTTTTTGGAAAATTTGTGGAACCGTTTTCTTACTATCCAAAAGGGGATCTTAAAAATTAAACTTTTGGCTTTTTGGAAGAACCCAGGTTTTAATGCATTCCTATCCTCGAAAATTCTTTCGGCAGCCATAATGTTCATTTTGTAAGATTTATTGTCTACAGTATTATCGGCTCGCTCTGGGATAAAATAAAGATATACTCAAACTAAAGCTAAATACAACTAATAGTTTTGATTAAAGTTTGATATCTTGAAACGTCTAAGCAACATGATGATGACTCTTAAATATTTGTTCTTAAATGTTGAATGAAGTGCACAATTCAAATCATTAATAATAATATTTAGAATCACATGAATATAATAAAGTAAATTGTGCACTTTCAGTCCTTAACAATCTATTAATTCTTCTGCGAATCACTTCCCAACACTCTCTTTATATTGCACATATTCTTAAAGTAACCTCAAAGAATACATCTGAACGCGTGAAGCTGGGAAGGTAAAGCAAACCACCCCATTAAGACCCGACACAATTGTACCGCAATATGTGCTTCCAGATAAAATCTTATTGAGGAAAATGTCATCGTAGATATTTGAAATAGTAACGAGCATTTCGTAGCGTCGACGAACGTAGTTTGTGAAGATTTAACAGTAATAGAATAGAGGAAATTGAATTTGGATGTGGGAAACAGGCGATTTATTAATAATCATCCTCTAATAGATGCTTGTTACATTCCGGGCTAGGGTTTTACGGTTCACGTAAGGCGAAAATTTCTCACTACATATTATCATTACTCATGTATTATTGCGTGTATTCTTATTATTCGTGTTATCGTGTATCTTTACTCCTGGATACATTTACAGTTGAGAACATACTACAACATGACGCAAGTACGACTCAGATTTAACCAGTTTACATATTTATAATAAATACAATATAATATCAAATAGATACGCTTTTGTTCTCCGCTCGGTAATCTTGTGCAAGCTAATAACATCTTTAGGCTTGAAACAAACTTTAATTTTACTTGAAACCAATCTCCGCTACTTAACTAGTCATGTGAGCTGCGATGTATCCTGAAATTTTTAGTAAGACCTTTTAGTAAATTTAAGTCTCCGTCGGTATGAAAGTAGTAAGCCCCCATTGCTTTAGTTTGGGAAACATGTTTCATGTTTACGATACCTAACCCATCAGTATAAATAATGCAGAACTTAATGTCACTAATACATTCAGCACTCATTATAGAACAAACTGAGATTCAGCTGTGATAAGTGTCACAGTGTTATTCATAAACATAAAATGTTTAATTTCCTAGACCAATAATAATCATAGAAGTTTCCTTATTAGTTTAATTTAACCGAAGTTTCACGTAACCTAAAGTTCAATATAGGTACCTCAGCGCTCAAAAGTGAAACATTCGAGAAGCGTCTGACAGAAAGATAGATTGAGGAAGGAAAAAACTCTTGCTACTTAGCAGTTCTAAAAAAACGTATATTCTCTCTTCAATTTTGTTATATTAACAAAATTAATTAAATTCGCGATTCCCGAAAATTGATCTCCTAAAAACCTAAAAGGTTAAAAAGGGAGGGTAAGTTTGTAAGAGTATAATTTTCTTTTGTTAATCTTCTCAATTCCATTTATAAAAAAACATATTAGATCCAGGATTCTTTGTCCCTTAAAGGAGTTAAAATGGGAAGTAGAATTTTATGTGAACGCTGAAGTCCTCACTTGGGCTAAGTAAGTAACATCAAACTCAATTACAGAGTCTAACTAAAACAAAACTTCTGACAATCTACCTCATAACTTCTATGACCAATAATACTTTCTATTCGCGATTCTGATACATAAAGTTTTCCTCCTAACCCAGTTATCAGACTATGGTTGGCAAGGCACAACTGGTAGGAGTTGCGTAGGCTTTCCATGTACATAAAGATCAAAATCCCTTGCATCAATGGACGATATAATAATAAGAGAATTCTTTGTTGCAGGTAAATATGCGTCATCGGTGATACAGTGATGTGGAATGCAGTAAGGCTAAATTTACACTACATTGCACAGACGAGACTATTCGAGGACTTCGGAAATGTGGCGATACTTATCAGTATTTTTAATAACTATATCATGCCACCTGAATATAAGGTAATCGGAATTTTAACTTACATCGATAAAACTGTGAGCACTGTCAGTAAAGATAGAAAAATCAGCGATTTGTTGTAGATCAAAAAACAAGCCTAACCTAATAGGACTTATTAGGTAATATTATGAGTAGCTGTGAGTCTTAGTTAGACGAATATACACGTTATTTTCTTCAAGAGAAGTACTTGGTTACTAAACCCAGGCAACTTTGCGAAAAGCCAACTCAAAATACCAACTTCCCAAAATACAAACTTCTCAAAATGAGAATGTCTCATTTTCATCCCGACTGTCTTTTTCAACTTACTCAACGCTTTACTTACGACGACACATAAACGCACGTCCTGGAAGTGACAAAACGAATACAACACAAATGGAAGTAAAACGCATCTTTTGTGTATTCTTTGTTTCTTTGCGACAACCGTTGTACTCGAGCTCCACTCCTATCTCCTATAGGTATAAAGTTTGCCTAAGGCTAAGTACTATCGTAGTGCAGGCGTCAACTGGTTGCATTGTTATCATAATAGTTGAGTGTTTCACTCGGGCACTGGAACGAGATTGCTGTCACGTTTTAAATCGATAAATATTAAGATATTTTCGTTGTGGACAGTTACAATATCTCAAATCTTGCGTTTAGTTTGCCTGTGCTGTGAAACATAGATAAATTCAAACACAAATATATCTTTGTATATTTAACGTTTATAAGAGGCAAGTTTGGAATGTTTTCCATTTTTACATATTTTTAACTCCTTTTAGGTACTGTCGTTTTTAGTCGTTGTCGTAATTATAGTCCCCACGAACTAAGAATGCATATTTGTCGTCTGTCATCGCAGTGACACTAGAGATGTACAAAAAAAATCGATTCACGAAAGAACCAATTTTTGCAACAAATCGATTCAAAATTGTAAGACTTTCTAATCGATTCAATAATTAAATTGTAAATTCTAAAAACCGAAACATTTAGATATCCACAAGTAACTGGAATGATACTGCCTCCATTGAGCTACTTAAGTTACTTTACCATACCTATACGCTCAATAATTATGTATTTACGACTATAATAAAATACTTTTTCCTAAAAAACTCACTGTTAATTCGTCCGCGCCGCATCCAGCGTATGAAATTTGGGTTTCAGATGAATAATGAATATTCTAACCGTATTTTAATCAGTTCAAATGGTTGCGGTTAGAGATTATCATAATAAACACTTTTGGTCATGTTCTTATAGAAGAGAAGAAATTAAATTGTTTAATTGTTAAACACAAAGAAAGAAATAAAATAAATTCATTTTTATTTTAAGTTTCGATTATAGTAATGTATCGATTATTATGGTTTTATAAGTGATTTCATGCCGTCACATCACTTAACGTCAGTGTAGATTTTGTCATCTTCATATAACATTGATTCGACGCCTTATTTTTTTATTCAATTTTGCATAAATTATGATGTGATGGGATTTTTACTAGATTATAACGTTTAATATGATTTATAAAAACGTCAATACGAATACGATACAATACGAATAGGGATTTTTAACAAATTTTGGCATAATCCTTCGTTCGTAAGTAACCAACTATTCATGTCAATTAAATAATTATTCCATTTTGCTCAAAGACGTACGTACAAGGTTGGTTCATATTAATAAATGGCAGCTATCATTAATGCGTTCTTAGATAATTTTGAGTATAGGAACATATAATTTACTATTCAATTCGAGTTTTGCTATATTTGGAGTAGTCCATTGAAAATTAATGTACAATGTGACGTAACTAATATACTGTTATTCGATACACAAGCAACTAGCGTTATTATGATGTCTTCTTCTTGATGTCTCATACATTTGTATAAGTTCTGTACGGAGTGTATCTGTTACAAAGAAATATGACTCACTTTTGAATCATCAATATTTATCATTCAACATTCTATTGTTTCCTTATAAAATCATTGTTTTATGTAACTTTAGATTCTTTAAATAACTACTAGGCATTACACCTAAAGGCTCAATTATATTGACTTTCAAAAATGGAGACTCATGGTCGTTTACCGTCATATTAAGTACTAGTGGATACCCAGCGTGTTCCACTACGCTAAAAATCTGATGACAATGATAGATCAGTGTTCTTGTGTTGACAGTCAGTTGATGTGCCATCTTTACTTATTTTCTTCAAATTGTTGTATGGGAAAAGTGGAAAATCGTCTTTATCAATGGACTGAATATGCCTAATGCATTATTTTAGTGGTCTCAATTCACCTTCGGCTTATTGCCTTTCAAATAAAACAATTTTGAGGCATATCGTTTGGATGGTTTCAGTCTTTATAGGACATCCGTACAAACATTTTTTGTGTTTTCTGTATACACATTATCATTTACTGACAATGACAATTGCATATAATTTCGTTTAATCAAACAATAAATTTTATCTCGAGTTTTAAATACGTCGATGGAAACCGCATCTGAATCAGTTGTCGTTTTTTATTTCAGCAGGAACAAATGCATAGACTACCAGAACAATGCCAAATATCATTGTTATGAGATCTATTGCATCTGTAAATACTACTTCATCTCTCCCGTTAATTTTTTATCAAATAACTTAATACGTATATTCCAGTGTATCCAATATCACTATCCAATTCAACTGTCCAATTCTAGAAACCAAACCAAAACTTCTTATCCAAGACGTTGGACTACGTAACTATTCCATGAATGCGCATATGAGATCTGTTCATTGTTTAAATTGCATCCCATTGCACAGATACGCACATCTGCCCGTTGTTGGCGACTGTTCAACCAAATACAGATAGGGACAACATACACATATGGGAATACGCCTGTATTCTCTATATAGAAATTATTGACTATTTGCTGATGATTTCGACTGATTGGAATCGAATGAATTAAAATTAACGCATAATAATTGCCTAGTGGTTTGAACTTTAGTTTCCTGTATGGACCTGAAATGCACTCTGCATTTGTAATTTTAAGGTTATTAATGATCATAGTGAAATTGATCACTTTCTTTGACGAAAACATCGTGAGGAAATCTGCACATTGAGAGTTCTGCATAATATATTCCAATATTATATGTGAAAGCCGTTATTAAAATACAAGTCCAGCAGACCTAGCAAATTTAATTTTACTCATACATAATATTACTGAAAGACATTCATTCATATCCTAAGCTAACAGTTTAAAGTGCCCATAACGTTATCTAAATAAAAATTATTGACCAATATTTTTAAGAGACAACGTAGGAACCGATATTAAGGGTGTTGGCTATAAATAAAGTCCTGCAAACATATTAAAGCGTGTCCGAACAAGCAAATATATTAAAAATTAATGCAAACGGCCCTTCTGGGAAATAAGTTTCAAGAATAGCGAAGAAATTTGAGCAATGCTGTTTACATGATCTCATTTGCTTTAAAAGTAACATTTTAGCTATTGAAATCGCCATGTACTAGTTTCGGGAGTTTCCATCCTACAGGTCAGTCTGAAATACTGAGAATTGGTTTTATGCAGGTTTCCTCGAATAGAAGTGATACTTCGAATTGGCGTGAATTTTGGCTTGTTGCTTGACTTCCGCCCATTGTTGGCCCTCTATTAAGCCTCTTGAGGATGCCTGGAGCATACTCTACCTCGCTGCTCCAATGCGGATTGGTGAAAGGGTTAGTGACCAAACAAAGTATCGAAGTATTCATGTCGCCCGAAGGCCTCCCACATGACTTAATGATTTTTATCTTACAATAACAACAGATGGCTTTACGTGCCCTCTGAAGCACAGAAAAGCTCAAGAAAGTTTTCTTGCTTATCTCGGTTGATAAATTAGGATCGAAACAGGCTGCCGAGGTATCGACGTTTTAAAATTTGGTGTAATCGAACGTTTGAGTCTACGAATGAGACTCAGCTACATTTCATACAATAATTTTTAATTGTTTATCCCATTCGTCCACAAAAGATCTCGGAAATCGGTCTTTGACTAGTCCAACTACTTCTACACGTGTTACATATTTCCCTAACCCGATAACTGGAAACATTGACGAGATGATGTGAGATGGATTTGCTTACAAATAGTGAACTTTCGATACTTTACGCCAGAAACACGGATATTGAAAAGTTAACTCTTTATAAGTTAGGAGCAGATCGTATTTTCCTCAACACGAATCTTTTCCGAAGTAACTTGAAGGAGACATCTTGGAATATATTAGCTACATGAGATAACATCCTGATTTGTTTGCGTTACTTCCAAAATATTAAGCCTTTTAGAGTCTTGTCGAATCTTACTTTATAAGAATACTAGCTGACATGCCAGACGTTGTTCTGCAAAGTGTTTTAAATTTATATAGAACTAGCTAACCCGGCGATCTTTGTACCGCCTAACAACTCCCTCTTCTCCCTCTCCCTCCCCATCGACTGACAGTTATAAAATATAAAGTTACATTGCTACAGTTACATTAGAAAAGTTAATATGGTCGTTAAGTTTTGTTAAATTTTCTAATTTTCCGAACAACTTTTTTTTTTTTTCATTAATAGAAACCTCCTGACCAAATACATACAACAAAAAAGAATTAGCGAAATCCGTCGAGCCGTTCACGCGTGACGCCGCCGTGACCAAGGGAAATAGGGATTCATTTTAAATATGTATGTATATAGACAAGATATTGTGGTACTAAGCTTGTATAAAGCATTATTAAGGCAGGCTGTGTTTAAAAAAATATAAAATAAATGAATATAAACTTAACTAAAATTTTAAATCAGCAAATACAGTAATTACGAGAATAGTACAGCCCTCAAAAAGTATGAATTGGGAACTTTCAGAAGCTCAAGGGCAAATAGTCTACTTCTAAGTAGTGATGGATTGATTAAACGCTGGAGAAATCGATCAGTGTATCATTGAAATACTGACAATCCTGAAATGATTTATCACAAACATCCTTCAATGGAATATACGCGTAATACGAAATCAATAAACATCCATACATCACAGATTTCACCAAAGTCCTCAACACCAATAATTGATGACTAAAACAAATAAACAAGTCTTCAAGAACTTCGTAAGTTGTTTGGGTTTACCGTCAATGATCTAACGCCGTTGAGAGGTGAGTAGGATGTGGCTCATGTTTATCAACAAAAGGCAATGTGTTACCGGAAGGTTTTAGTAACAACATTAACAACGCATCTTTTGAAGGTACGTTATAATGATTTTCTTTGTAATTAATAATGTAAGGTGAGGAATGCGGACTTAAAATTAACAGAGTTTTTTGAATTGGGCAGTGGTCATCAATGTCCATGGCACAGACATTTATCTAGAATATGTCTGTGGTCCATGGACTGATAACATCTTAGGCATCACTGATGCGTTGCCGGCCAAGAAAAAAACACAAGAAAGTCCATCAGTTATAAGATTTGCAAAATCGGATTATTCTTCAAAAACATTCCATTTCTTTTACTATATAAATGAGATGTAAAGGACGAAAGTATATTTATGACCACGTGACGCTCGAGTCGACAGGTGATGCCCTCAAGGACACGAGACGGTCCGACAAGGTTCGCGCCAGATGTTTGGGAAACAGATAATAAGGGCCTGGTACATTTATTATTATGTACAGTGAACATTACTGTCTTTACTTACTCTCATTATAACCTTAGTTTATTACATATGTACTTAAATGTCGATGATATGATGTATAATTTGTTGTTTGTCCAATTCCGGTAACATTAATAATAATGAATATTTGAGTTGAACGTTTTACTCATCAGTCATCGATACTTTTAAATTTAAAATTACTGTTTGCATTTGAATTAACATAACACAAGGCTTATGTCATGTGTCTGTTTAGGTTTACTAAAATCAGTATATAAAGTGACGATTGCCAATGGAATGATAACTTACTTTTTAATGAATAAATACCAAAAAGATACGGATGAATTGGAGAAGGTCGGAATACGTATTTTAAAACGTAACAAGATTCTTGATCCAAAATGCTCTAACATTAATAAGACAAGCCGCAGAAACAGATACGTAGGAGGCAAGCACAGATGTTATTCTGGCGAGCTAAGTGCAGTTGACGGTCGAGGCGACATCTGGTGTCGTCTCTCGAGTTTGGACAATATTAGACACGGGGAATGTTTGCGGCAGTGTTCATTAATTAAATCTGGTTTAGGCCCCGTAAAATACGAGGCAATTTAACCTAAACATAGAATTAATGTTGGCAAATTTGTACCGTTACATTAAATAAAGCGAGTTGACATTGAATTTACATAAATTGCATCCTTAGATAAATTCGAATAATGTGGTAGAATAATAACCGACAAGATAAGAACTTTGGAAACAATAAACTTAATGTAAAATTAAGACATCCCTCAAATGCGCAGATTTATCTAAACGATGCCGAATTTCTTAAAGCTGACAATCGCATTGCGTAGCCCAAAAACAAAGTTTAATACTAAAATCTAATTGAGGTTCCTAAGAAGCTAAAGATGAAAAGCAGTTCGTACTAAGTACTTTACCCATTCAGCTTATCTTCCTTGTTCAATCATGAAAACTGCTTTAAAAATCTCTGAGAAGTTTTTCTCCATAATTTCGAGATAAGCCGATCTTGATCAAAGGAGCCGGGGAGAAAAAGTTAAACATCTCGACGCTTTGAGCTACTGAGAGCTTTGAATCTAGTGTATAATATTAAACTATTTAAGGCAAGCAAAAATGTTTTTAAGCAGGGAAAATTGTGGTATTCACCTGATGTTATTCATTGGATAATACGTATTGCCCATCATCATTTCTAACTCACCCTTTGATTCTTATTTTAAAAAAGGTGAATTCAGCCCGTTTAAGACTTATAATTAATTTCTAGGTTAATTACTTCATTGGGTACTTTAAAAATAAGATTCTGAAAATTAAGCCTAGAAAGCTCCACTCGAATTGCAGAATTTATCATCTGAGCCTATCCATTATCATTTTCAACTTGATTATTATCTAAGCTACAGGCCTTTACCTTTTGTAGACTTTTTTAGTGCTATGTAAAAAAAACTAAAACTGCATCCTTTAGCGTGTATCCCACCACCTGCTTACCTATCTACCTGCGTACCTTGTCAATCTCAGATCAACTCCCTTTTGGGATCTGTAATTTGGATCGGCTTCGTTGATTTTTACTACGTTGAGTTTTTTCGTGATAAGGAATATCAAACCTCCATATTCAGACCTTTTTTAATATAATGTATATTAATTTGTTTATTAAAATTATACTCAACACTATTATTTTAAGTTACTTCTGCTTTGGCTCATAAAAATTACATTTCTTTTGAATTTACATAAATACTATTGTACTCCAATGTATTGTAATCCAGTGTTTCTTTTCTTTTCCATCTTAGAAGTAGTTCAGATTCTACTTCAACGCTCAATAAAACCGCATTTTCAAACAAACACTCAACAAGATCTAACATGATTTCGACTACTAAGTCATCTAATACGCTAGTAAAGTCCTTGAGTCAGGTTGTATCTAATAAAACAATGATTGACTCCGTATAATGATATGGCGTCGTGCCTAGAATTTTACGTTCAATTTTATAACCAAGCATAAAAACAGGACGACGTGAAAGATTCATAACCGGGTTCCATCATGTTCGAACACAACGCGCCGTCGCCGTGTTTTTTGCTATTTTTTCCAAAGCCACGGTATTTGTTATTTTTTGTTGGCGCAGTGAGTATTGGTTACGAATGATGTGCAAGAGCAACAGTCGATCGATACGTGTTGATTTTGTATTGAATAAAAATTATATGTTTCATTCACGAACTTTCCGAAATAAGACTTACCGTTGTCTTAACGGAATACGTTAAAGTTAAAGGTCCATTTTCAAATACCTACGTCCATCGAACATTAAATTGGCATTGTAATGCTGTCTATTATCCGTATCTACTTGTATGTATGCACAATACATACGATGTACGTATAGGTTCGAGATTATGAGATTCTGAATCCTCCCCAAGCTCCGTATGAATTCTGAAAAACTGTAAGATCGCGCATCTTTTGAATACGAGTATATCTGTTAGCTAGGTATAATTGATTTGTTTTGGAGAATTGACTGACCGACATCAAGAGATAAAAAAAGAAAATACAAATAATTATGATTAAGAGGCCTTAATATAGGCCTGATATTTAGGCTATAGGCATAGCAAAAAGAAAGTAACATAATAATACACTTATACTATTAGTATCATAACATAATGTAACTGTCCTTCTGCTGTTTTCTGATCTCGGTTACGACCAGTGTCCGTAGTCCACCACGCTGATCAAATCCGGTTATAATATACATCACACCTTAAAAAAACATAAAAATCTCTCAAATAAACTGTTTTCCATCTTAAACAGAAAAAATCGTAAGTACCCGACGTACGATTCGAACGCATCAAGAGACATTTTCAAAACACTACAAAATATTTGCAGTAGGTATGTGTGGATTTATATATTATGTACTTTATATCAATGACTATTACACGGCGTTGTAATTCATTATTAAGGTCGCTGGGCGATACGTAGGGTTTCCGCGGGGCCGGCATGTCACGAAGTAAAAAATGAGTTGTGTAACAAAGATGTTTTTATTACGGTGTTAATGTTCCCGTGATGTATGTATTACTTGTATGAGTAATGACTGCTTCAACGCTCACAATTACATTATAAACATATAATGCTTTACGTCATAATCTTAATTAAGGGTTTGTAGTCGAATTTATTTAGATTACGAGGGCTTGGGGATGTTAAGTATAAATTAAGTATCGCTAATTAGTTTGGAGTGAGCTTGCTTTCGTTATGATGAAAAAGGTTATATTTTTAGATTATTACTAATATCGTTTGTTTGTGTTTGTGTAAATGTACGAGTAGGTTATCCATACACAATATTCTAGAATGTATTAGTAACATAGCCTATCTTATAAGCTTGTACATATAAGAGATATAAAACTTGTTCAAATGTATGGTCCAGACCCTGAAGAGTAACAATACCTAAATAATTCATAGCAATGTAGCAATCTGTTGATGCCTTTATTAATTAATAATTTACTAAGTAAGGGTGGTTTCATGGAAACATATATCTTCAGTATACTTTATGTGAGTGTCTACGAAAATTTAATATCCCTTATATCTCATAAGGAAAATTACAGACGGGTTATTTTATTAGTTTTCCTTAATATTTGCGTATTTTTTTTGGTGTGATAATGTGAAAAGATTATTTATTTATGTAGACTCGTGTAGACATGGTCATCAACTGGATGGTGATACTTGTCATCTTGCTAAAATTCATATATTCTCCATTAAGTAGATTTGAACAGAATCGAGTGACTTTTATGAACTTTAACTTCTGTCGGTATACGGATGCTTTAAGTACCTATACATTATGTATGTATGTTGTCACACGTCTCGGGTAACCCGTATAATCAAGTCCTATGTATTGGCGACCTAACGTACCGCAAAATCTATTAGTGGACCCAGATTAACGCTCCGCGACCCTACAGAGATACTAGCTAATGCCTCTTATAACCCTCGGCTCTCCGGTAACGGTACAGGTGTTATAATCCTAGGAAATGTAATCCAAATTTATTTTTAATGGGCTTTGAAAAATAGGCTATTTTCTGTATGAATGCCTTTAGGTTTTAGATGCCTTTGGATATCGTCAAAAATTGATGATGAAGGTAGGAGATAAATGTTGCAACTCCTTAACGGTGGTAAATTATTATAAATAATAGTTAATTAGCCCACAAGCTGCCTGCCTGTACACCTGATAGTAATTGGCCACCATTGCCTAAGCACAATAGCAACACTAAAGGCATTACCGATGCGAAGCCGACCAAGGAAAAAGAGAAAGAAATAAAGAAAGAACTTGCTTCCAAGCTCCAAGCCGAAACACGACGAGTTGTTTGACGGCTGATTAGCAGCATGTTGGTAGCCAGAGATATTGACACTTATTGTAAATTAATATAAAATGTCTAAAGTATTAGTGGAAACATTTAAAAGCCTAAAATATTATTCTTTTATCGAAATCAATCACAATAAATTATTAATTTAAAATGTTAAAAATAGTACTTACTGTCACGTGACCTCAAATGACGTCATTGTTCGTTTTTTAAAAGCAAATTCAACAAATTTCATTAAACAGCTAAAATTAGTCAACATCCCTATTGAAGTAAGTATATTAATTATTCAATAATAATAACTAAAGATTTTGGCTGTTTGAAGTTGTTTTCTTACTAAGCAAACCTACATAAGATACGTAAACGTACTTTGGCTAGACATAACACTAGGTACCTGAAAATAGCCCAGACATTGTTAATAAAACAAGCTGCTACTTTTCACTCCCACTCAGCTATGAATCAATTTCTATCGGTAATCTCCCGTCACACTTACCATATCTCGCGTGTTTTCACACCATAACAACTCCACGCTGCATTTGTTTGTTAATTACAATCAAATTACATTAAAATATAGTCATCATAATATCTCAACACGCTACTTCACCACTCCATTTAAATTAGAAACAATCATTATACAAGCAATCTCGTTATTTCATGTTGATTAAATTAAATACATTCATCAAAATCATACGAGTTACTCGTTCAGATCTAACACAGACCAGGTGTTGTTTTAGGGTAATTATATGTCCATAAATGGAACGAGCTTTGTATAAAAAGTTAAAACATTAATGAATTCATGTTCTTGTAATTCTAGAAGAAACTTATACATACATCTATTTATATCTAAGATAAAACTAAGTAATCGATGGCTTGTAATTGAAAAAATATTTGAGTAGTATTCTCAAATATTTTTCCAGGATTTTTACTTTATTGCTATAGAATGAGTGATCTAATAATAGTGAATTTAAAGTTTTTCGGTAAGTTTGTTTATTCTCTCTAAACTCAGAGTCATGTGAATAGTCTGACGAAGGAATGACTTCTTATTTTTTTTATTTCCTGAAGTTGAGTACGGAAACTATTGAATCGGCTTTCTTTCAATGTTCGCAGTTCGGAAGGCTTTTAATTAACTTTATAAAGTCGCTAGACTTTGCCTAGTACTGTAGAACTGTGGTGGTTTCTGTTTTCCACTGCCTGGGGAGTAAATTAAAATCTATAACGATTCAAATACCGTGTATTTAACGTTAAAGTAGGCTGACCTTATTCTGTTAGGGTTAGAATTAGTTATAATAAATTAACATATATGTAGGTACATACTAGTGTGTAATATCAGTCCTTGGTGTATGTACTCGTATGTATGTCTGTTCTTACCAACCAGACGCAACAATTCACGCTGTTTTAATATTTAAATATTTTGAACACCAACATAATATACACATAATATTACAGAAAAGAAACATTAGGTAAGAACTTAAGCAAGCTAAGTGTTATTATATTTATAGGTGTAGACTATCTGCACATGCATTTAACTAAGGCGAGTTAACAGTAAGATATATATAACATTGATAATTTATAACGACACATAGAAGAACATATTTAACAAAAAATATAACACAGGAAATAATTACAATGATAATAACACAAATGATAATAATAATAATATTGAATTAAAAATTAGAGCGAATTACGTTAATGACAGCCGGAAGACCCAAAAAAAAACAAAGTATTTTAAACGAATTAAATTATAATTTAAGATGGTAGTGGTCGACGTGAGATCCAGCTATATAATGACAAATTATTTTAATTAAGATTATAACGAAAACTATTAAATGGTGATGTCAAGTCAGCGACGCCTAAAATGAGAGCGCACGCGCTGCAGCGTCGGCAGTTTTCATCTAGGTCGCGCATGTAACAAGCGCATCTGAAGAAGTCAAATTAATTAAAACCTTTCGAAACTTGCAAATGTCACTTGTGAATAAGTCAATATCATTATTAGAAATATTCCTGAATGTGAACGATTCTGTTAAATAGTGCGTTTTTTCCGAGGTTAGAATTATATTGTCTTATGCGTCATTCAGAATTCTGAACCGTGATGCTCTAGGTAATTTATGTATATGGAATGGAAAAGTTGAGTTCAGAGAGAAGATTAGGAGTATCAAGTAATCTATTAACAAACAACGACATAAGAACAAACATTTACATATCTGTCAAATAAATGTCTACACCGGGAATCGAATGCAGGTTTCTTCACTCTACACAACGCTAGAAATGAACGCGCTCATTGCGAATTCACTGGAGCTGTCAGAAAGCGAAATAAGCACACTTCATAATACAACTGCGGACTAGTTAGTTCTTTTAATTAACTTCCCGAATGAGTACCCGTAGGTGCCTACTAAAGTTTAATTAAAACCTTGTGGATTGAAATACCTATCCCTCAGTGTTTCATTAAGCCTTTTTGGAGGCCTTCAGACGGCTCAAAAACTTTCGAAACATTGGTTAGTCATTTAGCTAGGCTATCTTTGTTTGTTGACATATATTTTTTTATTTTCACGGTGTACTACTCCGTGCTATCTTTATTTTAGAATCAATCGTCAAATCGTTTTAATCTGCATAATACTTTTATGTTGCTACTATTTATGTAGCGTGTCCTGTTTCATTTATTCCTTTATTTATTTAACCTTTATTGACCGCAATAAAGTAACACGAGGTAGTTAATTTATAGCTGTTCATTATAAGCTAGCAATGCTTTGGTTATTAACTTAGGTTTGTGTAGGTGGTTTTGTATTTCTATAGGTTGCGAAGTACAGTAGGTACTCGTTAGACATATAGACGTAAAAACAATCTATTTGTATTTACGTAATTATAAAATATCCTCAGCTCAAATATCACTACATCGCATTTAAACTCAAGCACTAAAATTACAAGTCAAAGTAAACTAAAACGAAACAGCGAAGACGTCGACAAGTCGAGTTGTAAAACAAATCTTCGACGATTTATTACTGGAAGACGTAATTTATGACGTCATTAGTTAATAGGTACAAGCCAATAAGAATTAACGATACTATGCCGTAAGTTATCTGTTATTGACTTAGCTTTATATTAGCAAGTTGAGAGTAGTTATTCTCTATGTACAGTTTTTCTTTAGATGCATTTAATTTATGTATGGAAAAAGAAAATTCACTCAGGCTAAGCTGCGAGTGAATTTAATTTTTTTATCTTTATTCAAATCCTAATAATGTTATTTATAAGTGTTTAAGAAGTTTCAATTAATCAATTCTTACTCAACTACGCAATAGGACACAATGACTGTAATAATTTGGATTGACACATCAGATACTTTTATCAAAATAACTGTAAATATTTGGATGTGTGTGAAATTTTTCTTCTTTATTTTTTCCATTACTGACACATTTTTCATTTCTGTCTGGGCCAATGAACTAATATACTACTGGTCTGAACGCAATTCTTGAAGTACACGCAGGTCACGGCCAAAGACTAGTGTGACCTAAATGCAACATACTCGTATCCTAAGCAAAGTCCCGAAGCTGTAACTTAAGTTATAATAGGGTACTTTATAGTGACATTTCTCTCAATTCCTTTTATGAATTGCGCCATTTATCCATGTAATCATTTTTGGCTTTTTTATTATTCGTAAATTATGTTACTAATAAATATACTTGGATTTATATTTTTTTCCTTATAATCTTACTATGTTCGTATATTCGATTATGATAGAGATTTTGACGTTTTTTATGAGTTGAGTTTCTTATGACGTTCCTTATGGGGCCTGAGATCAAATCCTGGCACGCACCTCTAATTTTCAAATGTTATGTGCGTTTTAGAAGTTATTTATCACTTGCTTCGGTGAAGGAAAACATTGTGAGGAAACCTGCACACCGGAGAGTTCTCCATAAAGTTCTTAAAGGTGTGTGAAGTCTCCAAATCCGCTCTTGGCCAGCGTGGTAGACAATGGCCTATACCCCTCACTCACATTGTGCGAAGAGACTCCGAGCCCAGCATTGGGACAATTATGGGTTGTTGCTTTGGTTTTTGCTTTGAGTTATTTATTTAGGGTTTACTGGTCATGTTATGCGTAACATTAACGTGTAATTAGGTATCAGTGCCTATTTTTATCTATGTATCAAAAATTTGATAATCCTTAAGCTTCGTTTGTAAGTAAAGGAACTTGTTAGCTGCGTGAAGGTCCCCGGATTCGATTCTTGTTTGCGGACGCCGGAGTATAACACACTGATATGACAGATTTTTTTTAATTATTCCTAATTTTTTAAATGCATGTAAACATTGTAGACCATCTGCGTCAGTTCAGATGTCTGATTATAATAGTTTATTTTAAAGAAAATACTGAGTGTACTAAAAGAATTGGACATTTTACAATACTTACACCAAAACTGAAGCTATTTTTCAGCACCTTTAAAATTAAGTTAACTCAAGCAATTTAGCTAGTGTGGATAACATTTATCGGATCCCCTGTATGGTACGTTTGTACAACAGGTGGTGTCGATCGCAAACAATTGTTCTCTTCTGGGAAATTCTGCTGAGCCAGGCGTTTGTTCTGGACACCTATTAGAGGAATTCAATTACGATTGAACACTTTTTTATTTGAGGGTAGAATTGTAATGGTCGTGTTTATTCGTGGGTTTATACTTACACTAAATAATCATGTGTGTGATGGATTTTTCCTTTTTAATATCACCTGATCGCTAGTTGCACTAAGTAAAAGTCGATTTATTTAACGTAGGATTTTGAATGAGTTCGATTAGATATTACAAAGCTTGTTTTTTGTTAAGGTATTGACATTAATTAGCGCTTATTGCCGCCCAAGACGTATCGATGATGAGAAAGTTTGTGACGCTACGTAAAGCTTAGAACCTTTGGTAACAAGTTTTCCGACTATACCTCTGAATTAGCGTATGTTATAGACTATAAAATTATGGTATTATGATAAAGAGAGAGGCAGATGATGGTGAGTGGTCGTCGACGCCCATGAACATCATTTAACCTTTGGCATCATCGATGTATATGTCCAAAGAGAGTTAAGAAGGAAAGAAAATTATAAATGTCAAAGTTTGTGGGGATTTCTATAGATCTAAACATATTTATGTTTATTACTCTTTCATGCATAAACTACTGAACGGATTTTCATAAAATTTTGTACACAGGTAGACTATAGTCTGGAATTAGATATAGCAGTGTTCCACAAACTTTTTGTGTTCAAGGTACACATACGAAGTCGGGAAATTTCAGAAGTGAAGTGACTGTTGAATAAAAATTCAAAATTAAATTATATAATTATTGTTTATTCTTAAACTCATACTTAATTTTAAAGTACAAAAGGTATTACAGTACAAAAGTGAGAAGTTCGAAAAGAGAGTACTCTTTGAAAAAGTATTTTTCCGTCCGTCTTACAAATTTTTAAGAAATATTAATTTTTTTCTGCGGCACAGCAATTAATGGCCATGGTACACCACAGATATTGGGTACTTGTTATCCCAAAAAAACGCGGGCAGAGTGCTAGACACGAAATAACTGTATTCGTCGATTAACCGATAACGTATCGATTACATTCGGTTGAATTGACAGCTAAATTAACGTTGCAAATCCTCAGGTCTGTTATTATCTTATCGTACCAGATTCTATAAAGGAAATAAATTGAAAGCTATTCACCTTAAGGAATACGGGGCTATTGCTGGCAAACAATAAATACTTGGCATAAAGAATCCTCTTTGTGCCCGAGAGCCGACATAATTGAATAAGGACTGAAAATTGTTTTGAGCAGTACTTCAGATGGATCGGACTTCGATATCTATTCTGTTGATGGTATTGAGTCTGAATAGGAATAACCCTTTTTATTTTGGTTTTAGTGATCTGCTTGTGTTCTAAGTTTTACCAAGTTCTGAGGTACCTACTGGAAACTGGCAAACGCATGATAAATTCTAATACAGGTGGAATTAGGTATTTGAAATATAAGCAGCATTTAAGTTGCTATCTGTAAAGTAACTTCGCAGATTACTGACGATTAAACCTAACTGAAAGCGCCAGAGAAAATCATATCTCAGACACAGCGCAGACAGTAGGCATACCACGTCCACATTTGTCATTTCATATCATAAACACGGACAAAGAGAAACAGAGTACATGCGATATAATACCGATATAATACCAGTCTGGAACAAAAGTGCGCATCAGGTCAGAACTGCGGAGTGCGGAGTATACGTATTGTTGCTTTGTCATCGTTTGTGGTAACGGGATTCTGCGGTTGATGCGTGCCTTGGTTAGCTAGCTACATATACGTTGGTAGAAGAAAAAGAGAAAGATAATACTGTAGTGTTTTTGAATTTCAGTGTTTAATCAGTTTCGTATTGCTTGGATAGTTTGTTGGAAAATTTTACGCTCGCATACAGAAATCTTGCCCGCAAACTATCTCAATCTCAATCTGTTCGGTTACTTTGAAATTCATTTACTTATACAGCGTTATATTATAACTTACTTATAATTGAATGTATATAATTAGACAAAGTAATATGGATATAGGGAGGTGTTTGTTACGCTAATCACGATTCTGTGAGATTTTTTTTATATACTCTTAAGTTAATGCGGCATAGGTTAGGCTTACGTTCATAGGTATTTTAAAGTTACACGCAAAATATCTGACTTGTACTTATTCCATAAAATGTTTCAGTTGGGCAGAACTTTGACTTCAAAATACCTTTGTAGTGTAACATGAACCGACATCAAGACGCGAGAGAAAGTTTTGGAGGATTTATTTAATTTATCTTCTTGCAAACTTAGTGGATTCGCTGGATACCTAGTTTGTAAATGAATCCATGTCCATGTTTTGACCATTAAACTCTGTATTGGATTATAATGGTGATGGCAAATAAAAGATGACTTGGATAAACACTGATTATATTCGGGCTTTGACACAAAGACAGACAGTATAGCAAGCAGTCGATGACATATTACCGGATGTACAGGAAGGTCGATCATCGGGATCATAGAACGAGGCACAGACTACATGACACAGAACAGATAACCTTATAATAACTTATACAGACTATGTATATTCATAACAAACTCAAACACAACCACACAGAATTAAGTACATTATTTGTATTTACGTATATGTTACGCTTGTAATCAGCAAAATTATATAATATACGCCACGCAAATTCCGTGGCATAAATTACGACGCGTAATTTTCGACATAAAGTGTCCTGTGTTTCTGAGTTACGGTGGTGCTTTATTAACGTTTTGATATAAGTGAACCCTACTTTATTTGTAATGTAAGGGTCAGCTGTGTGCGTCTACTTTTCAATAAAATTGAAATTAATAGGCAGTGATTTCCTCAGGGGACTGAGTTCGATTCATGTGCTTCGTCTCTAATTTTCAAAATGCGTGATACAATTTAATCACCACTTGATGAATTTTAAAGTATTCCATACCTATTATGAAATAATAAATGCATCGATCGTATATATTAATCCTGATTACATTTTACATCCTAGTTGCCGTCTTCGAATTAATTACTATGATTTATGGCTTATAACTCGCATTCCTGTCACAATGTAAATTTTAGAGGATTCGATTAACTTTAATGACTTAATTAGTAGTTATTCTGTAATTATTGGTGCCAACTCTGTATTGCTAATTGAGATTGATGTTGTGTTAGCCAAATATATACCTACATTAATACATTCATATCTACTACAATAAATTTAAAAGTAAAAAAAGCCGGCAGCTGTCAAAAAACCTATCATGATATACCTCTTTGAAATCCTTATAGTGAGCTCTTTAATTTGATACCTATATTGCATTATTCGATTGACTTCTATTTTTTGATACTACAAACAATGGCATGTCACAGCGACCATTTTTTTTAATTTCACTTATCTAAGAACACTTGGGTTATCAAGAAGAATCTAATGATTTCTTACTTTTATAAATCCGTTGAGCGGTTTGGAATATACGAGGTAATAAATAATATTACATCTATACATACAAACATAAAAACATACATACATACATACATACATACATAAAAGATACGCGGGAAAAACATAACCCTTTCTGGCAGTCTGGTAAAAAAATCGGGCAAGTGTGGACACGCGCAATGTAGTAAGTCCGAAGTAGTAAGTTTATCGACTATTACTCATTAACTACTTGCGCTAACATAGCCGTGATAGTTTTCCTTGTAAATTCATGATATAACCTATTTTTGAGAATTTTTTCACTTGTCCAACTCCAAGGGGATGGAGGGACATTTGACTCTAACCGCAAATTAAAAATATTTAAAAATATCTCTAATTATTTCGCAAACGGACCCCTCAATCCAAAAACGGTCTTAGAAGGCCCATAATATTTTTAAAAGACCTTTTCAACGATACCCACACCACACTTTAAAAAATTTATTATACGATATTAAGAAATAAATAAGAAATATGTATATCTATGCCAAATTACAGCTTTCTAGACTAGACTAGACTTTCTAAGCACTAAGGGTCTCAGCGCTATGCTTCGTACAGACGGACAGACAGACGGACGGACATGACGAAACGATGAGGGTTCCGATTCTACTTCGGAGTACCACCTACCTACATCGTAGGATGTTATTGACGAGTGTTAGATATCAATAAAAAAAAGTTTATGGTGTCATAAAAAATTAATGTATAAGAGTAGAACATTTTTTTCGAATCATGCAAATCAATATTTTTTAATTTTCAATTACAATCTAATTATTAACACTGCGAGAACACTCGTATAATATGCAATTTTAAGATACATATCTCATTGCTCTATCGATCCACCCTTTTTATTATCTGATGTACCATTGAACTTATCAACGGTACGTCAGGCTACAAGATCGATCTACCTCCAATTTTACCTCTAGCTGAGTTCCCACGGGTTACGTCTCAGTCCGATACCCTCCAGCGAACAAGTCAAGGTTCATATGCTGTAGTGTAGGGGTTTTAGGGTTACGGTGAGTCAAATTGAGCGCTACTTGTAGTCTTAAGGGTGCTATTCCGTTTGTATAATAGGTATGTATCTGGCACTGAGATGGATAGTTGGCATGAATGGACGGTTTATTGCAGTTATGCTAGTATGACATGCAAAATAATGAATGAAATGCTAAACGCTAAATAAACGCTTTCACACTCATTCCCTCGCAGTAGGTTTTATTTACCTGTGTCGCGGGTAGCATGGACGACACGCCACAATAACACCCATGACCCGAGTAAAAATATTTATCTGTCACATAAATATCTGCCCCAACCGGGAATCGAACTCAAGGACCACTCGCTTCGCAGGTAGAGTCGCTACCAATACTAACTAGGCTACAGGGTCGACAAAAGAGAACTTTGTTCATAAATGAAATAAGTATACGCTACACACTCATACACGCCCATGGATGACACAATACATCACTAACCATTAATCTGAAAATGAGTAAAAAATATTTACCTGTCATACGAGTATAAGTATGTACTTATCTATCACTTAAATTATGTAACTTTCTATCGCGAGCGCATTATTATAATAGTAAAACAGAAGTCTTAGTAACTAACTAATAACCTGAAAACAAACGTTGACATTTTCACTAACGTTAAATTTCCAGCGTTTGAACACATGAAATATGTCAAGTTATGTAGTACGACGTCTTGCCGAATCGTTATCGAAAAGGACAAGTACTTACTTGGTATAAAAACATTAATTATCGTGACTATTATCAAAGCTACCTGTCATAGTCGAGCTGTCAACCATTCACAGGTAATATAACCCAACGAATAAGCAAAATTTTATTCTATCTATCAAGTAATAAAGTCCAAGTTTTATCGCCTTACGGCACCTGGTTTAATGAAAGCTTTTCTCGGCACGTTTATTCGTAAAACCTCTTTATTCCCAGGGTAATTATTTTCTATATGAAACTCTTATTACGTAAAATATAGTGTTATGTGACCTAGATTCTTATATAATTCAGAATCTTTTTGTACTCTGGTTTAGATTTCAGGATTTATTAGGCTTTGCTATTGCTGTTATCTTCGGGTCTATCTCATTATACATACTATTATAATATTACGAGTATGTGCCTCTTGTCTCTGTGTTCCGTGAGTATGTGACAGAAATAGTACACTAATTGGTATGAACTTCGGTTTTCTACACGAGAGATTTAGGTTTAAATTAACACAATTTATTTAAAATTTATTTATTACACCAATTTATTTATCACCTTAATTTATTTAAAAAATAAGTGTGCGCGTAATCTTTACGCGCGATTGAAGTAAAACTTCTTTGACGTTGGTGACACGTATTACCAAAAAATGAACTTTTTGATAACCCATTCGGGTATGTTCGCGGAATTCAGTAAAATCATCCTTTTCCCGATAAATAACCCCCCCTTCAAACAGCCAATTTTGTAATACACAAATCAAACCCTCCCATTTGTTGCCCCACTTCCTTTTAAGCACAAGAGTGCCTGTATTAAGAGCCTCAGCTCTTCCGATGGTTATATTAATTATCTTAGTTCAAACAAAAATTATTTCAACTACATATTTAGTTAAATATATTACATACATACATTATATCCTAAGTTTGTCTATTTTAACTGTGTTGTGTTGTGTGTGTGATGTGTGTGTGTGTACATACACACACATCACATACACATGTATGTCACACACATACATGTGTATGTGATGTGTGTGTGCCTGTGCTTGAATGTGTGTGTGTGTGTGTGTTATGCGTGCAACAGTCTTTTTAATACAGTTGCTCAAAAAGTGGCGTATTGCAGGGACGTATAGCGTTCGGGAAGTGGGCTATTACACACTCGTGCTTTTTCTTTCCCAACTGTCAAAATAATGTGTATTAAAAAGAAAAAACTAACCACGAAGTTTTTACAAAAAAAATCATAGAAGTTTTTATGATTCATGCAAATATTTCTAAAAAGAAGCTACTAATTTGTTTCAATATCAGATATATTGATTTGATTCAATGAGTAATATTAGGTTTCATTTTATTTCATCTTATTAAATTTCATTTTCATTTCATAACAATAAAAAAAATCTACTGAAGACTTGGCTGTATGGGCATAATTCCCTTTGCCTACCCAGAATGGGTGAAGAAAACAAAAAATAATATCTGCTTATTATATTCTTTTACGGTTAGCGCCATTGTCCAGAAAGATTGTGTTTTTATTATTCTATTAAATTGCATCATTTTTTCGCAACTGTATTAAAAATAGTTGTTCAGTACACGTGCGGAACCGTCATTGCAACTTGTTCCGACTGTCAACACTCGCCTTCGGCTGCGCCTCGGCTCGGGTAGACATTTGTCAGAACTCTTTGCAATGACAGGCTTTCCGCACTTGTAACGAAATATACTATTTTGTCTCTTCAGAACTAAGTGATTTTAAGTATTTTTTGTAACATTTTAACACTCATATTATGTCATTTAGTAAATTATACATATATTTTTTTTATTTATTTTTTATAAAGTTGTGCTCCCCGTTTGTTATACTGGATACAAGCAAAAAAAATGCTCGTCTGAGGAACTTGCACTACAAAATCTTTCCTTTACTTTTTAAAAAAATCAGGGTTTTGGGGTTGTAGTAAAACTCCATTGTTCCGGATCACATTGTTATAATTCCATTACACATTTATACAATTACTTCGTTTATTCTATTTTAAACAAATTATTCCTATCCCATTATTCATAAACATTCTATTCTATCTGACACTAATAACCAATCTGCTTTTCCTTCTGACATTGACATTGACATTTACATTGACATCGCCCTCACAGATACATTATTTATTTTTAATAGCCTACATTCTGCCAGTATGTCCCCACTCGTCATATTTTGTGTGTTTCTGTTTGGCCTAATGGTTAGCTGGCAGAGAATGCATAATGCATTAAGCTCGCCATTTGTACCTTAATCCTGTATTGTGGTCAATAAAGATTAAATAAATAAATAAATAAAATATTTTTCCACTTTCTTCGATGTTGCCAGCTTTAATTAAGGAACCTTACAGGGTAGAATTTTATGTTTTTTTCTTTAATAGTTTGTATAATAAATATTTTTCTTACCAATAGTAAAATAGACAAGGATATTAGGATAGTCCAAGTAAAAGTGTGCTTACGGAACAAAGTTGCGGAGAATTGTATAATATAATTATATTCTTAATCTATTCAGAACAATATATCGATACATATCTCACTTAATACAGTCAATATTCTAACGATATTAATTAAATCTTCGCCGTGCAGCAAAGCTCTGAGTTACTAATGCTGTCGAATTAGCAAATCGCATAAGTACAAACGAACGCATAAGTTCTGTTTTCTACTAATGGATGTTTAGAAGCTCCTCGTTTCGAATATGCTAATGTGAAAGTGGAATTAGGAATAATAACCTCATATACAACTTTAATCAATGATACCTACACTGTGGTTCCGTTGCTACTGGTACGGTTATAACTTATAATTTAGAAGTTTAATCGGATTGTAACATTACTACGTAGAGAACGCTGAATAGTATTATATCTTATATTGTGTTACTACAACAGTGAATGATTCGTTATTATTAAATAAGCGGATCTCCTTCTAAGCGCAAACCCGTCAGTGATGTTTTCGGCGATACTGATATTTTGGGGCAGTGGCGACCACTTAACGTCAGGTTCCTCGTTTATTTAATTGTCTATTACTGTTATATAAAAAATAAATAAAAGCCAAGCAAATAAAAGATTTCCTCATTACACACAAAAGTAATCTGTATGGAAGTGTACCTAATAGAGGCATTAAACTTAAATAAAACTTACTTTTAAACTTAATTCTTTTGACGTCATTGTTGTCTTTCGTTCTTTTAAATATCTATTATTAATTTCAAGTTTATAAGAACCTGATGTCATAGTTTAGAGGGTTTTGATATTTTTAAGGTATTCAACCGTCACCAGATCGTAATCTCGAATATAAACTCCTTATGGTCGTTTCACTGCCACCGACTGTTTTACTGTGGTCTTATCTTTGCTCCCCACATCTCATGATAGAGCCACTTCATGAAAATTTGCTGAAAAGATTGTGCTGTTTATATACGCTATGATTCAGACTTTTTATTAAAAGACGATAAATGTGCGTTCACCATTAAAATGCTCCTCATATCTTTGTTTATTAATATTTTTAAGTCTGCTGAAGCAATTAAGTTCGGTGACCAAAGCATTATTAATATTATAGCGATTATTATTGTAAAAAAATAATTAAGTATAAGATATTTTTATATTGGAACTGTTAACGCATGCGTGGATGAAAATAAATTGATACTAAATAATTTAAAGTAGTATAAATTATTTAAAACTAAGATCCATCGCTCACGCGTTGTAACCCAAGAAGCTAGGACCGCATTATTACTGGCTCTCCGAAACTCCCGACAATTGTTTGTCCACATTAAAAGGTGGCAAGCCATTTGTGTTAAAAACTATCATCATCCACGAGTACCATCGATTATATTAGATGGCACAAAGCCTTAGTCATTAAGAGGAAGGATCTAGCACCATACCTTAGGCCATTGTACAATAAAGCACCACGAGTAGTGGAGACCAGCTTGGAGTATCACTATCCCACACAGGAAGTCCCACCCATATATCGCACCGTCAGTGGAAAAAACGCATAAGTTGAAAATTGCAATTTTACAAGAGAGCAAAAAGACTGTTAAAGTTTCAGTAAGTAGTCAAAGGAATTTACATTACGATTTCTTGCACAAAACCGTCAAGATTAATGATAAAAATTTGAAAAAAATTGAGCATATGAAGCCTTTGTCCCTCTTTCCAATCATGTTAATAACTAAAATCAACGTAAGACGACTTATGCTTTTTTTCCACTGAGGGTGCGACATGATGTGAGCGTCTACAAGAAAATCCACTTACCATTAGATGGGATTGAAGACAAGCTTAAAAATCACTTCCAGAATAATTTACCATTTAATAAATCCTATTTAAACTAATCTATTACAGAGATATTCGGTCCCAAAACTGATCTTTTCTGATAAAGGTTTTCAGATGTAAAGCCTTTCTTGCACAGATATAAAACCATTGTCATAACTCCGAAGACAAGACTCCGTTATCTGCGGGTCGTGATTACGGCCTTACCTCTGCGTCTTATCAAACAGCCTAATATTTTATTCCTAGGGATGTGCTACCTCATATCGATATTATAAGTTAAGGCATTGAAATTGTCGAACTGCCAACTGCGTACGAGTATATAGACGTTGTATTGTTACAAAGTTACACTTTCTCTAAAACTCAATAAACTCAACTCTCTTATTTCAATTAATATACTTTGTTACGTTCTATCTATCGAGCTGCCAATCAAGACTGTCTTCACTGTTATTTCAAACCTTAAAAGTTATTTCAAACTGGCAGGATAAAAATATTAATGAGAAATACACTGAAAATCGAAACTCAATTGCTGCTTTTTTTTTAATGAAAGTGTCGATCTGTAAACATAGGCGAAGTGGTTGTCAGTGGTAAATGAAGTGAATTAAAACTTTCCCAAAAGATCGTCAAAATGTTCTTTTAAACCGAATAAATAATATCCGTACTCTCTAGTTTGGATAGCGTCAATTAAAGATAAATATGACGAGACAGGTCTCGAGCACCGAAGCTATTCTATTTATATTTCAGGTTGTAAATTGATGTTTCCAATCATTGAGGTATAATGTATTTGCAGCATAGGGAAAAATGCAATAAATCTTAATGTTTGTATTTAAAAATATATATAATATGTATTGTTGTCTGCAATGACATACCGGGTATTATCCCTAAATGTTATCCTTGTTATCCTGGAAAACACAGGCAATGCCGTGGGCAGAGCGCTAGGTGAAAATATTATTGAAAGAATGTTAATCTCAGTCGTTACATGAAAACTAAGCAGTTACTCAACACCCTATCCTTTGAAGCTCCAACATTTCTTTAAAAAGACCTTCTAGTATAAAATATTGCACAAAAATGCCGCGTTATAAAAAATATTAAAATCTCCATCCGAAGCAGGCGCTGGAAAATAGTTTGAAACAGAAAAGGACGCGTAAAAGTTAATTGCTTACTCACTGTGGCTGAAGTAAAACCACAGGCTACAAAAACAGTAAAAAAAATTCAACGGCCATCGACATCGTTTACGGAACGTGCCCACACTTGAATATTCAAATTGGCTCTACACAATAGCCTTCCTACCCTACCCACCGGGCTGGACAGCCCACAGACCCCAGCCAAGGAAGCCCGACAATAGAGAGGAGAAAAAAGTTAAGTTCCGGTGTCACTCGCACGCTATGCCTTATCACAGAAATATCTACCTTACGTTTACGAGGTAGGAATTATTTTTATAGAAGCATGGACGGTACGCATAAACATGACAGGTATTTGTTTCGATCTGATAATATCTAGGGTTGGCTAAATTTTGCAATACGTTTAATTTTAATTCATGATTATTGTTATGATGTTTTATTGTTATAGTCTTAGATACTAGAAATGAACGTACAGTGCATCTAATTCAGACGTGCTTCTTTGTTGGAGATCTTGTTTACTAAGTGAAGGGTACCAGTACTGTAGATGTTGCTATGTGTGTGTTTGGATTGGTCTGTGGTGGGATTTCTTTATTTTAGTAGGTACCTACATGTTTAGATAAACTTGAATGTATAATGATGATATGTAATAATGATTATAAATCAAGATGAAATTAAACTTTATTACTCATTGAATTAAGCAACGAATGTCTTGTTCCACCTGAGGATAAAGTGAAACAAGTTAGAAGATACAAATATGTAGAAGCAACTTTTCCCGGCAAAGTTTTGCATGCACAAACGGAAAATTGTTTAAGGTTCTAACAAAATATGTCAGCTGCCAAAAGTACCAACCCTAGGTACAGGTGCAAAATGGTTGCGTGGACAAAACGAATCGACAGGGCGACAAGTCTTCTATAAAATATTGAATTTGCTTGCTATAGAATACTAGTATTTAATGTATTACATCTCACCATTGATTTTTAGAAGGTTGGTAGTCTTGCATGTTAATAAATTATGTATTTTTTCATTGGTCCCTGATAGTATAACTGTATCTTGACCTGATCATTTGGAGTTACAAGCCACTTCTTCCTTCCTTCCTTCATTTTCTCATTTCATCGATGTGAGTATATAAGAATTTAATTAATTGACAAAAGTGAAACTGAATCATCTTTCTAAAAAGTCAAATCTCGTAATTAATTCTGACCTAAGGCTTTAGCTTCTGCAACAACTAATTTAATCACTGTAACGTACAAATTGTGCTCCGGAGAACTGACTCAAGGGTACTGAACTTTGACTAACATTTCAGTTAGCTAGGGAACACGGAATAAGGTCAATTGACTACCAGCCAACGTTCATACTAGGTGAAATTCACTGTTTAATTATTGCAATATGTTCTATCGTTATAATTTAAGTACATAGAAAAAGAGTGGGTTTTTCATCTCAATCGCAACCAATAACTGTTTGATTACTGTGCTCAATGACATTATAGGAAACTAAGATCATTGACTGTGCTAGACAGCTATTGATCAGATTGAGAGCTATTCAGCTCACACATCACATCACATATCACAGCTATGGACGAGTGCAGTCCATAGTCTACCACGCTGGTCAAATGAGGGCGGAACTTTAGAGCATTTAACTCTCAGATGTGCAGGATTCCTACATATCTATGAATTTATTTAAAAAGTATATTCCTTTATATTAATATGAATTTACTGTGAATGATGTACATTGTACATGCCTTTATTGTCATACATGTAATGCCCATGTATTAGTGTCAGACCTTATTAACGTAAGGTTTTTTATGTAATTCTGTTGGTGTATCTTTAAATAAATAAATAAATTCCGTGTGTGTTTTCGATACCAAAGCTTGTGATACATTTTAATACGCACATAGCTTTCAATACAGATATAGATACAGATGATAGTGTAGCTAATGTTTCCATTATTTACGACGTCATTCCGGATTTAAACGCTTCCCTAATTTTCCAAAATTATATGCCGATTAGTAACAAATTACTACTTATTTCGGAGAGAGAAATTGTTGCGAGGAAACCTGCGATTTCTCCATAATGTTCTCAAGAGCGTGAAGTCAGCCAATCTATACTCGACTAACGTAATTAAGTATAGCTAAACTTCTTAATTTTTTGACTTCGTGATTTCTTAATTTTCAGTATTATGTAAAATAAAATGTCTCAAGGAATCTAATCTTATTGCGGATCTCAGTGAGTTAATCTTTGTGGCTTTTGACGATTTTAGAGAGGGTTTTATATACATATTTTTTATTCTGTTTGATGTGTTAAAATTACAGTTTCTAGTATAACTTTCCTTTTAACTAGCCTTCTTAGAAAACATCATATTGGTAGTCTACATACCAACATACAAACACTATATCCTATCTTTAAACGAGCTATATGAAATCATCAATTATAAGTTCTTTATCTATCTGTTTATAGCAATTAAAGTCACTCAGTGATAAAAGGCGTTTTAATATTCATCAATCCCATTGACTGAACGCCATTGGTGTCATTAGGTACCTATACACATAATCAATTATCAAATTCCGATTTTAAGCCTCTTAATTTTGTATTCAAATTAGATTTCGTATTCAAATTACCTTTTCTGAATAACGCTTTAGGCGGTTGTTTAGTTAGGCACTGGTTCGATTACCATCGATTGAATTTGAGCGAGTGTGTTTAGTGTCTTCTTTAATAATAATTTAAAATTGAAATTTTAAAAAGCTCTAAATTTAAGTTACAAAAATCTTAGACTTACCAAGTCTCTTACCAAATCATTGACAGTGAAAGTTTAGAGTAGGTACTAAAACGGGATTTCTTAATTATGTTTAAATTTTTAGACATTGGTGCGTGCTGGATATGTTATTTAATTTTCTGATATTATGCTACCACATATTTAACGTTTGCGTTATTTATTCTTATGTATATCGCTTGCAGTTTACCGCATTTGGTGATCAAGAGCAAGGTTGAAGCATGACTACGCTGTCTTGTGTATTTGGTTATCTGTGGGAGTCATTACAACATGGATGTTATACCTTACTGTATTCACTTGAGTTGAGTATAATGTTAAAACTGTTTGTGATTGTTTGTTGATATCACGATTTCGTCTATAGCTTCTATACTAAGTTTTAAGCTAATGCTTGTTAATTTAGTAACGAAAACATACAGAGATTATCCTGTTTTTAATGTTTGTGTGCATTATGCGACGAATTAATAACCTCCTTCATTTTGAAGTCGGTTATAATGCCTTTAATTCATCAGCCTTTCCTATTTTAACCTAAGATTTTCCTCATATTTTCAATAATTATAATGCTCTTATTTTGAGAAATAGAGGTCTGTTGCGTTTTTTTAATAAATGTAATTATTAAAAAAATGTGCTAATAAAATTCTCCTTCATGTCATGACACAGTAGATTTATGAAATGATGGTAGATGAGTCCGATAGTGTTTGAGTGATACCTGTAAGATAAAATGATTTTGAAATTTAGATTAATACAGATATAGACATGGCTTAACAAATTACGCCCTACCAAAGAGTATGGGTGTATTGTATGGGTTTGGAGCACTGTTTGATCTCCAATAAGAAAATTGTTTCGCGAATACCACGCAAAACCGCAAAATGAAAGCCTTTTGAGTTAAACGTTCCGTGCTATTTCCAATTTGTACGATAATTATAATTTGGAATCTTATCTCCTTTTCTTACCTTGTTCGTGAGGGAGTTTAGGTATTTACGGGTAATTTTAGATTCGCATTTCAGTTTTAGGGTAAACAATATAGGGTATTTAATTCAGTTTTACGTTTAATACTAGCCTGGGATTGAGTTGCTTCGGGAGATATGAATCTGAAGTTTATGTTATCCATGGAGGGTTTATGTTAATACTTGCTTATATTTACCATTTGCTCTTTCATATCTACGTGATAACTTTGAATATCGTTATCTGTCTCATAATCACTTACTTAAGTGAACGATAGAACGAAGAACGAAGTTCGTTCTTCCAACAATCTTAAATTACTGACCCCCTCACACACCTCGTTCATTCTTTCATAACTTCCTTCTTTCATTTACTTTGACCGCTATATGTCTTTGGAACTCATTACCTCTACCAATAATAAAAGTACGTAGTTTCTTTTAACAAACTACTTAAAGAACATTACCTTCTTTCGTAATTTATTCAACTTCCTTTCCTTTTTTATTATTTTTTGTTATCTTTGGTTACTGCTCTTTGTTAGTATGTTATCTTTCTTCTCTGCTATTATTTTCACAATATCATTGTTCTACTTCATGTAGTAAGCTTGTACCCATTTTCTTTTGTGCTGTTTCGTGCTGTTTTCAATCTACTACTGAACTGCTTGAAAGAAATCGCTTTAAAGTCCCATTGTTTTGTTTTCCTTCTATGTACTCTTTATGTATTATGTTATGGTGTACAAACAATAAAGTGATAAATAAACATCCATTATAAACCTCTTATTGTTGTCAAAAAAACTCTGAAGTAGTATTTATTATTATAACTTTTAGCAGTAATTTTATCTCTTATTCTGTAGGTAGCTGCTGCTTCAACAAAGCTGTTTCTTCTAATTTTATTGTCCTTATAATAATATTTTATTCTCCTTATATTGTCCTTCTAATTTTATTTTTTAAAATTTGTATTTCAAGAGTTTTTTTAATACATAATGGTAACGATATGTTTATTTTTTTTATTTTCAGGTGTTTAATGTTTCTCTCACTTTTTCACTCTTAGAATAAATTATTTGCTTATAGATGTCAAAAATCATTGGTATTTCATTTTATGAGTCAAAGAACCTAATTTATGAAAGGTAAACGCCAAAAACAAAGTTTAAAAAAAATGTCTAAGCTCTTTAAAGTAAGAGTCAGGTTGATATTAGCATATTTCCCTCGCATAAAACGGCCGAACCCTAAACCAGCGATTTACAACGAGTTAGTAAATTACAGGATTAAAGGAAAGAAGTCGTAATGTTCTCTAATTTACTTTGTCAATAGCTCAATCGATCAAGCTTTGGGGTTTTAAATTCGGCGAAGGTTTTCCACTATTTTACTCCTGGGTTTATTTCATGATAAAATAACAATTTATGTGTATATTACATATATATAATATGTAGATTGACATTGTGTGATTGCTAGAAAATGCTGTCCTACTAGGGTGATAAATGTGAATGATTGTTAGTTTGTATAAAATATGGCTCACGGTTTTTTGTTATATCTTGGTGTAACAGTACATATTATAATATTATAATACTTTTAAACACGGAAAATAAGCTGTTTTCGTGGAATATGAAGTAAATTAAGTACGGTGGTTTTGATTGTAATAATTTTTTTCGCTCTTTCTTAACATATTATCGAGCAATATAATAGCTAACGTAACGAGTGCGTCATTTTCTCGCTCTGAATCCTGTTTTAGTAATAATTTGGTGCCACAAACAAACTACAATAAACAGACAAAACTATAATAAACAGTAAATAAAATGCATAAGATTAATTTAAAATTTTAAATGTTAAACAATAAATGATGAATTCCTTTGTAACGTTAAACAAAAACAGCAATCTTCTTTTAATTGCTCGTTGCTAGATGCTAGAGTTAAAAGATTTAAAGACCCTCTCAACAACGACACTCGGTACGTTCTCAAGATGCGCTTGGAGACAATGGCGCCTCTGTGGAAATAGAGCGAGAATTACTTGTAAAAAGATTTTAAATATATTTACTCTATGTGTTGCGTTTATGATAAAGTAAAGTAGTGTATGTAATTCGCCCACTTCAGCATAATCGTAATCGAAAATGTTAAGATGCGATGATTTCATTTGACTAGGTGTTACCTTTTTTATCTGTAAAGCGATTGAAATAAAAAAAACATCTTAAGCAATACATTTATATCAGTGTAAACCGCATCCAATTCGATTAACCCGGAAAAACGGACAAAAATTGTGGAAATTTTCTATGGGCCAGTGTGTGCCGATAAGTTTTCTCAAACTTTTGTTGATAGTAATTTTATAAAAATAAGTTAAACAACCAATCACAGCTATCTATCAATGAACAGAGTCACTGTTTCATGTGACTGAGACTGAGATTTCACTTTGATTACTGCCGTTATTTTTGAATAACGATCACAAAGTTAACCTTTACTTTTTTCTTTGCAGCCAGAGACCATCGCCACTTCACAAGATTACGGCATTCGCGGCACCTGGACTACCAACCACTACACACAGCGTCCGTGAGTATACATACAAACACATCAATCATCCATTCAATACATTCATTCCGCCCTCAGAAGCTTTGTCCCGATAGTGTTCGTTTGATTGATTTCTGCTTATTTTTAAACAATTAGATGGATTGTGCATGGACATATTAAAGACTATTTTGAAATCTTAACGCGTCTACTCTTCCACTTAAAGCTAACAAGGACTCATGTAAGTAATACCGAATCTTAACACGCGTCTCTGTCTGTAACACTCTCTAATGTATCTTCTGTAAACCTCACAGGAAATCAATGTAAGTCCAGTATATAATCTTCTATGATACCACTATTTTCAATGTTTATATGAATACAAATCAGTTTATTTTTCTCTGGGAAACTAGTTACTCAGTAATATATTCATTGCATGACTCGAGAGTAATTTAAAAGTAATTAACGAACACAACTACAAATTATATTTTTACTACTTGAACTAGTTTTGGTACGTAAGTTTATGGTATTGGCAGTAAAGGATGAAAAAGGCACTTTCCTTTGCGAAGCTACGGCACTTATTACGCCTCGGCATTTGTGACGTAGGAATTGCTAATTTTCACGCGATGTACCTTTTCCGTATGTTTTAAAACTCTTACGCCCCAACTCAGTGTCACTAACGGTTACTTTAATCGCTCCTTAGTAAAGAATCACCATACAAATTCTGCACTAAGGAACGATTTAAGTAACCTTTAGTGACTCTGAGTTGGGGCGTTAATTACCTCCGTTAACTGATGCCGTTCCGTTGCCAAAATCGTGCCGTACACTGAGTGCAATAAAATTCAAAAGCGACTTAATGCACTTAACGAATGCATTAATACGCCTCGATCACCTGTCATCTGATTCCACCAATTTTGCACATTCAGTGCTCCGATTTGGCTTAAATGGTTTTGATGTGAATGTTTAATAATCTTTGGTCTGCTTTTTGATGAGTTCGATCGTTTATAAAAATAACATTACAGGTTAATTACGTTGTAATTATTATTGACATTGACAGAATTTTCGATATTTTGTTGGACTTAATCTTATGTTTTGTATATAAAGAAATCTCTCAATTTTCGCACTCAGTTAACAAACTTTTTTAATTTTAAATTATGTAACTTTCTTTTTACAATGATTTTGGCTTTATCTGTTTTAATTTTACGTTACTTTGCTTGTATTGACGTAGTGGACTTCACAAATGCGATTTCAGTTCAAACCAGTGACGTCACCGAAGCTGGCAGTGAAGGACAACCACAAACCGCTGTTCACGGACTGCCTCAACTACAGACCGACGTTGAAAGAGGAGCAACCAGTTGGCACATACGTATTCACGGTGAGATTTTTAAAGTTATCAAATGTAAGACTTAAATAGGTATACACTGATCTTTCAAGTAAAAGATGAAAGGTATGGTAGCGCATAGAAAAATATAAGTAATTCCTTTATTACAATAGAAATTCTCAAGCATTTAACAAAGGGATAACGGTGAGTATTGTCTTATTTTAATTGTAAGTAGTGATTGGGTGGATGGATATTGTAAGAGAAAAAATACAAATGATTATTTAGTGCAAAATGTAGCTAGGTTTTATGTTTTATTAATTTTGTTTACATCGTGTGTTGGATAAAGCTTCAAGAAGCATTTTCGGTGAGATGCCCCAAGAACAAATACTCGTAGATGAAAACTCTGTTCCTTTAATACTTGTTTTAGGATTTTGCCTGTTGAGTTTCTAATGCTAAACGTATTCGCTACAGGTGCGTGCCGATGATCGGGATCCTCCCGAAATGGGTGGAACTGTGACATACAAGTTCGTCTCGACACCAGGGGAGAAAGAACGTTTCCACGTCGACCCGGAATCAGGAAAGATCACTACAGCTGATGTCAGTATTCATTTCAAAGACAACGCTCTATTTCTAGATTAAGTCTATGAGTTAACGAAGTACAATACATCTTTATGTTTAATTCTTTTCAAGCTTGTAACGGAAGAGGTAAATTCTGGTGGTTACGCAACGTCGATTTTTTTAATATCAACCTTATAAATTCCTAAACAGATTTTCGACCACGATGAACCATCGCGAGAAAAAGAAGCATATATCACAGTTCGAGCTAGTGACAACGGTCAACCACAATTGGATGACGCTTGCACCATCAAAATCTTAATCGAAGATATCAATGACAACCAGCCAGTGTTCGACAAAGTCGTGAGTATTATTTCCATATGATTTAAATATTTACCTCTTTACCAACTATTTAATTAACATTATCAGGTAAAATATTTATTATAAGCTCCCATCAAATGTATCTGCTCGTATTGTGAAAATCATTAACTTGTAATCCTCATTGTTTCTACGCTTGATTCCATCGATCACTGAGTTTACATTTCGTCTTAACTCTAATTCATCCTACAGAGTCTTTTCTAATTCTTTTGAAGCCATATTTGAAGGCAAGACGTAAGGTTTAATTATATTATCAGAACGCTATCTATCTGTGTGTATCCAACTTTTAAAGCCAGTGCATTCATCTTAATTTTCTTGATAGTTCATAGGTCTTACGCGAGTGGAAATTTACAATGTTTGGAATGTTTACGAAATATTATATGTATTCTATGAATTTATCTCTGATTGTATTTAATGTGACTAACTGAAAATTCATTTATTAGCCTCAAACAGTGGCGCAGACTTTATTAACACTTGCCTGTTTTTCGAAGGTCTTCCGAGGAGATGTTTGGAAGGTTTGTCTTAAACAACAGAGTTTCACAAAATGAGAGAAAGCGTTCGCACATAAAGATTGTTGTTAAGCTGACACTATCGAATAATAATTACTAACAATCGATTGATACCATTGCTGGTTTCGTTTCTAATCATGTTTTAATAGCGACTTTTGATATAGCATTGGTAACAATCGGACCGTAAGAATTATTTGAAAAACTTTGTATTTCTCTACTTGCATGTCGCTGCATGTCTGTTTAGGATCGTAAACCGCCAGTTAAGGCGTTACTGGTAATAATTTTAAATATCTGGTGTGTTTAAATTCACTTTTTTTGCACATTTGTAGTTGGTGTATTTTTTTTAGCTAGGCTGCTCTTTCCCCCAAGCGCATTTTATCACACTGCACGATTATTATTATTTGGAAAAAACTTTCTCTAAGCTTGGGCATGCTTCGCGTAGAACATGTCGAAGTGGAAAATATAATTATTTCCGACGTAAGCTAACCCCAAGGCAACACCGTGTGATATTAGATTACTACTAAGCGAAACATTAAAGTATCTTGTTTCGTTAAAACTTATAATTTATTGAACATTAAGAATACCTACACCTCTTAATAAAAATAATCACGTGAAAATGAAATTTCTTAATGAAGCATAATAATTATAGGTTAAAAACTTTCAAGGTATATTTATGAGGTGTGTTGAATGTAAATCGTTCCTTATAAATATCTAACCATGTTTGATTTTTATACAGTCTTATTCGGAATCCGTGCCCCAAGATTTGCCGAGTGGACGTGAAGTGATGAGGATATCTGCTACAGACATCGACGATGGAAACAACTCAATAGTTCATTATAGTCTCGATTCCAACTCGCCAGATCAGTCCTACTTTTATATAGACCCAGACAACGGAGTTATCTTTCTGAACAAAACTATTGACGTAAGTTTGTAACATATTAATCATACGATTGTATGTTTTATTTTAAATTTGATATGATATAATATAATATTACGTTTTAAAAGTATCCGAATCGATAGATTTATGGTTAATTTTAGCTTAAGGATAAATCTTACTAAACTTATTATTAGAAGTAACTGTTTGAGGTTTTTTAATAATTTTCTCAGTTTAAAAAAATGTTAATGTGAGGATTACGAAAACGATATAAAAAGTTTTAATTTTTTACAGAAACTACCGGGTTACAAGTTCAAATTGAGCGCGATAGTAAAAGATATGGGTGATCCACCTCAACAAAGTTCGATTACTTTAGACATTCAAGTCGTAGAATCGAACAAGAAAAGCCCGTCTTTCATAGAAGTTCCCGATGAGCCGATAAGATTAAAAGAAAATTACGCCGACTTTAATACACCTATAGCTACTGTTCGAGCAGTGTGAGTATTATAGTTTTATTCGAAGATTATTTTTCTTCGATAAGCTGTTTGTGATCGGATTTGCGCAAGTTAGTATATCTAATTGCGAAATATATTGTTTACTTGTTTTAGATCCAATATTCCTGAAGAGAAAAAACTACAGTTTGAACTAGTGATGGGCCAAACAGAACAAACTAATAAGTGGCACACGTTTGTTTTGGAACCAGAAGCTGATTCCGCATATATTAAACTAGGAAACCATTTAGATTACGAAAAAATTACTGACTATACGTTAACTGTAAGAATACAGGTAAGATATGGAAAAGCACATAAAATTTTATAAAAAAATGTTGAGATTTTGAGTGACGAAATTGTTATAAACATATTTTTTTTCCAGAATAACTATAAATTAGCAGCGGAAACAATAATTCAAATCGAAGTTGAAGATGTTAACGATAATATTCCGATATTCAGTGAAATCCGATCTGGAAGTGTGTTAGAAAACGAACCGGAAGGCACACCTGTAATGCAAGTGAGAGCGTTCGATGCTGATGGAACGTCAGCTAACAATCAAGTATCATATGAACTAGGAGACCCATCTGACCCGTTTGCGATAGACAGTCTAACAGGAAACATCACAACTTTAAAGATGTTTGACCGGGAAGAGCGGAGTTTTTATAACATTAAAATAATTGCAACAGATAATTCTGAGTCAGCCCTGATTCCTGGTAAACACAACGCAGGCCAGCAAGTATTCCTTATAGAGATTGCCGATAAAAACGATAATCCGCCCCATTTTACTCAAGACACGTATGTAGCGGAGTCGATAGCTGAGAACGCGAACATTAATGAGCTTGTTACCCAAGTCACTGCCGTAGATATTGACACAGGTAAAGTAAAGATGCAAGTTAATTAATTCGTATTTTTTAATACGCTTTTAGAATTTAAAACCTTTATTCAATGTTTATCTTTATTATTTGGTTGTTAATATTATATTATATATTGTGAGAATAAAATAAAATGAATTTTTTCTATCACTAAGTATATTTTTATAATAACTATAACGCAAACATTTAAAAATCCCTCGACACCACCATACACAGCTAGGAGAAAGGCTTTCCGTCAACCGAATCTATCCTTTCACTTGGGAGCTGTGATGCCACAGACATACTCACAGATGTATTGATAGACAAGTCAAACTTTTAACATCCCTCTTAGTTCATCGATAGTTAGTAAAAAATAATAATATGATAAAATAAATAAAAAGAATATTTAAATACTTTTTTGATAAACTGTTGCTTATTTGAACTTCTCTGTTTCAGCTTCTGTCGTAACATACAGCATAGTCGCAGGAAACACATACGATGCATTCGTCATTCGTAATTTCACCGGTGAAATTAGAGTTAATAATGAATTAGATTACGAAAATATTACAAGCTACAGTCTCGATGTCAGAGCTTTCGATGGACAGTACGAAGATTATGCGAAAGTTCTTATCAAAATCGAAAATTTAAATGACAATCCACCTGTATTTTTGGCAAACTACACCAAAACTATTGAAGAAGAGAAGTTGTATGAAGGGTGTATCGTAAAGGTTTGTTACTTTAATGATCATTATTGAGGGTTTAAGAAATGAAGATACTAAAAGTGTTTGATAAGCTGAAAACCTAAAAATATCTTAAATGGAATTGAACCACCTGATGTTTTAAATTTCATACAAATATTAAGAAAATTAAACCACTTACATTCCATAAAAAAGAGAATCTTCTCCTTTATTCGCCAAGCAAAGTTGAAAAGATACTTTGGCGTTAAATCGTCATCAGTTTTTGGTGTTTATTGTCAAGTATCTTGTCTATACGTTTGTCGGGTACATACAAAAATAAAAGAACTAAAAACTTCTAACTCTTCAAAATGTTACAGGTGGAGGCTTACGACCCAGACTTGGATCGCAACGACCCTCAAGACATCGTGTACTCTTTAGTCAAGCACGAACAGAAAGAGTTCCTTCAGATCGACAATGACGGTTGTTTGCGGCTAACTAAGCCTTTAGATAGAGATCAACCTTCAGGCTTCACGAGATGGCAGATCCTCATTATGGCTGCAGACCATGGAGGAAAATTAGGATCTGATAGTTTAAGGTCAACTACAGAAGTCATCCTGGAACTTACTGATATTAATGACAACGCACCTTTTTTGACCAATGTAAGTAACATTTATAATAAAGATGATAATTATTGTATAATATTAATTAGAGCTATTATAACGTTGGAAATTGTTGGGAAATGCAATTATTTATTGTTTAAAGTAATCAAGTTAAAGTTATCTTAAAAATAAGTTATTCTATTAAATTAAGGTTTGTTGCATAAAGTAAAGTGTAGAGTTTTATCAAAAATTGAATTTCTCAATATCCTTACTATTATAAGAATTATGAAAACAAATATTAAGTACTTTAATCTATGATGTTAAGTAAGTCACCAAAAGTGAAAGCTAATTATAAGTACATCAATTACCTTTGTCCCGATATTCAAGATGGGAAACCTATCTCTACCTCTCTTTTGACAACTGTCAATGGGCCACGGTTCATAAAATTGAGATTAGAATTCTGACTGATAATGTCACTTCTTAATTGTTCATTTGTTTGACTAAAACTATCCAATTTAGACATTCAGGCTTATATCTGTTTATCTTCATAAGAAACTTAATAATGTATGATTAATCCACATGATTTTAAATGTGATCTTCCACACATTTTTTGTGTGAAAATATTTCAGTAAAGAATAAGTAGAATGCTTAAATATTCTGTGATTTTATTTGTCTAAGTATCTTGCTATAGTCATCAATTCTTAGAAAATAATTTCGTCAAAATAAAAGAGCATAATACCTGTATTAGAACGTTGAAAACAACGGTCCGTACAGCGAGCTCTGCGTTACCCTACACCGAATTAAGGGGATTTTTCAAAGCGCTCTCGAATTTCATGATTAAGAGTGATTGTTGGTACAAACGCTTTGGTTCGGCCTGTCAATTTTTTATGCAAATATCCTAATCGTCAAGCGTTCAGTTTCTTATCTCCGAAACCGTTTCGTGTCAGAAGCGTCCTTTCATTACAAAATCGTTTGTGGTACCTACTTCCCTTCCTAATTGAAAGGTCATTTGAAATGTTTGAAGCTTTTATCTATATTTTCAATTGTTCGTTTAATTATTTTTAACGATCTATTTCCAACATTCAATAAGTTATAAGATCGTTGTTTTCTATACTTGGGAATAGTTATTTCTTTTTTGGAACAAATTTCAATTGTATTTATCAGTTTCAACACATCAAGTTGTAGTGTTCAAAATATTTGCACATTTGTTTATGAATTGTGGTTTCCTTTTATTTCACTTTAACAACAAAGTGGCAATGTCATTCATGTCTTCTAACTTAATATTTTTTTAGACAACTTCGTTAGTAAGTTTTTTGCAATTTTCCGTACAATGCTACCAGCTATGCTTATAATTAAAATTAAACAAGTAAATGTAGGCGAGTTCCGAGAAACTCATTACTGCTAGTGGCTTGCATTGCGCGATGCAGTCCTGAACTGCGATGTCCTACACGTTATGTAACTGCATATGGAACAAATGTGTATACCTCGTACCTATTCCTGCGTTTCTGCTCATGTTATTTACTTTCTCGAACAAACTACGATGGTTTTGTTTTGGATATAAATCTGGGTCATCGAACCTTTTTAAGTCTTACGATGTTGTGTTATTGTTTGTAAACTCTTTGATGTTGCCGCTGAATAAAATGCTAATGGCACAACAAAACATCTGAAAAATTAAAATCGCCTAGATCAGATAATACTTACTCAAATATAATAATTCTGAATTCAAAAGAAAAATGAGGAACCGGAAATATTAAGAAATTTCATTGTCTATCCTCTGCATTTGACGCAAACGTTTATCCTAGCCTTTGTCTCTGGATATATCAAAGGAATTCCAGAATAGGCGCTGGCATTTAAATTGTGTGTAATTTTTAAGGATAAATGAATGTGTAGCATTATGCTTTTTTAAAGGATTCTTAGTTATTTACAATAAAATAATTAAATTTTCCTGCTGGCCAGCAATACAATTACCGCACAAAATTTATGTAAAAGTTACTTTAATAATGTGTGCAATAGGTGATATGATCGTATATAAACAACAATTCTACATTAAACTAACTAATTTGATAACCAAAATTGAACTTGTTACTAAATTGCAGTCTTTATATAAAGCTCTTTAAATTAATCCCCATAACGTTCTTAAGTGTTCATAGTGTTTTGTGCCTATTATGCTATATTATTGGTAAAACCTAAAATAATAATCCATGTTTAAAAAATAAGCCGTTGAAGAGAAAATTTATTTCTGTTAATATGAAGTATGACTCTTTCATAAAAATAACACTTAGACAAAGGCGAGAGAAGACTTGAGAAAGCTCGTAATATTATATTGTAAGATAAAAATAGAATATAAAAATGTGACAAGTTTGTGCTTGACGCGCTCAACGCGTAATAAACACTGTTCTCTAGAATGATAATTATCTCCTTGATAGCCTTTAGTATCAGAAGCGTCGCAAACTGTTCCTAAAGAAAATAACAAATTGGTTTAAGTTGCTAGCCCATACAAATTTATGTTGATTGCTGATTCGCAAAGAAACCTTCTTCGTTGTTTTTCTCCAAACCGTGTTTTCGTTCAACGAAAACATTTATTTTCAATTCGAATCCTTTATTCACTTTTTGGGTCACTTTCTTTGTGAAAATTTAATTTTTATTTGAACTTTACGAGCTGTTTGTTTTATGTTCAGTTAAGGAGAGTGATTTGATTTGTTACTCTGTACTTGAAACGCAAACGATAGCAAACCTTTTTATTTATTTATTTATTTATTCGACAAAATACTTGTTGCTCTTACAGCTTAGGCCAAAGCGCACTACAAGTCAAGATGATATCAAACTTACAATAACAAGAAAAATACTAATAAAAATCAACCTAATCCCGACACTTATTGAAAATACATCTAAATTATAACATACAAACAATCACAAAAAGAACAACATTATTATTACAAGAACAGGAAAATAATAAAGAAATACAAACACAGCAATTTATATATACTATTTGTCGGGAAGAATTGTTGGGGTTAGGCTGTCCTCTTACTTCCTCGAAATGTTTGATCTTTACACCAAGGGTTTACTGTTGTATGATTGTCATTCATGGATATAAATCGAAGATTTGCTAAAGAAAATTGTCGAAAACACAGCATATGTCTACGTGTGTCAACGCATCTAGTAATCCATATACCACTTACGGGATAAGCCTCCTTTTAGTCGAAAGGTTGGGTACACTTGTCAATTTTTCATACAAATCCATTGTGTACGGGTTATTTCATATTTGGTAACCTTGCCTGGCTGTTTGGCTTCCGATAAAATATGGACATAAAAATCTATAGATAAAAACATGAGAGGTGTCAAGCGACACCCAGATGGAACGAAGTTCCTTTCGATTTAAGTATTGTTTTTTGAAGTGATTCAGAAAGTTGAAAGTACAGCGCCATCTCTGTAAAACTCTCTGAATCACTTCAAAAAAAGTGTCGTCATTCGTAAGAATCAAAAAGTGTCGTAAGAATTTTTTCCGTCTAGCCCCCTTTCACAACGCGCGATAAGGAACTTCGTTCCAAAATTGGAATAAAATGCTATGGATAAAATTGGAATTTCAATAAAGATATTTCATTTCACTGTATTCATGGAATTCTTGTGAGCAACATTCATTTTGAATTCTGCAGTATTTCTTTTAAACGAAAACAATTATGCTAACATTTTTAACTAACATTTCCATCCGATCTTTATTAACATTTAGCGGAGGAAATATCCCGGTAGTATTATTATTATGTAGCTATGTATCTATAGGTATTGATTCGACAGAATATGACATTTAACTAGAGAGCGGAGATTCATTGTGTCATCTGTTTCAGACGCAACCAGTGATTTGGTACGAGAACGAACCCCCTGGTCAGGTGGTAGTGTTGACGGCGAAAGACTACGACTCAGCTGAAAATGGACCTCCCTTCACCTTCGCACTAAACGAGTCCGCAAGCTTCGACATACGTTCAAAATTCCATATACAAGGTACGTATCTTATGTTAGTTTTAATAGCTTCTACTACAATATGATAATTTGTTATACACGTGTGCGTTTCAAACTTAGTTGTGTTGAAAATTTTAGCCCAAATACTAGATGTATTGAAGATATTTTTGAAACTGATAATTAGATAGGGGAAGGGGGGGCATAACGGGGACGTTAAGGGAAATAGCCAATAATAGAATAAACAAAATATATTAAGTAATTATTATAATCATAGCACTTTGGTTACGTATTAGGGTTATCATTTGGCATAGAATTTGGCGAAGTAACTAATCAATTATTGCTTAAATTTTAATTTTACGAAACCCTCATGAAAACCCCATTGTGCCCCGTGGTAGGGGCAGTATGGGGTACATGGTTATTTTATTCACAATATGTGCAGATGTGAATTTCTTCTGGGTTCTCGTCGTCAATACCAGCACAGGCTGTATGACACCATCGTCTGTACAGCTGGCAGGCCACCCAAACCTCCGCAGACTTTAAATATGTATGTTTCTCATCAAGGCAATACAGGCATAAAGTATCCTCGTCTACGTTTGGTACAATGTATGTATTGCCTCTCGAACTTTTCTTTTTGTACGTTCGTACCATATTTAATACCTAAAACAAAATTAAAATTCCAATATCAAACATTCACATCATTCCTTTAGGCCACCATACATAATAGGGGTACCCCGTCATGCCCCCAATGGTAACATTATGTGAAATAATTGACAAAAAAAACAAATCTACAGTTAGAGTGATTTTGTTTAAAACATATCAATAAATAATATCTCTACAAAAACACAACAAATAAACAATAATAGTAATGAAAACACTTAGCTTTTTAAATGTGTTTCCGTATTCACTCAAAATTAGATGAAATCACATCAAAAAATATTTTCGTAAAAACCAAACGACTGCAGACTAGTCGCCGGTCACTGTCGGATTAAATACTGATACAAAATGGTCATTTATTAGTGAAAACAACAAACGTCTAGTGTGCATCGTTACTTGTTTTTTTGGGTGACCCCGTCTTGCCCCGTGACCCCGTTATGCCCCCCCTTCCCATATATGTGACAGAGTCTACTATTATCTTCCTATAGTCCTGCTCTAAAAGTCTATTTATCTATTTGATGGGGTTAGTTTACCTACTGGTTACCACAGAACCTTCTAGAAACGGCATCTAGCTACTTTTCATCGTCATTGATTTGGTGGAAATTCTGCCTCATCGGACACTGATCGTGTCACCACAGTTAACGTGCTATTATCTGCCTACATTTTGCACAAAGACCCGTATTGACATGTCACGTCACCGTTACCCTAAAACTAAATAGCTCCGTATCATTAAACATCGGGCACGATCGGTACTTGCGAGGGTGAATGGTTTTGAGTTATGGCGATTTGTCATGAACAAATGTTTGAGTTCACTTCATAGACGCGGTTTAATCTTCACTAATCTAGAATCATAGCATGATATATAGCGTAAATAATTTTGTCTTGATCTCAATTGTAAATTGATTACAGTATCAATTTCGTCCTTGATTAAATGTTGATCATCTAAAGCTAATTTGGTACCTACACTACACTGATTCACTAGTGCCAACACGCCAAAAACTTGTTAGAAAGAATGCAAATCTCCATAGCTTAGTGAATCCTTGCCACACGTTCGGTCACTGCCAGTCTCGATATCCGAAGCCACACGCGGTAAATTCAATTTCCTCACAATTCCGGACCACATTTTCGAATTTGGACGAATTTTGCGCCGAATTTAGTGTGAAGACAGGTTTTGGCGTTGTGTATTGGAAAGTTGAGAAAAGTTTGTGGTATTATTATGTCAGGCACATACGATGCAATACTCTTCAATGTTTATAGTATTTTATTGAAGAACGAGAATTTCTAGTGTAAGCAGTGTAGGACATATTGTGTAGTGGAAAGGAAATCACTACGCAAAACGATGTTATCTTGATTGACTTTAATACAATATAGAAAATAATCAAATCACTAATTATGACTGTATATGGTTTTATTGGAGAAATTATCTATCTGAATTTTCAATTTAAGTTACTTTTTCAAGTTTTGTAAGATTGTGTGCTTATAATGAAGTTCAACACCGTTTACCTATTATTTGATGACTATTGTTTTAAATTGTTCTAAAGTCCATTTAAAACTTATTATGTCGTCTGACTGGTTATTAAAATTATTTGTTACACAATTTTCCTGCATTCAAACGATTTTTGAAAATTTTCCACTGTTTCCATAACTGTGTTTCTGAAATTACGTTACCAATGTTTTTACGCAAATCAATTGACGTCTTTGATATTGAACGGTCAAATTTAAGTCTAGATATTTGCACTGACTTTATTGGTAATATGTAAGATAGCATATCTTGCTGCTCCCTAAAAATTAACAAGACCGTAAAAGCTGCCAAAGATACAAAAGTAGTTCAAAAATTCGTACCTATGTTGTTCTATACTCTGTGTTGGACATGCTGGACACGAACCAGACGTTGGATTCCAACAAGTTGTACAGTTACAATTTGTCGCTCAACTCGCGACTAACAAGTACAATATTACCAGCACGCAAACTCGAAAGGATTCAAATTGGATCGACTTCCCAAACCAAGTTAGTCTTAGCTTACTCGCCATTTATTGCATTTTAACTACATTAATTGATCAAAACTGAATTAGAAAGGGTTTGTGAAGTTGGAGTTTCTCAAAATTCGGTGTTGACGCGATTGGCGTCTCAAAATGGGGAAAGTTTTTAGTGATGCAGTCGGGGTTGGGAGTGAACTCGCAAATTCAATATTGGCTTTTTGTGGGAAAACGTGTGGGCTATGTATTATAATTTCGGTAAGCCGTGACATTATTTTGTTTAACACGCTGAATGAATCCGATTTTCACGAACTTGTTGTTTAATTATGACGGTTATAAATAAATTGTAAATAGTAAATATGATTTTACGGCTTTATAGTTGTGGACGTGAAAAATTTGAACCGTAACAAGTACTCACAATTTTTGATATTTTATACCCATTTGCTGCAATTTCGTCACAGGAATACGGCAACCATATGAATTTTTATCCAATGGAAATTTCTAAAAAAAATCTTCGTTGGTGCCTATATTCCATTGAACCCATTTTCCAAATTTTATGTTAATTTCAGTAGTTTAGGCTCTGGGATGATGAATCAGTTAGTCAGATAGGTATAGATAGATCATATTCGTGGCGACATCAATTTGATAATCCGGCCCTTTTTTATTTTGTGGAATAACACGGCAATAAAGATTCAAATTAAGTCAACACTACTAAACTAAATTAAACTTGATTTGGTCCGTTATTTGTTGCATTCTAATCATATTAACTGACAGAAACTCGATGCGGAATACGGAATTCAAGTTGCAGCCTTGCAGCTTCTCAAAACTCAGTGTCGCGAAGTGTCTAAAATGGTAAAAGTTGTAATGCAGTCGCGGGGCGAACTCTAAAATTCAATATTGGCTTTTTGTGGGCGGCCGATGTACACCAAGTTACATAAAACCGATTTGCCGACAGATTCTTTTCCTTAACAGGCTCTCTTGGTTTTTGTCGCGGGTTTATTTTTTCTAAAAACGATATTTCGATAACGCTGTGAACAGTTTATTTGTAACTCACACAAATAAGTTTATAAGTAATACTAAATAGGTATATTAAGGCAACATTTGAAGTTATACATGAGTATACTTTGAAGATATAACTTCTTAAATTTTAGTAGAACTCTTAATCACCTAAATTCAATTAAATATTGTTCAATATTCTGGAAAACTAAGCTTACATTGTTTACACAAAACAATACAGACTCTGAAATGGAGCCACTTCGAAAAAATATAAGTCCGTAACATTTCAGTTCTAATTAAATCAGTCTTAGACTAATGACGATCTAGTTTATCCTAATCGTGTCAGGACAAACTAGATAGTCCAAATTAGATGTTTGACTAGTTTGGCCTACGCAAGTTTGTCCGGAAATCGGGTTTGGCCGGTAACATATATATGTAACTAGCTGTTGCCTGCAGCTTCGCACGCGGTAATTATGCTGATCATAAATAAATTTGCGACTACAAATTGAGATGTAAGCTATCCTATCTTTCAAGTTGGATCAAACTGCACACGGTATGCAAATTTGATTAAAATCGGTTAAGTAGTTTAGGAGTCCATCGCGGACAAACAACGTGACACGTAATTTATATGTATTAAGATTATTTATCTATTAAATGAAAAAAAAATAGATACTTGAATCTATAGATGAAACTCGCGGTTAGGATTACTTACCTGTCTTAATTTTTTGAAACGCATATAGCTACATCCACTATAGTATCTCTTTTGCTGTAAGTAAATGATGGATGAAGAAACCAGCATCACTGCTGCTATTATTTTTCTGTCAAGATTAAGATTATTAACTGTCAACGTTCTTCCACAGGCAACATACTTTCGACTCTAGTGTCCTTCGACCGGGAGCAACGCAAGAAGTACAAGATACCGGTAGCCATCACGGATTCCGGTACTCCGAGACTAACGGGTGTATCCATCCTGACCGTGGTCATCGGTGACAGAAACGACAATCCCATGGCGCCTGGCCATAGTAACATCTTCGTCTACAATTATAAGGTAAGGTGAAAACTTGTAAACTTACGCTACCTTTGTTCAAAGGGAAAATAGTTACGAGTACACTGGATTAAGCAAAACCTCAATGTTAGTCTGAATATTTCATAAATATTCAAAATCATTTTTATACATCTTATCTACGAATATACCTATTATAATCGTAACATAAAAATGTTACTGCGATCCAAATATTAGGTCACAGTGAAAGAAACACAATTATAAAATTGATTTTTACTGTTCATAAATTACTAAACCTGTTAGGGTATCTGTTTATATCCAAAAAATTAATACTTAATAGGAGTATGTTTGTTAGATAAACAGGTCCAAGTGTCCAAGTTTTACTCATTACACAGTAGTAGCTTCCAACGTATACTTCTGCAAATTTCAAAGTAATAATTTTCTAAGCATATTTTAATAATAATAATTAATCTGACTTACACCAGTCTGAGATCGCTCGCTATATATTAAATTTATACTACAGTTTCTAGTTATGCCAGAGGCAGTCCACAATTCTTTCATATAACAACATAATAAAATATCTATAGACAAACATTTAATTAATTATTGCTACAAGTACGCTACGGTCTGAGCTACGAATCTCCTTGTACCTATTGTATTTGATAAGGCTGAAATATCCATACCGCTTGCTGAGTAGTGTTCATTTGAAGTTATACAGGTATAGTGTATATTATACAGAAGTATATTTTGAATATAGTATTTATAAACCAAATGTTTCCTTGTCTTTCGCCTTAGATGTTTTAAGAAATATCATGCAATTACACAAGTTATACACATTGTATTAGATTAAGAGCCCAGGGCCGCCAGACATCACTTATTTTCTGACGGATGAAATGTGGACGATTGAGTAGTGTTAGTATGTACTATGATCGTATGCCTACTTGCTAGCTTGGAAAAACCGCCAATTTCCAGGTATGAGGTGATCAAGGTACAAAAAAATCATTACTAAGTTCACGTATTTTCTCATGGCTGATTTTCACGTATGTTCTAGATAATATAGTTAGAAATAAGTTGTCAATACTCCCAGACACATTCCGTGGGCCATTTTGCTTTACAGACACCTTGAACCTGCCAAAATAATGAGTTAAGTTCACGTATTTTCTGACGCTCCATTTTTATATATGTTCTCCAGACAACTATTTTAAAACCTTTGACAAGAAGCCAAGGGGCCAGTCATCCCCTAAATTAATTTTAATATCTCTGTGGGTGGAAGCGCGAGAGCATTATCTACGCGCATGAGACATGAGTATGGTATTCAAAATCGGATACTGAATCGATCCCACGCTTGGATCTGTCTGTCGTCTTGTCAAAGGTTTTAAAATAGTTGTCTGGAGAACATATATAAAAATGGAGCGTCAGAAAATACGTGAACTTAACTCATTATTTTGGCAGGTTCAAGGTGTCTGTAAAGCAAAATGGCCCACGGAATGTGTCTGGGAGTATTGACAACTTATTTCTAACTATATTATCTAGAACATACGTGAAAATCAGCCATGAGAAAATACGTGAACTTAGTAATGATTTTTTTGTACCTTGATCACCTCATACCTGGAAATTGGCCGTTTTTCCAAGCTAGCAAGTAGGCATACGATCATAGTACATACTAACACTACTCAATCGTCCACATTTCATCCGTCAGAAAATAAGTGATGTCTGGCGGCCCTGGGCTCTCCACCTATATATTATAATATATCAAATATTTTATTAAATATAGACTGTATAAATTAAATACATTTGCATATAACATTATTATACGTAGGTATTCGCTATGATATTTGCTATTTTCGTACATACCTAATAGTTGCTAATATTGAAGTCTTTCCTTAATGCTCTCAGACGGAAACATACTTCAATGAAATATACAGTTGGAGATACTATGTAAGTACGTAGTTGCATGCCGTAAGTCACATACTTCACATCTTCGCACAATTTTTGTTAAAAATGTAATTTACAGCCGGAAATCGAATTCGGAACCTTCCGTTGAATGGTATGTCATGACATGTCGTCAAATATATTGGGTATCTGATCGAATGACTAGAGATAAGTACTGTTGAGTTTTTTTGCAAGATCATCCTTATGTCTAAGCCTCCCCTATTCTACCTTATTGATCAACGATCCAGGTTCTTTACTCTGAAGGTTTTCTAATTTTATACCATCCGGTTATATCCTGACAGTACTCATACTTGGCGATTAAGCTTCATACCAGTCGATGTGTAGATGTTACCGTCCTTATACTATTTACTATAACGGTAGGTCCGTTGCAATTTTTCAATGTGACGATTGCAAAGTTTAACGTAGTTTAGACACTGCACATTTATTTTGTACTAGATGGTCTTGCAGATGCCCAAAGAAGCTTCTTTACCATCAGGTCGGTCGTTTTTTCCATTTTACCCATATTTATATACCGTTCAAAAACTTCAGCGATTTTTAATTAGGCAGTTAATCTCCCTGTTAATTCTTAAATGTTGTTTCACTCAAAACGAAATTACTTTTTTCGTCATTGTTGTTTTAAGTTAATTATTCTTTCTCGTCCGCTACTTTAATTGTATTTATGTGTTAGGCGTTCTTCTGTGACATTTTTAATTTATTCCGGAGATTCAATAAGTTATCATACTAATTATTACTTTCGTAAATTATTACATTTCCTTAACCATTACGAATTTCCCAACGATAACAAGTTATTGTAATAGGCATGATGACAGTAAGTAAAAATCACAAAAATTATGTATTTATTTAATGAAACCCTATTAATGGATTGCAAAACAGTCATTTATTTGTATTATAATGAGCGAAATTAACAACATTTGGATAAAATAAATCTACAAAATACGGCAAGCCGCCATAATGTCTTGAACGCCGATCAGTCTCAATCCGAGCGAATAACATTTATTTTAATGATATTTTTTTGCGGAAATATGTTATACGTTGTAATTATAATATGTTTCCCAACAATACAGAACCGTATTTCAAAATCTATCATCATGCCCTTTGTATGACGGACCACCCGTGTTTAAAACTCAAAGAGCTTTCATTCAGTGCAGTTATAAAACATATTATCATGTATTATGATCATAACCCATGATTGTCCACTGCTAGCCCCAGGTCTTCTCTTGGAATGCGAAGAGTACAGACCATAGTTCACCACGGCTTGAAGCACTTCACACAACTTTGAGAACATTATGGAGAACTCTCGTATGTATATGTGGGTTTCGTCACAATGTTTTTCTTAATTGAAGCAAGTGATACTTAACTTATAATTAAAATTAGAGATGCTTGTAAGGTACCTTAGGACTCTGCGCTCGGGAAATCAACCGCTAGACTTCTGCTATTCAATTCTCATACAGAGTTTCATTTACAAGAACATAATTCTACAACTCAGTAAGTCAAAATTCGAGCATATCACAATGAAATTCCAAAGCTGCGTTTCATAATACAACGTGACTTGAACTCCGGTAGAACATTGCCAAATTACTCCCAAAGATTGTAAGCGATTTGCAGGCGTCGTGTTCATGAATTCCACATAGTAAATTTCATGCGGAAGTTCCTAAATATACTTTATCCAGAATATGGTCACAGATTAAACGGCCTTGCAGGGCGTCGATTAGTTTCTGGCTGGATGTGCCTATCTTTTACTGTAATCTACTCGTATACTACAAGTATTATATGTAGTATTTTTAGATGTATATTGTAGCTTGTAGTGATCTTATATTAGTTAATTTGGTAGCTTACGATCTTTGATATTCTGTAATATCTTGTCGTATCGGTATTTTTTATGTGTGTGGAAGATCAATTATTTAAACTTTAATATCAAAGTAAACTTTTTAAATGTCTACAATATACATAAAATATGTTATATCTTTATTTACGACAGAAATATTGCTTACTTACTTGTTTATTTAATGCTGAGATATGTTTTGTGACCCCATTTTAGTTTCATACTTTTATGCGTTTGTGAAGTGAAGTAGCACTATAAATTTCGTCAAAGTTCGGACCGTATGATATGAAACAGTCAGTACAGGTTGTTTTCATAGAATTATACTTTTTTATGAGGCTTCTGGATAAATCCTCATCTTAAATAATTGTAATTATACAAGATATACTATAATTAGTCGGCGTCAATACATTTTTGGCAGCGTTAGTTCGACGGAGAGACTCGGTGTCTTTATTATTTCGCTTATTTAAAGCAAATTAACCTAAAGCAACTGCTGCGATGTTTAATCTATGTGCCAACCTCGCAAGTTAGCGAAATCGGGGCGCGGCAGTAAAAAACATAATCCCTGTTTACGGGTACATACGCACCGCACTAAACCCACTTTCATTAAGGCCTCAAATTAACATTTTAATAGCCATATGTTATTATAAAACACAGCGTTATCACTAAGGATTACTCTAGTTTACGCTGTTGCTAAAATTATTATTTGACTTAAACAAAGTCCTTACATAATACACTCTGTTTTTAGCATGTACAATATTCAAGAGAAAAATTTTAATCAAATTATCTGAGAAAAAAATTGATACATAATTATTTAAGACAGCTGGGAATCTTATCCGAGACCCTTCGCTGTTCAGTGTACCAACAACAAGCTAAGACGTCAACAAGGTAGACTAAAGAATCAAGAATAGACTTTTGATTCTTTAGAAATTCAATTAAAATCCATCTTGGTACATCACAAATAATATCTGACGAATAATTGATACATAATACCTATATATACCAAGAATAGCGAACATAAGAGGTATATTCTGGTATACAACATCGTAATTCCGAGCGTAAATGCTCTAATTCCGGTATACAACCGCACCACAACTGAAAAATCGTAAAATTGTTTACGGCTTGCAAACAGCGGTGCTGGCTGCAGCGAGCTTTGAATCGGAATTGTTTCATGATGGTTTTAAAAGTGACGGAGTTGAATGGATGGAATCGAGAATGGTTGTTTTGTGGGTACAAAGTGTCTATCTCTTTGGGTATGACTCATGAGGTTCGTATGTACATAGATAATATAATTAGCGGAATGTTGATAGAAATGTATGATGGTGTTACTGATGATAATGTCTTCGAGCATCGGTTACCTTACCATCGAGCACTCGGCATGTTCGGTAGAAGTTCTGTTATTGGTCCACTACCCTGGTGTTGACATTTTTGTAACTTATATTACGGGTATATGTGTTACTTTTAAGGTAATAGAAAGCTTAGTTTATTTTAAAAATAGTAAATTCTATTCACAATGCGTCTAATGAAAAATAGTAGCAATTTTTGTAGTTCTTCCATTTTTTTCTTGCAAAAAAAATTACTTTTCAAAAAAGCACAATGCAGCAAAAGTACATATAATTTTTCCAGTAGTAGGTATCACAGAGTGATATTTTCCGTCCTTTTCTTAGCAAAATCGATGACAAATGGTATTGTGAATTGTAGCTATGGCAGAATATAGTCGTACATGCATTGGCAATTGGTCACAAATGGGCACAAAGGGTCAGTCCAGTCTAATTTGCTTGATAGATGCGAAGTGAAGTGGTAATGGGGCTGTGACGTAACCGCATTCAGGGTACCTGTGTTTTGCTGCTAGACTAATTAATCCAGTCAATGTCGGTATTTTATTGCGAACCAGAAACTTTAAGTATCCTCATTTTAGTTTTATTAATATAAATTCGTGTTCTCCCAGTCTAAATGTGACCATGATAATTAACTCTTCATAAAATGTTAAAATTTTTAGGAAAAAATATGAGAATCTTGGCAATTTTTTTACTTCTCTTATACGAGTACATACATTTATTGTACATGTAAGACCTTACATTTTTCTATGTTTTTTATGGAAATAGCCGGCAAACGAACTGAAGACCCACGTCGCCCATTTTACTGAGAAACTTAAACATGCAGTGAAATAAAGATATTTTTTTATTCTTAAAAAAAAGGCTTTATCGTAACAACGATTATGCTATTATTAATATTATTATGATTATCATTAAATAAAGATATTGATAACACGTAAGTTCCTAAAATTCTACCAAATAAAAACAAAGAAAATCTGTTCACAAACAGAGCAGAAAACTGAATGTTACCATTCCTTTTAGCCTAATTATACATAGATATAAAATGAATTAAAATAGAGATGAGATGTTGAAGATCAAATTATGAAAAATAATTAATGTTGCTTTTCATACTTCCGGGTAAAACACTTTGAAGAAAAGAAATAAAATGAATAATTTATTACCAGTAGGCGGTGCTATTTGGAAATGAAAACATTTACTTTCATCCCATTAAAATAAAACTACAAAGAAAGTTTCATTCCATTGAAACACGTAATTTGTAATTACTCACGGTATCATGCCTACTTAATAAAAACATGTATATTTTATTGTACTGCTAAGTTCTTTGTATTTCTTAATACATTAAAGAGGTTCGGCGATAGCACACAAAGGTAAATAAAAATATAAAGATAACTGAGAGCTAGTGAAAAAATTAATAGAACCTTTAAAGAACTTCTACTCTGACTCTCGCGGGAATAAAGCCTAAAAGCGAGATGAAAAATAACCTATTAGTAATTAGTTGATCCAGATAAAAAAATCTGTGTGAAGAGGTTTGGCCTCGCCCAAACCACGTAATTATATAACCACGTTTTGCGTAATTATATAACACAATATATCTTGTCACGTTTACGATATTTGTAAGCCTAGAGCAGCGACACAAAAGAAAATTTCTTCTGCAACCGACGTACAAGAGTATATCACGTGACGCCCACTAAGCTAATATTTGCACAAAAAGTAGTGCGTGCCCTAATAAGTTGAAGCCCACTGGACTAAGTCGTAGCTCGTAGCATAAAGTTTTCTTTCTGGAACTTTGTTCTTACTCGTACATAATACTAGTGACTCCGCTCTGCGCATGAAAGACCGTAATTCAATTTGTCAAAGAGTAACTTCAGTTTTAATATTTTATTTTCGTAAATATATACGTACTAGCTGACCGGGCGAACTTCGTATCGCCTAACAATTGATCAGTTATCGAGCGGGATGAAATTAATGATTAAATTACTAAAATGACTATTAAAAATAGGGGTTGGTGATAGAAGGGTGAAAATTTAGGGTTGTATGTATTTTTTAATGCCACATTATAAAAAAATTAAAAATTTTGTCCGAGAATTAAAAAAACATATTAAAGGTGGACAACCCTTATCACTTAGGGGTATGAAAAATAGTAGCCGATTCTCAAACCTACTGAATTATGCATATAAAATTTCATAAAAATCGGTCAAGTCGTTTCGGAGGAGTATGGTAACTAACATTGTGACACGAGAATTTTATATATAAGATGTGTATGGATTAGGTATATGCAGGGTGTCCCGTTAAAGTAGTGGATCAACATCAGGAGGCAGATAGATTTTTGGTAGGTCAAACCTCAAGCTACAACCCCTTAAGTTAAACCACTACTTATGGGACACTTCGTATAAAATGTACCTTATTGCTCCGTAAAAACTTTACCTATACCTAATCCTACAGACCTAACCTCAGTCTTCTACATGCGGACAGTATTCTTAAAGATACAGAAGTTTTTCCTTTGCGTAATGATAGGTACATATATGAATACTATCTACCTACCTCTACCTAAATCCACCATATAGCAATCTGTCGCGTTAAATACTGAAATATCGCTTGCATATAGGACATAGGTATGTGATACGTGATATCCGCTCAGATCCAATAGGTGAGTGTTAATTTTCCGATTCATTTACTCAATCCGGGATGTAAACGGTCCCTTTGTGATAAGCGAAATTAATTCGGATCCAAGCCACTCGAATAGGAGCTATAATACTATTCAGTCACAGATATTACATTGAAATTTAACTGGTCGGTGCGTTCCATTATTAAACGGTGTCTATACGGCTAGAAATGTGCTACGTTTTCGGCTATGTTAACGTTTATTGGGTTATTATGTGCGGTACAATGTATTCATCCTTATCATACAAATGATATACATTCCTCTAAATTATTAACAATAGTAGGTTTTTAAAACGTTTTACGTTATTTATACTGATTTATTGCGACTATCATATTCCTTGATTAGACGATGAGATTTTATTTAGGATGTAACCTAAATAAAATGGCAGATTTTTTTTTCAAATTTTAAAAGATCTAAAAATCTTGAATAACTTAGAATTAAGCAAAATTCTTCGAAGTGACGTACCAATCAATTCATTTTCAATTATAAACCATTAATTAATTTCCAATTATAACCATTGAAGTGTAATGTCACAACCCGGGAGGTTCGATTTTCAAAATTGAGCCCCGGTTCTCCTTTCAAAATCGAACGAATCCATTGAAGATTGAACTCACGTGGCGCCAATGCATTGGGACATACGTGGTCTTCGCGTTGTCGGTTCTATACGCTAGTAATAATACTTCAATGATTATAACCCGTAATTTATTTCCAGGGCGAAGCACCAGACACGGAAATCGGACGGGTGTTCGTAGACGATCCGGACGACTGGGACTTACCGGACAAGCGGTTCATGTGGCTGCCGTCCTATGAGCAGCGGAGTCCGTACTTCGACGTGCACAGCAACACTGGCATGATTACCATGAAGGAAGGGACGCCGAATGGCACTTATCTGTTAAGATTTAATGTAAGTAATTAGATTCAGCCGTATTTTGCCAATCCCAATTCCACGCTGGATGGGTATCGTAAGAGGCGACTAAATCCGGCACGCTGGTGATAGGGCCCCTCCAGGGATTATATAGGTAATATTGATTTTAATTGTTAATTAATACCATTATTACTATTATTATTTCTCCATGGGGTTCGCCTGGATAGCTACCACCCTTGAGGATGAGTCAGCCGTCAAATGACAGGTGGATAGTCAGCTCGTTTGCCGGTTATTTCCATAAAAAAAATTACTCGCTATGTTTGATAGTCTAAATAAAACACTACTTTAAAACATGGTTACCTGTACATTTGAAAATCATGCATAATCAAACCCAGTTATACAATCAGAAGATTGCACTATCTACTTAAAACGTACTTTGCGAACTACTACCATAATGTTGTAAGTTTAAAAATGTATTTAGACAAGGAAAGAGTTTGCAAGCTCTCCTTATTTATCTTTGCGATGTTTCTCCAGGGTTTTGGGTTGCGGCGACTTAATAATTAAATGTCGGAAATTCGCTGGCGCATTGCCTTCTCAAAAGACCTGGAATTTTGTAGAATTTACGGCTTTTAAATAGTGAAATTACTACGGATTTACTTGAAGTTTCAGCGATAAATTAGAGCTTCTTGAATAAATAATGTATGGGTTGGCCGGCGTCTTATGGTCTACTGGCACAGAGATTTTCCAACGAATTACAAGTAATGAACAAATAGAAGACAAAAAAAGTTGTGCAATATCGTAATAGAAACAAAAATATTAAAGAAGTACTTAAATGTAGATATAACGAAAATGCAATAGGCTGCAAAAAATTGTAATAGAATGACCTGATACTACGTGATATTACACACAAATTTAGTTCCAGGCGAGAGAACTCCCTAATGGTCAACAGCAATGTAAATTTTTTGCATTAGTAGCTAATACACTATAAAACCGTGTAAAACTTTTCAAACTATTAACTTTTTTACGCTACACGTCCACAATATAAGTTTCAACATTTTTAACCCTTACGTCGCTTCTAACAATGAATTAATTGCAGGTGACAGAAGAAAACGAACCAATAGTGCCATTCCACTGGGTAGAGGCGACGGTGAACGTCACCAACAAAGAGATTCCCGAAGAGGCCGTCGATAAATCCGGCTCGATACGTTTCATCAACATCACTGCCGAAGAGTTTATTGTTCCTGAACCTGATGTACGTTATTTTGTTTTTTTTTCTCATTGGGGTCACCAAAAGGTCATTGGGTTCACAAAAAATGGGGTCACCATTTTGTCTTGTTGGTAACTGCAATTTAAATAGTCTATTTAAATAGTCTAACACGGCATGCGTCGTCGAGGTAAGTTAAATTATTGTTAACAAGTAAAATTAACTTAGGTATCTCTTAAAGGATTGCATATTTAAAGTAGAGTTAAAGAAAATAATTCTGTAATCGTAAAATTTTGACGACAATGGCTGATAAAAATACAAAGTTTGTAACACGTAAAGTTTGCAACGGTATTAAAATTGAAGTTATTCTCTAACACCGAGTTTCCTTAGCTTAACGGGATTAAAACTACGTGACTATATTTTACTTTATTTACTCCCAAAATATGTGAGAATTTCAATTTCAAGAGCATACGGTGTAACGCACGCTAGCACGCGATCGGGTCATCAACTAAATCTATTTGATGTAATACTTGCGTAGGAAACCTATTTATTTTTGGATTTCCATGTTAAATTTTTAGTTCTGTCTATTCTGAGTACGGAAAGTCGATGATATTTCAATCTGGTGTTATTGTTATTGTGTTACAAGATTCCCATTTTTGTCGGTGATGTCGGCTACGAATGCCCTTGCCCGTTTGTCCTTTTATCGAATAATGTCTAAAAATCTGGACACTATATCGTAGTAATTTATGGGTGTGTGGCATTTAAATTATGCCATTGCCAAAAATGCTCATGTCATTAAACGCTTTTATTTAGCTTCACTTCGGAGCATCAAAGCATCAAATCAAATCTTGTAACGTTAATTTGAATGACTTCCCTTTAATGAAAATTGATGAAATTTGGCAGACATGTGTATTTCCGATGACAATACACGAAAATTAAAAAAAAAAAAAAAAAAAATTAAATTAAAAAAAACGATTTTCAGACTTTAGACGCATAATTCTCTATGTTCTATTTTACGTAGAGACTTGAAATTTTCACAACTTGTAGCTAATTTTATAAACTAAACATTGAAATAAAAGCGTTTAAAAAAAAAAATTTTTTTAGGATTCAACTTATTTTTGAGTTTTGGTTTGACCATCAGACTTACTAGTTAAATATTGAGGAAATGTACAAAAGCCAAAAAAAGTCAAAATATTTTATTCATATAGGTATCACTGATACACTTATGCACGTAATTTTTTGGCTTTTCGGAAGGTGCTTTGTCGTGGAGGAAAATATATACAATATAGGTTAATTCTATAATTTTTAGGTGTTTATAGGCAAAATTGGACTACTACTCCTTACTCCTAATTTTAAATTTATGTCATCGCTGACACTAAGCATTTTGAATGCAAACTGGTACTCTTTTTGTATTTTATATTGATGTTGTATTGTAGGTATATGTATGTAGTGATAAAAAAGTTCCTTGTTCTAGGGTACAAGCAAGAAAGACAAGCTGAACCGACGGCTAGCAGAGCTCTACAACACGTCTATTGACAACGTAGACGTGTTCACGGTATTCAACAAACTTACGGTGAAGGACGCGTTTCTGGACGTTCGGTTCTCGGCGCACGGCTCGCCTTACTACCCGGCTGAGAAACTCGACAGCATGGTCATAGGGATACAGGAGAAGGTAAGTTTTAATGGTACATTTGGTTTTAAGATCAGTTTATGCAAAGGGAAAAATTTATTAAATCACCTTTGAAACAAAACTTCATCAAAATCGTTTTCATCCGTTTAGAAGTTGAGATGCCACGGGCAAAAATATTTTACACTAAACAAATTAATAAGAATTTTATTTCGGATTATTTCTTTAAAAATACTAGAATTTAGCATTAGGATTATTTCGGTAATCGAACCTAAGATTGCTCGCGTCGCAAAAAAGGTCACTAACCTAAGCTAACCTTTGAATACAAAAGAAATAAAATATTGAGAATAATGAGTTTTCCTATACTCTTATGAAAAAATGATTTTTACAAGCTTCTTTCCTATGCTAGCGAGTTATTAATCGGTTTACGTCAAGTATGATCGTAATGAAACCGCAATGTGTCTCACAGTTCAGGTCCCAAGCCGTGATGTCACGATTAATGTTTGAGAAATGCTACCATGATTTATGATAAAGTTATGTTGATATTTGTGTTTTTATGTAACTAGCCGACTAACCAACTAACGATATAATATCTGATAGTAAATGACATAGTCCATGTACATCAGCAACACCAAAGGCATCAATTCTTTGCCAACCAAGAAAGAAATGTATAAAAAGAGGCATTTATTTTATAAACAAAATGTAAAAATTATAAAAATCACTCAAAACCGTGGAAGTATAATGACATAGAACAGACATCTCGAACAAAATGTATTCCGCTCGGGACGTTCGATTTTTAAAATTGAGGCCCCGTTCTCCTATCAAAATTGAACGAATCCATTGAAGATTGAAGCCACGTGGCATCAATGCATTGGGACATACATGGTGTTCGGGGTGTCTGTTCTATACGATAGTAATAGTACTTCAATGCTCGAAACATTTCTTTTTTTTACGGGAATATTTCTCGTGTACACGATCAAATATATTTTTCACTCGCAAAACAAATCTGAACACGAAGTTCACTAATTAAATCAGCGGTGTCGAATACTTTGTACGTTCAATTAACATGGACTTTGCATAATAACGTTTTATTTATAGCAAATTTTAGCAAATCATATCACACGATTTGCTTACCCTTACACCCTTACACCCACAGCTTACACCTCATTTATGTTGTTTGTCAAGCTAGACAATGTTATTAATTAATCAGCCATTTCACTCAAAACAATCCTCATATTTATAGTTTTAACGAAATCGTTGAAAGGAACGAAATAAGATATTTGCTTACACTGTCCCAACATCCATATGAAAATTATGTTTGTATTCGAAAACATTTACAGCCCAATGACGCGTGTAAAATCGAGCATTTTCTGGACCATTCGGTAGTTTTCTGATATAATAAAATTTTACCTTTGAATAAACTAACCTATTTCGTTTCCAGTTTTGATACCTGTAGGACTCTAAAATAAACATCTTTGTATCCTTTAATAACATTTATTGAAAAGGTCAGAACAGGGATATAGGAACTTTTATATTATGCGTGTGTCTGTTAACTGTAAAAACATTTCGTTACATTCTTACGACTACTATTTTTCGATCATCAACATAATCTTTGACCCCACTGTGGTAAAGGTTAATAGTTCACCACGTAAACCAAGTTTTGAAAGACCCTAGACATGTAATTACGTCCCAGAATTCAATCCTTATTGACGAAACTATCAAATCATGTAATTTTCGTGTGCTTTTTAAAATCAACGGGTTCGATTCCTGGCTAAGAATATTGAGTTTTCATAAATCTCATGAAGCAGCTTTAGTTTTCATCTAAATCGGGCCCCAGAGTCCTTTGAGCACTTTTCGCTATTCCTCGCCCACTTGAAAAATTCACTCTGTATTCTAAACCCACACTAAAATCTAACCTCAAAACCTTTTCTCCGCTAGCTGGAAGAAGAACTCCAAGCGAAGATCTACATGGTGAAGATAGACGAGTGTCTGATAGAGAAGGAACAGTGTGAAGATTCGTGCCGTAATGTGCTGATGAAGAATAACGTACCGCTGTCTGTGTACACCAATACCACGAGTTTTGTGGGCGTATCTGCCAGGGTTGAGTCTGAATGTACTTGTGATGTTGAGGAGCCCCTCATCTGCCTGAATGGAGGTAAGTGGAATGATAGGAGACATGAAAATAACTAATATTTACTAGGACATAGCTACTTACCAGTCCTAACTTCCACAGACTTCTTAGCAACGAATAAGTATAGTACTTCTTTAAGACTAGTCGGTTTAGTTAAAAGGTTAATTTCATGAGTATTCACAGTAAGTAATAATATTTCTAGAAAAACTGTGATTTTCGTAGAAGTGTTACCATGAAAATAGCAGTAATTTTCTCTCTCAAGTTTTATTAATTACGAAATATTATGGTAGGTAACAACTTTTTCATGAAGTGTTCTTTTTAGTCCTGTTTGACCTAGTCCCGAATACATTACTAATGACCTATGTAAGAGGCATTCCGATATCAATCAACAATTGAAAAGATCTGTAACCCCTTTATCATCAATCGATTTGCCCTAACCTTCAAAACATATATCTTTACTTAATGTCCTTTGTCGTCAGGTACCCCATTCTCCGACAAGTGTGAGTGTCCAGAAGGCCTCTCAGGGCCTCACTGCGAGCAGACCTCCATCGGTTTCCATGGCGACGGCTGGGCCATGTATCCCTCCCCGCCGGCCTGCCACGAAGGCCACGTCACGCTCACCGTGACGTCACACTCCAGTAACAGCCTGGTGTTCTACTTGGGTCCTCTGAGGTTCAATCACCTGTTGGATGTTCAAGGTGAGGTTTTATTTATTTAATCTTTATTGATGCTTAAAATATTGGTAGTAAATGTATTAATACTAAATAGTCTATTTTCCTGAAATAGGTTAAAAGCTTTTTACGGAAGATTTTAGGATGGTAATAACTAACCAGAGGTTGTAGTTGTAACTGTAATGTTTAGTGGAGAGACGTTCGTTTTTAAATTAGACGATCTTTACTCTTTTAACTTAAATATTTATATCAAAGAAATGAGGCCATCTTGATTCATCATCGTCGTTTGATTGTGATTGATATACGGAAAATAAAAAAAAAATGTGTGTAATTCACACGTGGTAGAAGTGAAACTTTCCAAAATTTTGGTTTCAAGATAATGAGATGAAAAAGCAATAAATCGAATCTTAAAGCAATAAATCGAAGCGCCATCTATGAATACAACTTAGCACTTTTTAAAAATCTATCTAGCAATAAAACGAATGTTCTATCTTATTCCTCGCGCCATCTATGAATACAACTTAGCATTTTTACTGTCTGTATAATCGGTCGGTCGATCGACAGAATGAAAGAATGAAATTCTTATTTTTTGTTGATAAATTCTTTGAAAATATTTAAAAGAGCATTTGAAAGTATCTAAAACAGTATAAAAATAAAACTAAAAGAAAAATAAAACTAAAAAAAAGAAATATTGTGAGACGCGAACCTGCGCATCAGGTATTGTGTATCTACGTCCTGACCATTGAGCTACGGAGTAGTTAAATTGAATGACGAAATTAGCGGTTATATTATCTTACCTGTCGTTGCATCCGGTTTCAAATCACTAACGATTCTAAAGAAGTTTCACTTCAAAAAGCCAAATCATTAAACAAAAGGGAACACCTGTTATCGTGTTACAAGCTAAACATATAAATTAGGTAAAATAGGTATATTATTAACATAATAATTCCCTTGTTTGTCGTATTATATTCCCAAAATCGTACGACATCACACGTCTAATATTCGATTCTCAAGACGGCATCTACTTCGGTACAGTCAAAACTTGTAAGATTACCTGTCGCGTACTTGAATTAGTAATGTCGTATCGAATAAGCTGAGCGTAATTCGAGATATTCCAGCCATTGGGTGAATATAATGTAATTATGTATATCTATATTATTCTCCCAGTGGTCAAGATTCGATAATATTCGGTACTGAAAAGAGGAAAACATTATTATGATCTTGCATGGTTCGAATGCTTTGGGTTCTATTGTTAACTGAGGATATAGTTTTGTTATAATCGTACGTACGTCTTCTGCTTCTTTAGCTCAGACTCTCAATTAGGTACCAAAATATTGCATTGTTGAAAAATATAATAGTGCGTGTGTGCAAAAAAATAAACATAAGAAATTAAAAAATTAAAAACAAATTAAGAAAATTGGAAGGTGAGATGAAAACGTTATACTGTAATATGTTCATTTGTTTTGTCTTTTTGTAATTTTAAATTGCTACGATAGATCGACTTAATATTGAGCCGTTAAATAAATCTACTAACTAATTACGTTGCTCGAATGCAAAGAGCCGGAAGGATTACATTACATAGAACGATTATTCTTCTTTAACCAGTTTGTAACAAATAGGTTGATCTGTTTACGCAGTTAAAATTTGGCGCTTGTTAAGAAGTAGAATTGTTTCAGAAAACCAATAAAAACATGGAAGCCGTAGAGTAAGAAAAGGGTTAATTCCTTGGCACGGTGTTGATAGCCAAACACATACTTCCTCCCCTAAGCTACTGCCAAATAGCCAATTCGGTTAAGTACAGTCTAGACACTAGCGAAGTAAATTTCGCTAAGTAGTACTCGGAAAATTTTTCGAGAAAAAATTTTTTTTGTGTTCTACCATACTATTTAATTGATTTTTATATTGGCTAAAAGTCTTGGCTTATTTTTGGCTAGTACAAAAAATGTTAGTTGAATTTTCATATCTTAAATATACATGTAGCAGAAGGAGGTATTCTATGGTATTGGTTATGAAATGATATTCCTTTTACTTTGCACCATGATATATTTCCAGTTCTCCTAGCATTCACATCAATATTCCAAAGTACTTCAACACTACGTGATCAATAATAATCTGTTCTACATTCTTGACAATTCCCTAATCTAAATATGACATGACATTTCTTATATGCCAGCCTCTGCATCAGGCAAGCGCTGTAGAATAAAGAGGTCCGTCCCTGGACCTTCACTGGAGATTCATGGCCTCACCGATATACATAATATAATTTTTTTAGCATACTCGTCTAATAATATCGAAAATAAGTCGAAAGTAACGCATACATTATATTCAATGTGATTCTTTCTTTGATGTTTTCTTTTAGAATTATGGGTTCAATGAACTAAGGGAACATACCAAAACCACGTAACCCATTTTTTCCAACTTTTTACCCCCCTCCCCCCCCTTCGTGACCATCCGTAGTATATGAGAAGACCCCCCCCTCCCCCCTACTTTTCACGTGGTAATTGCTAAATACGGTTTTCAATACTTTTTTTTAAAAACCGAGTTAAAAAATAATAATTTTGCTTATATTTGACGACTTTGTGGCGCAATGGTTGCTAAAATATTGACTACGTGACAAAAACCTAAACCCCCCCCCCCTCCCCTCTGTGACCAATCGTGGTGTTTTTAAGACCCCCCTCCCCCCCCCCCCCTAAATGAGGCACGTGGTTTTGGTATGTTCCCTAATATACTAACGTACATGGGTTAGTTTACTTTTATTATAGCATTAAATCGCACCCTCAGTGGAAAAAAAGCATAAGTCGTCTTACGTTGAAATTTAGTTTTGATTGGAAAGAGGGACAAAAGCTAAATCATTAATCTTGACGGTTTTGTTCAAGAAATCGTAATGTCCTTTGACTACTTTCGTAATGTCTTTTGTCCTTTGTAATAATCCTTTGACTACTTACTGATATTTTAACAGTTTTTGTGCTCTCCTGTAAAATTGTAATTTTCATCTTATGCCTTTTTTCCACTGAAGGTGCGAAATAAGCACAAAACATTCTGTTTTTAATTTCACAGTACTTTCTGTTTTTAACTGCAAATTGTGCAGCATAGGCACATTGTAAACATTCAGGTTTTTTTTTCTAATTCTTCTCTGTACTTAGAAGAACTAAATAAACAATGACTGTTTTGTAACCAGATTGTCCGCTTTAATCAAATAATATAACTAGGTATTTCTGAATTAGCCGGCTGAAGTGGCAATGGGCTGGCCACATAGTGTGAAGGACCGATAACCGTTGGGGAAGAAAGGTCCTCGAATGGCGCCCGCGCCTCGGAAAGCGAAGTACAGGACGCCCCCCGACAAGATGGACCGACGACCTGAAGAAGACAGCGGGCATCCGCTGGATTCAGAAGGCTCAGGACCGGTCAGAGTGGCGCAAGTTAGGGGAGGCCTATGTCCAGCAGTGGACCTCCAAGGGCTGATGGATGGATGGGATGGATGGATTTCTGAATAGAATTTATACAGTTTTAGACTAGTTGTTGTAACATAATGTTATTATCTAAAAGGTCCATGTTATTTCGAAAATATTGAAAAACAAGACCCCCGACTAACTTTGAAACGAGTATTACGTCAACAACAGTTCAACATATCCCTAGAACGGCGGACGGATTGTCGGAACAATTCTCATTCAGAAACAGACACAAAACAGAAACCTCGCAAGAACCTAAATCTCTATAATCCGGTTAAAGGATAAATCTATGGGCGATACATTTCTCCGCTTTTTGGACGTTCGTCGTATTTATGGTGTGATGGGTTTGTTTGTGATTTAAACTACTATATCGTGTTCAGAGTTTCGTCTTTCCAATGTTATAACCTCATAAAGTAATTAAATTGTTTCATTCGTGTAATCTGACTCGTACTTTTATTGCTAGACTGGTATTACTTTCAGCCAAAACATTTACATCTTTTTAAATTAGATATTTCGCTGTCCTCGTGTATAAAACACTGACAAAAAATATCAGGTTACTGCTAAGTAAGGGATTTTGTCAGGAAAACTTATTTTTCAGCAGCGATCTTTCATAGGGCTTGGTATACATTTTTATAATAAAATCCCAAAATTAATACGTGACTTGCCAATAGAAACTTTCAAAAAACGTGTAAAGACACAATTGTTAGGCAAGGGATATTATAGTGTAGACGAGTATTTAAATGACAAAGACGCATGGAAATGACCAGCTCTGCAACCAGTTCCGCTCAGAATAGTAAATACTTTTGTATTATTATCTTTTTTTGTAATATTTTTTTAAAAGATGTGCTGAGGAGTTTCTTTAGGCTTTTCTTCTCCTCCACGATAAAGCACCTTCCGAAAAGCCAAAAAATGACGTGCATAAGTGTATCAGTGATACCTATATGAATAAAAATATTTTGACTTTTGACTTTGACTTTCTGGCGACCCTATTCCGCTAGACCTAACCCGGCTCAGCGCATAACTACATTTATTTATCGATATAGTAATAGTTACTAGCTAGTTTTGAATAGAAACTGTTCTAGTCCATTGTGGGTTTGGTCGGAAATCATTATTCAAGTAGTTGCGCCAATCCATACGACATGTTCAGTTTATTGTTCGGGGCATCGTTATGCTTTCTCCGACGCGATCCTACTTCGCCGCGGTTCGTTTGTTTCGCTTTGATACAAATATTTGGTACTTGCCCAATTAGAGGGATATACTTGGAAAATAAATAAAAAACGCTACACCATAGCCCCACAATATGATTCCCTGTGTCGTGGGTGCCATGGACAACTGAGCACAGAAAGACTAGAACACACACCCTGACCGAGAACTTAAATTAAAACTCATCAATCAAATGTACGCCTCGCTGGGAATCGAAACCTTGGCAATGTAACCATTACGCCACACGGGTAATTTGTTTTTAACCCCCGATCAAAAAAGAGGGGTGTTATAAGTTTTACGTGTCTGTGAATCTGTGGACCTCTGTGTCTGTGTATTTGTATGCCTGTCTGTGGCATCGTAGCTCCCAAACGGATGCATCGATTTTGATCTAATTTTTTTTTGTTTTAATGGTGACTTAACCGAGAGTGTTTTAGCTATGTTTAGTATTAATAAAACTGTCGGGTGTTTTTTTAATTTTAATTTAAGATTATTCAAGTTTGTCAAGAAGGCAAGCTTTAAGGTATTTACCGTCGCCCATGGTCAACATTGCAAAAGGCATACAAGGTAAACGAGTTTAAATTGAAAATCCGGTCAAATGACTAGGTTCAATTCCCATTGTAATTTGATGAGTTTGAATTTCTGTTTTAGGGTTCCCAAGTAAAATCGGAATCATTGTGTGGCATATATATGAGTGTGTAGCTGTAATTATATTTATTTTTGTTTTATACATTTATGACGTTAATAAACAATAAGAATTGTTCTGTAACAAGTACAAGCGAAGTAAACGAAACTCGGTCGAAAGAGGGTATTTCGAGGAGTGAAGGGTGTATCTTTAATTATTCTATAGGTTACTCACGCCATACCTTTTGTACTCATATCTCAACCTCGTTCAGTCAGTGGTACAATAGAAATAGTAATGATTTTTTAATGATCACTTAATGACAAGCGTGTACATTATGAATGTTATGATTTATGAAACCAATGATCGCGTGATAAATCCAGCCTTTACTTTTACCTTTCAGTTACCTGCTTGCGTAATTATTTCACCCCAATACTTTGTGAAAGACCTCGATAGGGTTATGTTTGTACGCAATTAATTTTCCTTTGAAAGATAACAATATGAGACGGCACCAAATTTGATTCATGTTAAAGAAAATTGGTTTCGCCTCATTAAATTTTGACGTGAAAACAAGGGCGATAATTATTTTAGGCTATAATGTATTTTCAACAAATATAGTGCTTTGAGTATGTAGGTTGTTTATTTTGTTGTAAGCTTAGCATAATAGGGATGTTGACACTATTTATAAATTAATATAAATTTATATCTAAAATATTAGTGGTAACATTCAAAGGCCTAAAATATAATAAAGGCCTAATATTGAAATCAATCACAATAAATTAAATATCATTAATTTAAAATGTTAAAAATTGTACTCACTGTCACGTGACCCCAAACGCCATTTTGAGAATATGACGTCATTGGAACAATTTTATATGGAAATTCAACAAACTTAGTAGACAGATAGTATTGAATATAGTTTAGTGACGTCACGTGACGTTTTTGGTGGTAAATTTGATACTGACTTTTATTTATCAATTTTTGTTTTTAAATTGAAGATTATTATTTTTATTATATTTTTTTCGTGAATATTGAGGTTCTATCTATAAAATAAAATTGAATCCTAAAATTAGTCAACATCCCTATTTACAAACTTCGATGTAATTTATATTCAGATAAACATTTGATTTCTCCGTTATTTTAACAGGTAAATATTTATTAGGCGAGGTATTTATTTAGGCATTTTATGTTATTAAAGTTACTCTGTGACCCGGTTGCTACTAATCCTGCCTGACGCCTTTTCTCGTATTTGTTGATAATCCTTAACGGTCTATAGCGATGTAATACCTACCTACCTACGAGTAATATAATATGGTTAATTGCACTAGTTCGTAAACGCTTTTTTTTGTTGACTTGAATACCAGTGGTATAAGATAACGGTTTATTTGAACTAGTGAAAATATCGCCATCATTAATTTCAAAACCAATGTAAGACAGGGTAGCATGCATCGAAATCTGTTGGGAAATAGCATCCAAGTCTAACTTTAGATAAGTGGCGGCCAGGCTTATACGTTACATTGAACGATATTTTGATAGTTATAGTTTGGAGATTATGGAAGATTTTAGAAGTCGTTAATATTACAAAACAACTTTATTCTCCCACAAAAGGTTAAGGTTCGAATAAACATATTTAATTTTCAAAGTTACAATAAGTCCTGTATGTATAAGAAATTATTTACCAATTTTCTTCTTTGATCAATTAATGTTTCATGAAAGTTTTCTTATATACGTAATGTTAAAGTTGTGTGAGTTCTACCAATCTGCACAGGCTCAGTGTGGTGAACTTATGTCCTTATATATTATGTAGGTAAAATGGGCGGACTACCTGATGGCATTCCCACTAAACCCTGGGTGATCAATATAAATAAGAGAGTTACAGATTGCGTTATATTATAAAGATACGAGCTTTTTGCCACGCCTTCGCCTGCGATAGATTGGTTTCGAAACGAAGTTTTTACTTAATTACATAATTAATTTAGATTTATATACACATAGCTTCGTGCGCGTGGATATCGATTTTTTACAAATCCCGAGGAAACCCTGACCTTTACCGGGATAAAAAGCCTGTGTGCTAATCCAGGGCATATGCGCTCCTCAATCCAAACAGCCAAATTGGTTAAGTAGTTGTGGCGTTATTGAGGAACAAACATCCGAACATCTTCACATGGATGTTTAACGTTGTCTAATGTCTAGATTGCCTGATTAAAAGTTGGTCTTTCATGGTCTTCAATCACCGGTCTTCAAGTGTTTGTGAGTTATTTAATTTATACTAATCTCTTTGTCCCCAGATTTTATGTCGCTAGAGCTGGTAGATGGCTACCCGATCCTGCTCGTCAACTACGGCTCAGGCACGACCCGGCTGAACAACAGCGTTGTCTTCGTCGCTGATGGCAAGCCGCATCTCATAGAGATTGTCCTCATGAGGAGTTCTATTGAAATGTTTGTGGATAGGTGTAAACTGTCCACTTGCATGAGTTTAGCTGCTCCGACGGGGCCCAGGGAGATATTGAATGGTTTGTGCATCTATACTCTTTACTCACTCACTCACTCACACATGCGTATACGCTCGTACGAACGTGTGCGTGTACGTTTACGCACACTTACACACAAGTACATGTCCTCTATACATATATGGTAATGCTTATGATGTAAATAATTATATAATTTGAAGTACGATATCGAAAAATGATCAATATCGAAAGTATAAATAATATTGTACATAAACTTTATTATACTGTGTAATGTGTTATACTTTGGTAGACGATCTAATAGGAAATGTTCATGCTTGCTAAACTTTATTAATACGTAAAAGTTTTTTCCATTGTGTTTTTAAAGCTGAGTTAATTATGAAGAATAAAAAAATGTAAAAAAACTTGTTAACAATTATTTATCCGTATAAATATCTCAGCTGGTAATCACTTTATTCCCTTCGTTTCCCGCAGCATTTGTCCCTGAAGATTCTGATTTTAGTAAATGTATTTTTTATATATCTAATTAACTTTGATTATTTTTATCTTATATTTATTTTAGTAATTTCGTAAATAATTGTACTTGGTAATTAATAAATGAATTTGTCTCGCAGTGAACGCGCCACTTCAGCTAGGAGGCGCTAGTGTCGACCTGGGGAACCTAGCGCGATCGTTCGGCTGGAGACACATACCCACCAACCAGCACTTCGTTGGATGTATTAGCAACTTTACTTATAATGATTTTGTAAGTATATTTAGTATAATACTTTGGGTTTAATAATTGTTATAACTTTTTGAGGGTAGTTTGATTTACACTATCAAATACACTAGCAAATCAGTTTAGCGGGAAATCAAAACCAATTTTTTATTGATATTCAAGAGAACTAATGGTGTAAAAAATTAAATAAAAATACGATATTATTATCCACAGTCTGTGCAGTTGCGGACAAAATTTACAATTTCCCTTTTGGTTTTATTTGATAAATGTCCTATTAACGAAAGTTCTAATTAAAGTATTTAATAATAATTTCATTTTATAGTAACGGTATTGGGTAAAGTTTTGTGCATGTATTCAATAATGTATCTATGCGTGCTAAACCAAGCTTTCTAGTACGTGTATCAAAGGCCTTAAGAAACTATATCGACGCTTGAAAAGAAAAATTTACTAAGCGACATTGAGCTAATTTTACAGGAGAACAGTTTAAAGTTGGAATTTTTAGAAAAGATCATATATTTTTGTAATCCTCCTACCGACGTTATTCTTACTGTTTTGTAATCCTTATCTTATCATCTATATTATGGCATATACAACAACTTTTTGTGTTTCCCAGATGTACAATCTCGGGGAGCCATCCGTCCACAAAAACGCAGACCCGAGTTGTCAGCGCAGCATGTTCACCGCCGTGACCTTCGGCATCGATACCAACTTCCTCGTCGCGATACTTGTTTGTGTCGCGATATTAGTTAGTGAGTACATGTATATCTCACATATTCAAAGTGTTTAACAGTTAACCAGTAATTTACTGATTAACCCCCGACGCAAACAGAAGGGGATAAGTTTGACGTGTCTGTGGATCTGTATGTTTGTATGTATCGTAGCTGCCAAACGGATGCACAGATTTTAATTTAGTTTCTATTTGTTAGAAAGATGTTAATGAGAAAGTTAATGAGTCTTAATGCGAGTGTTAGAACGCTATTTTAGTGTGAAAAATTTGCTATTTAATTTTAATTTAAAGTTATTTGATTATTTTATTTAGTTATTATTTAGTTGGTAGTGGTTTCAGAAAACGAAATCACAAGCATTATAATATAATATATAATATTATACTTACGATAGGAAAGATACTGGTTCACCTAGTTTAGGAGGCAGTTCCAAAGTAAAGTTAAACAAGTAAAGATTTTCATTTCATTTCAAACACACAAATGCCTCAATCATACGGTAATAAATCTGTTTTGTAATAAGATTGAAACGCATTCCTAAGAACATCGGCAACTATTGTTTGTAGCTACAATGAGCCTCATTGAAATTAGAATCTTATCGTCATATTATTGAGGTATAATTATTTTTGTCGCATAAAAATGCCTAGGTATGCCGTGCCGGTAAGCGCAGGCCCTAACTTTTTTACTTATAAGGCTATTACTTTTTTACTTATAAAGTGAAAATTGTACCCCCTTCCTGTTGACAGTTTAATCTGATATTTGGTACACACCTTTATTTCTGATGCCAATGCATTTTGTGATATGCATAACCTGATACTACCCACAGGTTTAGTTTCAGGCAATGGAACTCCTTAACGGTTAACATAGTCACAATTTATTTATTTCCTTGCGGTAGGTAGTTGCAAGGTAAATGTTGATTTTATTCAGTTAAACAAACAAACATAAATCCAACTTACTACTCATAAAATTGGTCTACTAGTTATTGCATTTATCTACTATACTTACCAAAGATAAATATTTTTTTTATTTATTTACTTACACTGTATTTAGTTTTGAACCTATCAGCTATTTTACGTTCTACTAACAACTTCTTCCCTTCCAGTTCTCCTCTTAGCAGTAGTGGTCCACCGTCGGCGAGCAGACGCCTGGGCTGAGAAGGAGCTAGACGACATCCGAGAGAACATCATAGCGTACGAAGACGAGGGCGGTGGTGAAGGAGACGCGGGGTATGACCTCCACGTGCTACGGCAGATGTATGACGGACCCCCGCCTGATACTGACGCTAGCTTCTTACATGCACCAGGTAAGTCAACTATAGGTGACTATGAAGTGTAGAGCTAAAGAGAGCCATCTTTGTTGTGAAAGTGTCCGTAAAAACGCGATGCGGTAGCCTAGGATCATTGAAGTATTTACTAGCGTATAGAACCGACATCGCAAACACGATGTATGTCCCAATGAATTGGCGCCAATGGGCTTCAATCTTCAATGGATTCGTTCCATTTTGAAAGGAGAACGGGGGCTCAATTTTGAAAATGGAACCTCCCGGGCGGGACACACATTTTGTTCGAGATGTCTGTTCTATGACATTATACTTCAATGTTTGTCAGTGAGTTAATTTAATTAATGGATCAATTTGATTACCATAAAACAGTTTAATACGATTCGTGCAAACGAAATCTGTTAATACGTATATACACTTCAAATTACAAGCTTGCCCAAATTGGGTTCTGCTAAATAGTTTTCCATTTTTAATGTTCTATAGCGATAACCCGTACTTTGTGGTGAAAATTAACCCAATACTATACCGGGCCACGGTTAATGTGTTGGTGATATTAGCATAAGTGTGCTCTATACATAATTCTATGTATGTGTGCACTACCGCCCCCAAACGGTTGAGATAAACGTTAACATCGCCACTTCCTATTCCGTTTGTAATATCCAGCATTTCCTTAACCACACTCCTTTGCCAAAATTATCCACAAAATTTTAACCAAAACAAATAAACGGTTGGGATGGGTTTTTGTTTGTATTGGAATTTAATTTAATTTGTTTTTATTTTATTTTTTGTAAATAAACAAAACATAGACTCTAGTACAAGAATTTTATAAAAAAAAGAATTCAGGGAAGTTCAACCCGAGACACTTTAGATAACTTAGATCAACTCAAGGAGGACATTCTTTTATATCCAATACCACAACTCTGTTGACATGAACCAAGTTAGATTATTGTTTTTTACAAATATTTAAATACTTACCGTGTATAATTTATTGGATAAATGTGAAGACATGTCAAAAAATAAACTGTTAAAAATCAGATACGGCAGCACTATCTGTAATAGAGTAATGTAGGGGGCAATATAATATTATGTTATAATTATGACATTTGCAGTTGTATTTATCTGTATCTTATCTGTCATAATCTGCCCCGAATTTTCAGATAAGAGTGTTGCCCTATTTGATTTTTTATGTTTAGTATACGTAAACTTATATTCTATTACATATATTCCGTGCACTATATTTATATAGTGTATATACTAATACCAGGCCTGGCGCACTCCGCACTTTTAGTATGATGTTACAAGTAAGTGTCGCGTTCGACGAGTCGGGCCAATTTCAGAAGGGCTGACACGCCGTGTCATACATTCGTAATCTATCACACATATCAACACAAACAAAAAACAACCCTGACGTTGACAGAGAGGATAAGAGTTATGATAAGAAAGAGAGGCAACTTCTGTTGACGATTAGCGCTGTGCGACCTGAATTACACTTTATAGTGTCGGAGAAAGAGTCGCTATTTATTTAAGTGATTTGAGGAGTGCCTCTTCTGTACCAATAGATACTATTAAGTATTCTGTGTTAATACCAGATTTCTTCGCAGGTGTTGTAGGTGCAGCGCCGGATATATCCGGGTTTCTGGACGACAAGAAGTCTGTTCTAGACCGCGACCCTGACATCAATCCGTACGATGACGTGCGGCACTACGCGTATGAGGGAGACGGGAATACCAGCGGATCACTTTCCTCGTTGGCTAGCTGTGAGTTAAAACTTATTTCTTTAGACGAGTCCTATTTACAAACTTACACTGTCTTTTTATCATTATTTTAAAATAATGAAGACACAAAATGAAAAAATTTTAAAGATCAATAATCATTTAATGCAAAAATTAATTTGTTTTCTATTAATTATTTTTTAAACTAATTCAAATTAATATTTCCATAAAAAATAGTGCTAAGTTTGCTTACTTTATATATTTTTATAAGTCCTCTTTCATGATCGACTAAATATCAAAAACTCCTTGACATCTTTTTTGTACTAACTCATCCAGATGATAAAAGACAGATTTTTTTTAGTAAACATAATTTATATTTTTTCTTTTAAGCTTCTTGTTTTTAATATTCCATAAAAAAATTACGGCGTAATTCAGGCGAGTGTACTCGCGAGAAGTTGCTAGTTTATCATAACAGAGCTATTAGTGTTTGAGTGTTTGAGTTACAAGTCTCAATTTAATCAAAAAGATAAAAGAAAAAGCCTTATTAATTTTTTCCCGTGTAACAGAGATTCCTCGAAGCTTCTCAGTACTTATTATATCTTATTTTTCAGTCTACAGAAACTATTTAAGTACTTAGAAGCTCGGATTCCCTTAATTACAAAAGTTAGGACTTAGGGCTTTCCAACGGATTATTACCATTTTTTTAGACCTGTCTTAGTCGAATTTTAATAACCTTTTCAACATCAGCACAGTTCATTAACGATTATATTTACTTTAAGAACTAATGAACCAAAATTTAATGAAAATAAATTAAAAATTCAATTTTAATAGGTTTGTTTTAGTATCATAATAATTTCTGAAAGTTGATGGAAATGAAATTAAAATATATTATACAATGTATTTAATTTCAATTGTATGACTGTCGGTAATTCGGAAACTCTGCCTTTGAAACGAGGGGGTTCCAATTGGGCAGACGTTTAAGGGATACATAAACATAAATATATACCTAATTATGTAGATTGTAGAGTGAACTCAAGGAAAACAGGAAAAGAGATCAATTTCAAACTCTCTTCTTAGTATCCAAATTCTCAAAAGTCTAATAAACTTCACATTACGAAAAAATCGGAGCTACGATAAAATCCTACCGTATGTAGGAACAAAATTCTGCCAGCAAATATTGTTATTTACATTTTAGTGGTGTTCACTCACGAGAGTTCACAAATAGTTTTCACGACAAATATTGAAACATTCATACGTCCAATCTGCCGGCATTCGATCCTGTTTACTGGAAAAATGTTGTCAGCCATCTATTGCTTCTAATGTTGCCTTAATTGTTTTATGTTTCGAGTCCATTATGTTTTCTCAGTAAACCTGGACGTTTTGTGATAGGATATCTAAGGAGTATGTTGTTTAAACCACCAGTATTCCTGTTTTCCATTATACTCAGTTTATTTGGAATCCAATAAAAAAAAATTGGTTGTTATCAAATCGCTAGTTTCCGAAAAATCGGTAGACGAGGAGTTTCTTCCCTATTCACAGATACAGAAAGCGATCACACTCATGTCTAAGCAGTTTTTAAAATAATCATCAATAAATTTTCCAAATTATGTCTTTGATAAGCTATAAAATTTTTATTTATCGTATTATTATCATTGTCAAATTTTCAGCGAAGTAATTATAATAATACCTTGCTGATCTAAATTAATGTAATAAAAATCTGTGTATCGGTGTATCCATATGTTTATAAAATGTTATTTTTGTGGAGAACAATAAAATATTTTTTTTGTATTGTAAAAATAATCTAAATGATTATTTCCTTTAGGTACCGACGACGGCGACCTCAAATTCAACTACCTATCGACGTTCGGACCTCGGTTCCGCAAACTGGCGGACATGTACGGAGACTCCGACGATGACAGAGCCCCACACGAGGAGTCGTGGTGCTAGCGCCGCGCCTGGCTCGTGTAGCCTCCCACGCCCACACGTGGGCAACCTGTCCACAGTGCGGTATTCGCCAAGTGACTCAACGAGATGCCTTAACGCTAACAGCGTTACCTGTGTTCTGTGACGTGAATTAGCGTTCCCACCGTCGGAGAAAACTTTAAATTTTTTTAAATAGGAAATGGAGCCTGTGATAATTTATGCGATGTTTGTGATTGAATGTCATCTGTGTGTGTGACCAGTTGCGTTGACCCGGCGATGCATTATTTATGACTGTGCGGGTCAATTTCGAAACCGTAGACAGATGCGGGCTCGGAGGGAAACTTTGCGAGTTACTTTTGGCAGGAGCGAGTTTCGAGTTTGTTTAGCTGGTATTTGTTCGCGATATTGTTTTCTGACTCGGATGGCACAGTGTTCAGAATGGTTTTCATGCGGCTAATTTAATATTGTATCTCGATAACTTTGTATTTTAGCGGTTACAGTTAAAAAAATAATAGATATTGATTATATACACAAAAAATCGGATATTATACATTTCTATTTGCTCTCGTAAAATTTGAGTTAACTTTGTCTTTGATTCTTTCTCTGTGCTTTAGATAAAACGTGTACAAAATTTGAAGTCAATCGAGTTAATGGTAAGGGGTGAAGTAATCAATTTTTTTATGGTTTGTAATAAAAATTGAATGAATAAATTGGTAATGATTATACTTCCAAGTTACACCATGCGAAAATACGATCATTGCCGAGATACATTAATAAAAAGCTCGTACTATTCTTTGGTCTGTTGAACTAATATAGCTTACTAAACAATCGTAACGGGACGGTGTGAAAGGGATGCACAGATTAAACTAAAAACTTTGAGTCTGTTCATCTCTCTCGTTCATTATAAGATTAAACGTGATATTGCGTCCAATAGACCATTGAAGGTAGTTTTGAAACACTGTGCTTGTATGCCCGCGAGTTAATTGTTTTTCGAGTTTATTTGAATAGGTATAAGCAAGGTGATAAAGGCAGCATTGGTAATGATAAAGATAAACTCATTGGCGAAACGAATACTTCTGTCAAAAGCATCGAACACACAAGAGAAGACCATGACGTTAAAACGCGGGCGTACCGTATATACTTATACTGTTTCCTAAAAAAGTTCGAAGTTTAGTTCAATTCAGTTTATAATTTCCTTGTGAAAGAATGTTGCAGATTAGGATACTTGTATTATATAATATTATATAATGTATAACATTTTCTCGGGCAGGAAATTCAAGTGTTAATAAGTTTTAAGGAATGACTGATTTGTACCGTGTAGGCGTTGACATGCCTAACTTATTTCTTGTAACTAATTTTTATATAAATTATTAAACGTAGCTCAGGATTCGTATTAGTTCTACAGTTTATATTGTAACGGTATACTCGTATTGATTTTCTTTTATAAGTTATTGACGTCGAGAGAAGTCCCTTAGTATTATCGACTAAGCATTTACTGAGGTTTTTCAGGTGACATGTTGTACGTAAATGTACGTATGAACACTTGTAACCAAAAAAAATTTTTTATATGTTTTTTTATAAGTGCCATTTTTTTCTTGAATAATTGCAGGTACCGTAAATGACGACTAGTCATTTAAATTTATTAAAAACCTTGCATCTTTATATCAACTGAAACATTTACTTTGCAAACTGATTTGGTAGCCAATTGAATATACAGTATTAATAGCCGGTTTTTATATATATGTTTTTTTTATGTATACCTATGGTATTGGCATGGGTGATAAGATTATTCAATATTGTATGCAAGAGACCTGACAATGAAACTAAAATTTTATAACTTATACTATTAGCTGACTCGGCAAAAGTTGTTCTGTCAAAAAAATTTGAGATAGGGACACCATAGTTGCCTAACGCTTTGAAATATACTTTACGACCCAGTCTCATATCTACCAAATATCCACAAAATATTTCACAAAAATCGGTAGAACCGTTTCGCAGGAGTGACACTACAAACACCATGACACGAAATTTTTAAATATTAGATTTTGTTACGTTCGCAAATAGCAAACTATTATTTTATTTGTGTATGTCAGGCAAAATATAACAATTACTTATGTTGTTATTTGGTTAAAATTGGTACCAAGACCCAAGTTCAAGCAAGGAATATAGTTGTCAACACAAAATATTTACATTCCATTTCAACTCCGTAAAAGTGATAATTCTATGGAACAAAAATGTCTATGGTTAATTGAGTATTATTGTAAAGAGGGTAGTTTTAACAAATAAACAACATTGATTTATTATTTGGAAACAGATATTTTTTGGTAGTTGTCATAACTTTTTTTTATTATTTTAATTCAATGACAAGCAACTTAAAAACAGACTGCAAATTTTCAAATTGTTCTTTTCCAAATATTTTGTACTCTGCCATTTTAGATGTAAGCACAGGTCATTGTTGAATCACTGTATTATTTTTTAATACATTTGTCAACTAAATAGTGACCTATTTATTAATGTTTAGCGAAATAATTCCCGAGGTTGTTAGTATTAAGTTTTTATGTTAGACAAGTATTTTTTATTTTTTTTCTTATGCTATGCCTTTTTGTGTCATTTTGCGTCCAGTTTTCGAATAAATTATTGTAAAAATGATCGGCGTTTTATCGTTTACCTATTAATCCTTTTTTACGGTTGTAGCCGTATATTGTAAATTTTTTTATTTTTTTTTGTTTCATTTTGTATTTTTTATATTACGGCGAAGTATAAAGTTAAATTATTAAACTTTAAATGTTACTATTAACTTTGATAGCTAAAACAAAACTGTCCGTTTGTACTAGGCCTAAATGTAAATATGTAAAAACTTAGGATTTACTTAATTAAATAGGCGTAACTTTTGTATGGTAATGATAGGAAAATATACAAGGTGTCTTATATGTATGCATATCAACGAATTATAAGAGTAACACGATATTCTATATTCTAATCGGTTTCACATCATCACTTCATGTAATATCGAGACGATACGTTACGATTGTCAATGTTTTAGGCTTAGAATAATACAAGAATAGTAATATTACATCTTCTGAAATGAAAATTGGTGAAGAGGTCAAATAGGTGTCGAGTTTTATGAAATCCTACGATCTCCGATATGACTTGACGACTATGATAACAGCCGGGACAAAAAGTTGGTGTGTTAGTACATAACATCACTGCCGATTAAATCCAATCCAACAGCTGACACAAGTTGGATATGTATCATGAAAAAGTATCATAACAGCTTATAATTCATTCTGAAGTAACCTGCTTCAAGTCATCTTGTAATCCTTGTATCAGTTTTGAACATGAGCTCAATGACATATCGCACGCTTAGTGGAAAAAAAAGGCGTAACATGAAAATTGCAATTTTACAGGAGAGAAAAAAACTGTTAAAAGAGCAGTAAGTAGTCTAAGGAATTTACATTACGATTTCTTGCATAAAACCGTCAATATTAATGATAAAAATTTGAAAAAAAATTGAGCTTATGCAGCTTTTGGCCCTATTTCCAGTTATATTAATAACTAAAATTCAACTTAAGACGACTTATGTTTTTTTTCCACTGAGGGTGCGATATAGTCATATGCATCGTTTGTGGTCAAACGTCAAAATTAACGTCACATTAATATGAAGTTCATGTCTCTATATTTAACTTTAACTGTGATTCCATAAAGTTTAATAATTACATATATTATTTTTAACAATTATCATCCGCAATGGATCGTCTCGAAAGTATTATTAATGCCATCTGTGTAATTAATATTCGTAATAAATGTCTATATAAATAAATACATATGAAATTATATAGGTATAATTGACCAAGTAAAAGTTTTTAAATGTTTGCGTTGTATTAAGTGATTTCAGTTTTGGAAATCAATTCTGAATCTTATACTCATATGTATAAAGTTCAGAATTGTTTAAACTCTTGAATTGTTTAACAGAAATATATTTTCAACCTATAGAATATTTTTCTGGATGAAATATTAATGAAAACACTTTTCCTACATTTGATAAGTTCATTTCTTTATGATATACATTACTTTTTGAAAGCTTCGTTCTGATTTTATTTGTAAATTATTTTTTAAATGAGTTAGTAATGTTTTTGGACACATTTAGTTTTCTTTATACCATTATTTAATAAAAAGGCCAAATTCATAAAATTTTCATATTATTTTTATACGTCAAAGTTGACAAAATGCTTCCTATCAACCCTAATAGCCTGATTGACGGTAAGTGATACGCCTGAAATTATCCATTTGGCGGCATCGAGGTCAAAGTAAGAGATTTCATCCATCTTTTTGATTTATTGCATCGCCTATAAACCCTGGAAGTGTTCGGTATCGTGCTTAAAAATTGCGACACAGCTAAAATATCTCTTCTTAACGCTTCGGTTTAAATTTCTTTGAGTTAGGAAATGTAAAAAATTGATATTGTTTCACATAAATAAAATTATTTTATTATAAAACGCACGAGTACCGTAATTTAAACAATGCCGGTCTCAAGTAAAATTATGCATTCGTGTACATGTACGAACATGTCGTGTACGTGTATTGTACATTTTCATTCATTCGTGAAACTACCCACAATTTAAAATTTTTGTTGCAAAGGATAAAAATGATTTTTCAATTCATATAATAATGTTCGTGTTATTTTCAAATTATATTTTTACGGAAGAAGTTTCTTGTGAAGATATTTTTATAATTCCATTAAGTTTATTGTACAAATTACAATGTGCATTGTTATTTTCTTTTAACAACTATATTATACTTTATTATACTATATTATACTATATTATACTACACATTGGCCTAAATTTTATTTAAAAAAAGTTCTTTACACATTCACTTCAACAAATATTGTTACGGTATAATTATAATAATTATACACGCAAATATGTTAATGTATAAAACGCTAGTCCAAACGTATGCGTGCGATACAAATTATACATTACTATATCACCTAGACTAAGTACTTATTGATTAGCAAATACCGAAATGATTTGAGTTGAATGAGTTCCTTGTTTAATTTTTATATCATCTAAAGCTGTATAAAAGTTGTCTGAACGTACATTCCAATGGTAAGCAATATAAGTGACTGTTGAAATGTTTACTATACTATACTATTATACTACTGTAATTCATAATGGATCAATTATTATTCGTACTTACATCTGTTGGTGACTATTTCTTTTTAAGTTTTCGTTAGATGGTCACCAGCAGATCATACACTGCCATTACAATTAGTAATCCATTTATAATCCCATGTTACTTTTTACTAACATTTTGAAACTTGTATTATAATAGTACTAAGTACCTTTAATATTTATACTAATTAAATACAAGCGGGTTTGCAGTTCGCCTTTTATGACTTTATGGCCGTGTTTTTTCATAAAAGCACATGATGGGATTATAAATGGATGAGATAATAAGTAATTTTTAAATATTATACGAAGAGTGTCTAACGAGTTTTGTATTTGAAATAAGATAGTATTACAGCGATTTGTGTGTTGCTCTGTTGTCAATCAAATGTATATTCTAAATATTAATTGTGCAGTATGTGTAATACATCATTATGACAAATTAAAATATCGTCACATTAATTCTAATCACTCGCTACAAATCTTAAAAAAACTATTTAATTATTTTTACTTTTGATTCAAATATATTTTTGTTTATTTTCCTTTAGTAAACGAGGAAATAAAAAGTTGCTAAAATTACAAAAAATGCGTTCAATGAAAAACGACATGCCAGTATACAGTGGTATACTGTCAAAGTCAAAATTATTTTATTCATATAGGTATCACTGATACACTTATGCACGTCATTTTTTGTCAATTTCAATTTCATTCACAATCATGTTTGTTTACATTTAGCGAGTGTTTAGAAGTAATTTGACATGTTAGTAATGAGCAGTCGATGTAAACGTAAAGTGACATCTTTGTATCGTCTATACAGACAGAAAGCGACTGAACACGAAACATTGTCATACCGATATGTACTAGGGTAAGGTAAATTTTAAATTGTTTATATAGAAATTAAAATATTCAATTCAACATTGAAATAAAGTGATGAAATTGATATTTTTGTTGTTTTATTTTTAGTAACTAACTAGTTACTTACATCTTTCTGTATCATCCATCCAAACCATCCAACTGATGTGTCCACGAGAGTGGACCTGGACCCAGCTGTGGGATAGTTACCTTTTGGTTAATGGTCCCTCTTATAATGGTTCCTCTGGTATTCATAAAAACAAGCGAAGTAATAGACGGCTTATGAAGTATTTTGTATCTTTCACTCTTATAAAAAAACGATAAAGATACAACATATTATAAGAGTGCAATAACTAATATAGACCTACCACGCGTTTATGAATAAGGCTGTGGTGATAGACATGCTAATGACTAATCATTATAGGTACACAATATAATAACCACACTATAAGGTTCGATAGATGTTGAAAATGCCCGCTAGCCCGAATGATATATCTGTTCCGTGTAGGTTGCTACTCTGACCACCCGGTACGTAATATACACAACATTATACCGACCGGATTGCTTTACTTTACCCGGTCTATCCGGATATAAATCGCGAAAATATATCAATGTCCGTTTAACGTCGAAATAAGAATATCGAATAACAAATATGTAGTTGTAGTAGAAACGAGAGTATAATATTGATTGTAATAAGACTGAAGTGTCTAGAACACATTTTATTGTACCTTTCTAATATTGCTCGATGTTTGTTATGGAATCAGTTATTTGTGATATTTTAATTATGGTTGTCTGTGTCAGATGCTTCCGAAAAACCAAGCATCGTGTTATTGAGATGAGAGCTAACCCTGGTTTTTCAAAGGTTAATTTTGACTTCAATCCATTAATAGATTACTGAGCACGGGCCTCTCCTTTTGAGGAGGCCTAGAGCAGTATTCCGCGGCACACTAGTGTACCGTGATCATTAATTAGTGTGCCGAGGAAAAATTTAACATTTCTTAAAAATTTGTAAGATGGAAGGAAGAAAGTACTCTTTGCGAACTTCTCACTTCCAAGACTTATCGTAACGCTCATGTTTCGCATTAAATAACTTTTGTACTTTAAAATTAAGTGTGAGTTTAAGAAGAAACAATATTTATGTAATTTAAATTTGAATTTTTATTCAAGGTGCTCTGAAATTTCTCGATTTCGTAGAACACAAAAAGTTTGCGGAACACTGGCCTAGAGCATAATCCACTGCATTGCTCCGGTGTGGATTGATCGAAAGTGTGGACAGTTCCAGCGTTGGTAGGGCGCGGTTGGGCAACCGCCCAGGGCGCCAAATTTGAAGGGGCGCCGCAGGTAGTTAATGGAACTCTATTTTTGTCTGTCCGTCCGTTCGCAGCATAGCTGTAACTTGACATGGATTTACGTGTTTAAGTATGATATTATTTTGTATGGGTTTTAATGGCAGAAGGGGGGCGCCGTAAAAATCTCGCCCAGGGCGCATGTAGTGCTAAAATCGGCACTGAGTGTAGATTGAAAACGGATTGAAAGTGGAGTAAAATAAATGTTACTTTGATCAATTCAGAAACTGGCGGGTAATTGTAATAATTATTACGAGTAAACTTATAACCATGCTAAGTATGTGAAAACTGTGAAACGAATAAACGAAATTTTTAAAAACATTTTGTCGCTATAATAGGTGCTCTCAAACTCCCGAACGCGTAGAATCAGCTTTGCTGGCTTATTCATAACATAGTTTGGATGTTGGTGTCACGAACAATTTATATTAACAAAATTTTCTAACTTCGCCCGCTCTGTCAAGTTAGGAGTTTCACATATTGTGTGCCACATATCGGGCTTGATATTTGATACGATTTTCAAGTAGAAAGCGATGTTATTCTCTTCTTATGTCTATGGGTGGGATTTATATGACGTTACAGTAAATTCAACCCGTTCTTAATGTAGGTAGATACTACTTAATGAAAGGAAAATAGATAAAAATTTAAGGGTATTTTAAATTTATTTATTAAGCTGTCATAGAGTTGACATGAACATAGAACCTTTTAAAGAAATAGATTCAATAAAGTTATATCGGTACGATTTATGACGTGAGACATGACGGATTATAGCCGGCTATTCACCCAATTACTGTTGTTTACTCACATGCCTAAATAGTACAAAGTCAAAGTCAAAATATTTTATTCATATAGGTATCACTGATACACTTATGCACGTCATTTTTTGGCTTTTCGGAAGGTGCTTTGTCGTGGAGGAGAAGAAAAGCCTAAAGAAACTCCTCAGCATTCTCCTTCACATCTTTTAAAAAAATATTACCTACAAAAAAAGATATTAATACAAAAGTATTTACTATTCTGAGTGGAACTGGTTGCAGAGCTGGTCATTTCCATGCGTCTTTGTCATTTAAATACTCGTCTACACTATAATATTGTGTCTTTGCATGTTTTTTGAAAGTTTCTATTGGCAAGTCACGTATTAATTTTGGGATTTTATTATAGAAATGTATACCAAGCCCTATGAAAGATCGCTGCACTTTACTTAGGCGGAACGAACGAGTTCAATTTGACACCACTAGATTTCATTTAATGTAACCGAGGGGTCAGATATCAGTGAGGTACGAGTTAGGGGCTGACGATCTCAACCTTACTATGGCACATTAAAAAATATTTTGAAAGATACCGTAATGAAAAAATTGAACTACCCACCACGCCTATAACTTAGTAGGTATATCTTCGTAAATTTCCAGTCATTATAAAAATATATATAGTATATAACGTAATATCTCTAGAGTAAATTATTTTTAATCGATTGCATCGTTGGAAATATTATTATTGGTTAATAAAAAATGCGTTTCGGTCGGAGTGAAAATCCAAGATTACTTACAAAATTAAGGATATTCAAATTCCGCTAAAATACTACTGCGTTAAACCTTTAGCACATCGTAATCTGTCACTTGTAGATCACAAAAACGAAAATAATATAACATCTTTGTTTAATAATGACAAACATTTTTCCGGAATTTATTCTGAATGAGTATTGAAAATAGCGTCGCGGCAACAAATTTAATAAAGGCACTTACTTAATTACATGCGGAGACACGATCCTGTGAATTACACGCCTCAGTAACGGTTGCTTGGATTAGATTTGGTTATTATATTTTTATTGTAGCAGCTTTCGGTGTTATTACTGAATGCTAATTAGATGGTTCCTAAATGGTGTTTGCGTGAGGTTTAAGAATTCTTATTTTATAACAGCTATTATTCACAGAGCTGTTATGGCCTTGTGGTTTGAACTGGTTGATTTCGCGCACTTCTAGTGGTTCACGAGATTTGTATTTAGAATTATTATAGTGATTTAGACAATTATAGAGGCAATTCGAATATGTATGGAGATTGGAGAGATCCCCATAATATTCTCAAAGGTGTGTATTAATGGCAATCTGTTATTGTGTTATCGGAGCATACATTGGTGGGATGGACGGGTGAAGTGGTGAAAACTCGATAGCAGCAATGATATTTAAAAACTATAGATACGTCATGCCCTTACAAATCAACCAAAAAATCTATTCCGAAAAGAGCTACAACACACACACGTTTATCATTTGTTTCACTACATCAATCACACTACAATAATACACGAAGGCATTTTAACGTTGTAGGTATGTCAAATCTCAAGCACTTCTGATAACAACAAAACCGTGCCTATTGTCTTGTATTGTTAGAGTACCTAACTACGAACAGACGAAGTCAATTGACTCCTCTTACGATCTTCATCTTCGGCGCGCTAGTGACATACATATCTCTTTTTTACTTATAATATCATTGGATAGCAGATGCTTTTCTAATATTGTATCTAAATGTCTTGTTTCTTCAAGAAATTGGCTTTAAAGTAACACAAGAAAAATAGGCTTTAGAGTAACACAAAAGATGTTCCCGCCAATGATCTGGAATTAAACTGAAAGCCCTTGACTTACTTGAGGATTCGGCTTACTGGCGATCGGCCAAGTGCGTCAGGAAACTGCGAAACTGGTAAGATGAAACTGGTAAACTTTGAACATAACATTACTTTTTTTCCATTCTTAAAAAAATCACAACATCCTTTTATTTTTTTAGAACTTAAGAATTCTTGATATAAAATAATAAACATAATGTTCGAAGCTAAAAAATTATTAATTACGTATATGATTTCTATCAGGTCATTCCGTGACTCTTTATCAATGATCAGATTAAAATAAAACCGGGCAAGTGAGTGTCAGGCCACGCGCAATGTAGGGTTCCGAAGTAGTAAGTTTATCGACTATTACTCATTAAGTACTTATGCTAACATAGTCGTGATAGTTTTCCTTGTAAATTGTTTTTGAGAATTTTTTCACTTGTCCAACTCCAACCGTTTAGCCAGCAGGGGGGGGACACTTGACTCTAACCAAAATTAGCACTTTAAAGCCAAATATTTCGCAAACGGACACCTAATTCCACAAATATCTGTTTATTTATTTAACTTTTGTATCATTCAATTACTATAGTATAATAGCAAAGGTGGAACTAGGTAAATGCTAAAAGCATTCTCTCTCAGTCAACCTTCGGATAGTAAGAACACAATGATAAAGTATATCAATAGGTTGTATGAAATAACACTAACATACAAAAAAATATAGATAAGTATTATATATCCATGCCAAATTACAGATTTCTAGCTCTAAGGGTCTCGACGCTTTGCTTCAGACAGACAGTCGGACAGACGGACAGATGGACGGACATGACGAAACTATAAGGGTTCCGATTTAACTTCGGAACCCTAAAACGTTGAGTTTAAAAATGTTTTTTACGCAACTTCTCGCTTAGGTAGGTACAACTAGTCGAAAGTGTAAAGTAGTTTTTCAGAGCACAAAAGGAAAATGCTTTTTTATCGAGATACTTTCTCGATATGTAGCCCGTCGGTAAGAACTCGGACAAGTTTACCTTAGTTTGGTATAGCCCTCTGTATCAAAACAACTTTACAAGTGAATGAACACTTAAATTTTTAATATCATCTTCATTTAATATCTTATATCTAATATATAAAATTTCCATGTCACAATGTTAGTTACCGTACTCCTCCGAAACGGCTTTACCGATTTTTACCAAATTTTATATGCGTATTCAGTAGGTGTGAGAATCGGCTACTATCTATTTTTCATACGCCTAAGACCTAAGTGATAAGGGTTTTCCACCCCTAACATTGTATTTTTATTTTATGGACAAAAATTTTTACTTATAATTTTTATAATGTGGCATTAAAAATACATAGTTACAACCCTAAATTTTCACTCTTCTAACACCGACCCCTATTTTTTAATATTATGATTGTTAGGTGATATGAAGTTCGGCCGTTCAGCTAGTATTATATAATAATAATTAATATATTTTACTAGTCTTAAAAGCTACCAGTTGGAAGTTACAACGGCAATCAATTCGCATCATTTATAAGTTTAGCGAAACTTCAGAGCAACCAAAAATCTATCATTGCTCCAGTCAACCGAACCGTAATATTTTAACAGGCCCAACACATCCAGACGGCCATTTATTAAATTTAAATTATTCGGTCGGCCTCCACTAAATTCATTAGGGGACCAAAATAACGCAAACGACATGTAATCGGATTAGAAATTTAGTTAAAACCAAGTTAAAACCGAATTGCGGCGCAACTAAATGAGTATAACCGAGACAGAACTATGTGCGGTTATTCTAAATTAACACTTTAATTTATTATGCTTTTGTATTGCTTAGCTCAATATAAAGCGTTGTTTATCTTACACTGAAATAAATGTTACAATTATAAATAACTAGGTAAATCATAATAGGTGGAGACTTATTTCTGACGACTTATTTGTAACTATATTATCTAGAACATACGTGAAAATCAGCCATGAGAAAATACGTGAACTTAGTAATGATTTTTTGTACCTTGATCACCTGATACCTGGAAATTGGCCGTTTTTCCAAGCTAGCAAGTAGGCATACGATCATAGTACATACTAACACTACTCAATCGTCCACATTTCATCCGTCAGAAAATAAGAGATGTCTGGCGGCCCTGGGCTCTTAATCGATAAATATGATGCAGTTACATTAAAAAATATATTATGGCCTATTTAATTACAGCTCGTTCTGAACTCTTGACCTCAAACCTAAATACCATGCCAGGGATGAATCTATACGGAAAATCAGCAGTCAATGTTTTGTTACATTGTAATTCATTTCAACAGTAGGTAGGTAAATAAAAAAACAAAAGCATACGAAGTGCCTAATTAAAAGCGACAGTTTTCCTAGAAAACTGCATTATAAACAACATGATTAGGTACTACAAACCGTGGTGTAATACCCATTTATGCAAACACCTTGGTTGGAGTTAAAAAACCCAGTTTGCGTGTCAGCATTCTTAATTGTGATTAATACTGTGCCACCTTGGTCAATTACTTCGGAGAAATTGCTTGTGAAGTTCCTTGGAAAACGGCGTGATTGCTAATGAAACAATGACAGGATTGTAGATATTCAAATGCATAGGCTATTTTTCGATTAATGGAAGATGATTTTCTCATCTAGCATGATCAGTTGCCTTGAAAAATACGTAGAGAGTAGATCTAAACCAGTATTTTAAATTTTATGGAACGAACGTGGTAGAATAAAAAAATACTATCGAATTGAGAACCTCCTCCTTTTTTGAAGCCTGTTAAAAATTACGTGCTTATGTGAATCAGTTGATACCTTTATGAAAAAGTAATTTCGAATTTCAGAAAGTCTGTAAACACATATGTTATATTGTTGTTATTTATTAAGACTTAACCCAAGATACTCATACATCACGATGAAAGAACTAATGGAGAAAATATTTTGAACGTTCAAAAATATTAATCTGGACGACATGAAAGAGTGATCTTTGACGCAAAGTCGAGAACTGCTTCGTCTAATTTATATGTCCTTCAAAGAGCCTCAAAGTTTTTCCTCTAGCCACTACTAGTTTTAACAGTCTTTTTAACTTCACCCGCTTCTATCGCTAAACTTATTCAATTACTAGTGATACAAACTGTAGGCTACGAAGCATTTTGTGCACTCTTACAAGTAATTAGGCTTTAAAATTATTATCATCAACCTAACCCGTAACTGTCCCACTATTAGGCTCGAATTCCACATGCTTGCTGACTTATTCACCGTTGAGATTACATAGAAATTATGGTTTAGTAACGATCTTCTCTAACCTGAGCAGATAATAACTGATTTGCAATAGATTATTTTAGGTAAATAGATACAGACCAGTCACCCATGGACATAATATATAACACCAAAGGCATCATTCATGCGCAAGTCAAGAAGAAAGAAAAAAGTATCAAGATTCAAGCCAGGTACCATGCATGCTGAATTAAAATTCGAGTACTTTCTTTCTTCTTTCTCTCTTTCCGTCTTTCTTGCCTGTCAACGCATCGGTATTGCATTAGGTATTACTGTTGTCCATGGCTGTAATTGACCACTTATCTTCAAGTAGCTCATCTTAGATCTTCTACATAAGAATTCTCACAATTTATAACAAGAAGTGAAACGTGAACTAAGCCGTGACAACTTACCGCAGTAAATGATTGTAATAAGTTTGCCAGAGCTCTGTATGTATGTACATGAGGTGGAAAATGCGACAATTGTTTCGGGTCGGACTGGCATTGGCTGGGAAACGATGTGAAGCTTGGCACTGAACATGTGTAAGTAGTATACAGCGTTTGTTATCTGAAATTTATACTTTGTCATGCGTTATTTACCAGCCAGTATTTTTGTGGAATGGTTTTAATGTATGGATTACATTAAAACCATTCCACAACGCGTTGTCGCGGCAACGTAAGTATATCACGCCAACCGATTTCGATGATTTTTTTATTGAATGTTTTTCATTTGAAGTCAAATGAAGTCGTTAAAATTTCGTTAAAAATTTTTCGTTAAAATTTTACATTAATTAATTATTAACATTGAAAAATTAACGGCGTATAAAGCTGAAGCATTTTTTTTATGGAAATAGCCGGCAAACGAGCTGACGATCCACCTGATGGTAAGTGGCTATCGTCGCCCATGGACATCAGTAACACCAAAGGCATCACTAATGCGTTGCCGGCCAAGAAAGAGAGAAGAAAAAAAAGAAAGAACTGGCTCTCAAGCCCCCAGCCGGAACACGACGAGTCGTTTGGCGGATGACTCATACTCAAGGGTGGTAGCTATCCAGGCGAACCCCATGGAGAAATAATAATAGCAATAATGATATTAATTAACAATTAAAATCAAAATTACTAATATAATCCCTCGAGGGGCCCTACCACCAGCGGGCCGGATTTAGTCGCCTTTTACGACACCCATCCGACGTGGGATTGGGGTTAGTATTCTAAGCCGCCCCAATACGGCGGAAAATAACAATATCTTATCATATAACAATAAGCATATAACAATATCTTACCATTATAAACGTGAAAGTTTGTATGGATTTTGTTACCCTTTCACGCAAACAATACTGGACGGATTTTCATAACACACAGGCAAACCATGATTTGGAATAGGACTTAGGGTTTTTAATATCCCGCAAGCGCAACAAACATTCATATTATACAAACTTAAACATGTATAATGCTGGCCATACACGATCAAGTATACTTGTCAAAGCAGCGGACTTGACGCGGCATCTAGTAAACTTGACGATGTATGGCCACGGTATCTGGCCATATAATAATATAACTATCTCATAAAAACTGGATGCCACATCAAGTCAAATTGCAAACTCGACAAGTACACTTGATCGTGTATGGCCAGCTTAATAATAAGTAGGAAGTTAGTATTGGATAGATCTTTGATACATCACTGTCCCTAATGGGGCAAAAAGACACGAGTGGGGCAAAGAGACCGCGTGTGTGAGGCCGAGCAAAACATTTTAACGAGCTGTGAAACATCCAACAGACTTCGTTTCAACAATGAGTTTTGTACCTTGATTTATTACAAAAAGGGTTTTGTTTGATTTTATTTTGAGAGATCTGAGTGTCCCTTTACTACGTCATAGCAGGATTGATGTTCTATTATTATAGTGTTTGTCAATGGAGAAAGGTACAAGTACTTAATTATTTTTATTTTTTCTTTGATGCCTGTAACATAATTTAGCTTAACTGGTACCTACTTGTTATGGCATGGCTGAGCGAAAGATCTGAAACTACAAATAACTGTTTGGCCATGTATTACCACTGGGGGTAGTCAGCTAATTTTTTCTTTTAACCCACTTCAAAAAAAGAGGAAGTTCTATGTTCCACTGTATATACTTATTTTTATGTTCGTTTACTCGATTTCTCGCCAACTAAGAATCGATTTCAAAAATTTTTTTTTGTTCGGTCCAATTTGGTCCCATCAAGTCAGGAACAGGATCAGGAACTCCTCAACGGTTAGGAGTAATTGAATCGTGCTTACAGAAAAATGTTCGATGTAGATAGCGTATAAAATAATAATTTAAATACATGAATAAATACGAAGTTCAGTTTTTCATTAAATTATTTTTCACTTTTTCAAATTTGAAGGTCGGTCAACTTTTTATTTAAAAGTTTTTATTTTTTACTCTCTCTTTTTTCATCTTTGACAACGCGTGATACCTTTGTTGTTGATGATGTCCATGGGCGAGGGTAGCCACTTTCCATCAGGTGGATCTTCAGCTCGTTTATTGGCTAGTACGATTTTTTTAAATAACTTATGTTACAAAGTTGCTATACTGAAACAACATAAGTAAATAAATCACTTTCCATTTAGAAATCATCCTACTTCCGTATCATTAACTCATTCAAATAAAACACCAAAATTTGCATAGAATTCCCACCCAACTCGGAAATAAAAGGTTCAAGCCCTTTTGCACGAAATTCTATTAAAATGAACATCGGAACTTTGACGAACCATCGTGTCCTATAACTAAATTACTCTAGTTCGAGCGGTTCGAAAACTGTACTGTGTAAACTAAGAATGGACGAACAGTACCTCTGAAACATGGCTGAGAATAACATTTTGGTGCCGAAGTCAGCAACGTAAATTTTGTTCCGTTTACAAATGCCTTTCGATAAATTTCGGGTGAAGGCGGGTTTTAAACCTTCACTTTTAAAACCACTGTTGAAATAAAACTGCTGTATTGTAGGGAAGACAAGGGGAAATTTACCGGTTCAGCTGCATATCTATTCTACTACGTCCATCAACTAAAGGATACGATATGGTACGGTAAAGTAAGGCACAGAACGGTACGGTAGAGTAAGGTATGGTACAGAAAATGCGTTTAGCAAAGCAAAGCAACAACCCATAATTGTCCCACTGTTGGGCTTGGGGTCTCCTCTCACAATGTGAGGGGTACAGGCCATAGTCTACCATGCTGGCCAAGTGCAGATTGGTAGACTTCACACACCTTTGAGAACTTTATGGAGAACTCTCCGGTGTGCAGGTTTCCTCAAGATGTTTTCCTTAACCGAAGCAAGTGATAATTAACTCGTAATACGCACATAATTTGAAAATTAGAGGTGCATGCCAGGATTTGAATTTGGGCCTCCGCGTTCGGGAGACCAACGTTCTAACCACTAGGCTATTACTGCTAAATACGTATAAGCAGTTACAAAGTGATACTTCTTTATATCATCTATACCTAGATATTGCATATGAGAACAAAAATGACTTAATGGTATGCTTCATTTCTAGCTTAATAACGTTAATTGTTTTAGCAAATCACTACAACTACTTGAAACATATAATGTACTAGCTATTACCCGCGGCTTCGCCCGCGTGATCAAAGGGAATTAACAATCAGTTGTTTATCAGACATGACACATTTCTGGTGGATAAATAAGTGACAGTTCCACGATTAAAAGATACTTAGAGGAACCAGAGGTAATGCTGACCGCAGATAAAATGTACGTACACTGACATACTGGAGCTTTAAGTTAACTTCGATAGAAGTGTGCTGGTGAAGATTAATGCAGGATCCACCCATCCTGCTCATGTGTACACCCAATTCTAAAGTGGAGAGCGCATAGAAGTGTGATTTTTTTCCAAAAGGGGTGTAATTTTTTCTTTTGAAGTGTTTCCAGCCATACACGGCTTAGGACACAAAACAAAGCACTATTTTAATACGCTACTGTATACAATATTATGTGTTTTTCCACTTGGGGATAGAATGTTAAGATTCTGGGCACTGGACACACGCGAACATGCTACATTCAATTGACCATGGGAGAAGCACGGTTTTTCTAAGTTCACCCCCGCTACCTTAAATTTTTGCCCTTGCACTTTGTTAATGGTCATAGCGAAACTAAGCTTAATAGGAAATTGCAGCCTTTTGAAGTGGAATGGAACATCTGTGGGAATTATAGGGATTCTTGGGATCATTACATTTTCACCCTTTCCTATGCCACTTAAGATGGTGGCACTAATTATATTCCGTCCAAGTTGTGTGACCCGAAGTCGCGTTCCGTTACATAATCGATGGGAATCTAAATTTCGCATAAGCATGACTGGGGCATCTAATTTTAATTGGAGCTCATGTGAGGGTACATCAGACAGCTAAAGTGAATTTAGAAACTCTACAGGATATGATGTTCACTGTTCTGTGTCAATGACTGTGTCTATTAATAAATATTCTCTCGTATCTCCTGCTACTTCACTCAATATGTGTGAATTTATTTTGTTTACAATATCGTTTTTAGGTGCTAGAATCGCTCTTTCACATAGATATTGATCTTCATATATATAATATATATATTTGTAAATCTGGGTAAACACTTGCAATTAGTTCTGAATTACTCTGTACTAACTTACAAAAAATTTCGGTTAGTGTCACACAGCCCTCAGCCACAGAAAAAATAAAGCAGTCTAATTTAAGAAAATACAACACAAAATGTGTTATCCACTTTAAAAAAAAACTTATATCTAAAGTAACTAACTACTAATAACTAAAAATAGCTAAAAAATTAAGTAAATTATACAAATACAACACAAAATGTTAATAAAAGTCATAAAATATCTGAATTCTAAAGCCTACTATCCCTAAAAATAATTATAATTCTAAGCCAAAACAACAACAGTCAACAAAACCAATTCACGAAGCAAACCAAAATCAAATCGTATTTCTTATAACTTTATAACCTTATTGATTTATTCCTTTACAATATTAATTTTTAACCAAAACACAACCATTTATCCAGGGCGATTTCAGAATTAGTTGCCTATTACTTTAGTAATTTACATGTATCATTTGATAGCGTGGTTCAGAACTTGCAAATCAATTTTACTAACGCCATCTATTAACAAAATCTGGAACTAAATATCTAGCAACTAACAAAACATCGAGCTTCCCATGGAAATGGGAGGTTTTACCGCGGTAAAAAGTAGCCTACGTTACTCTCCACCCTCCTAACTATCTCCACACACAAAAATCATACCATATAATAGCTTCGTTGCAACGTGAAAGAGGAACAAACAAACAAACACACTTTCACATTTATAATATTAGTAGGATAGTAGGATACCTAACCTACTTACATAATATTTCTTTACCACAGAAAGAACGCTCAACCTAAAATCAACTTAACATGTATAATAAGGGATATAGTAAGAGACGATAATTAAGCAACTGTTTTATACAAACTGGACAGCGGAGTTCCTACGGGATTAAACTTTTAATTAAGGGATTTTCTGTTCTATAATCATTGTCCTCAGCCGACAGAGTCGGGTGTAATGGTGTAAAAAGTCATTCACCAAATTAGCCCGAACAGGGGTTTTGGAAGGCCTTACCTTCAGCGACCTTTGGCTATATAACCATAACTTCCGATGTGCGTTAGCGATGAATTTAAGGTGCAATTTAATCTGATTTCATAAGCAGTTATGAAATAAAGATCACGTTTCATAACTGGTTACGAAACAAAATTACGAATCTGGACCGAAAGAAAATGATGAACCTACTCTAAGTTTTTGAAGTGAAAACTTCTTTAGCATCGTTGTGATTTGAAAGTCGATGAAATGAAAAAGTTACAGTAAAAAGAGACGGACACATAAATTCATAAGATTTAACGTGGGAGAAAATGAGATAGGAAGCATTATACCTACAGTGTTTCTTATGTTCACGGTTCTCTTTGAGTTACATTAAAAAGTGCTAAGTTATTCATAGATGGCGCGAGGAACAAGATAGAAGATTCGTTTTACTACTGGATAGATGGCGCTAGCTGCTCATTTTACTTTTCATATTATGTTAAGAGATGGTATTAGTCACCACTGTTTTTTTTTGTAGTAAAATTCTTCAAATATGGCGAAAATGAATGCAGAATATTGTCGCGATTATCGAAAAAAAGGTTTTTGAAGGTTTCACTTCTACCACGTGTGAATTGCACACATTTTATGTAAATAAGTAGCTAGGCTTTGGTGTAATTCATGTAGGTACATGTTGTAGGTATATATATATACGATAGTGACCGATAGTGGCTGGGTGGTTCCTTTTTGTTGATTTTTAACCGACTTTAAAAAAGGAGGAGGTTTATGTTCCATTGTTTATACTTTTTTATGTTTGTTCACCAATTTCTCCGCCAACTTTGGGTCGATTTCAAAAATGTTTCTTTTGTTCGGTAGGGTATACTTCCAATTTGGTCCCGTTGTCACCAAGTCAGGATCTGATGATGGGATCCCAAGGAAATCGAGGGCAACCCTCAAATTTTATAGGCACTTTTACGTTTTTCATATATTTTCTAAAGCTGTTCAAATATATTTTTTTATGGAAATTGCCGGCAAAATTTTGCGACTGATAATTATCATTTCATGTGGATGAGCTGATGATGGAAAGTACAACTCCTCAACGATTCTATGTTAGCGATTACTCGAAGATGCTTCGACCGATTTGGTCCCATTAACAACATGGTGAGGATCTGATGATGAGTTCTGCAGTTATAGAGTGGAAATCCTCAACGGTTAGGAGTAATTGAATCGTATTTACAGAAACATGTTCCATGTAAATAGCGTATAAAATAATAATTTAAGTACATGAATAAGCACGAAGTTATGTTTTTCATTCAATTATTTTTCACTTTTTCAAGCTTGAAGGCAGTTCGACTCTTTATTTAAAAGTTTTTATTTCTATAAAATTAGAAGCGAAGTATAAAAACAATCATGGATTTTAGATAGTTTTGGACACTATGCAATGTTCACACTACGAACCTTCATTCATTTGTATTCAGTTTATTTTAAGATAAGTATGTTTTCTGTGGATAAGTGAGAAAATCCAAGATGAAAAGTTCATTGACAGTAAATTTACTCTTTTCTTGAAACCCTCATATCTTAGGCGGGCGGAACGGCGACGCTAGCAATCTATTCAAGTCCTTTGCGGCGCGCTTAACGAATGACGAGGCAAACCGCGTCGTCCTTACCAGTAGAATGTAGACGACAAAATTGTATACTTACTTGTATACTCGTCCTACATCTAGCCGTATGGTGCCAGAAATAAAAACTCGCCAAGTGCATATCAGGCCACACGCATTGTTAGATTTCATAGTTCTTAGTTCATCGACTATAATGTACTTTATTATTCATTATACCGTGATTGTTTTTCTTAAATCCATCGTATATTCAGATTCCATGAATTTATTGCTTAATGGACTGTAGCTCTAATCGGCCCCTAAAAAACCACTCCAAATAGTAATAACGCAGCAAGAACGATAAATTATCCAACAGTATTCATTGAAGCTCGCGAAACCAGGCAAAATCCTTTATTTTATTCTATTAAGGATTCTGTCTGCAATATTGTTCAGGCACAATAAAGGAAAAGTATGAAAATCTAGAATTTTCAATCGAATCCTCAACTATCCGTGTCTGAATCTAACGGAATATGCAAATTGAGCAATCGACAAGCACAGCTGTAAGATGCCGCTTCGATGACCCGGTCCGGTATTCTGATGGCACTGTCCGGGATTCAATTCCGGATACATTGTGTTGTTTTAGTTCCATTGAATATTCATGAAAATACAAAACCGCATTGATTATCATGTGAGTAATGGCAGCTCGCAGTCCAGTTAGTATCGAATGTGCGAGCTGTATATGCAATGATATTATAAGTAAAATAGAGGCCGTATATGTCACTAGCGCGCCCAAGATGAAGATCGTACAAGAAGTCAATTGACCTCGTCTGCGTAGTCGCTCTGTCAATACAAGACGATAGGCACGCTTTTGTTGTCTGAAGTACTTGAGATTTGACATATAACGTTAAAATGCCTTCGTGTATTACTGTTGTGTGATTGGTGTAGTGAAACAAAAGATAAACGTGTGTGTGTTGTAGCTCTTTTCGGAACAGATTTTTTCACAGACAGTAAAGATTTTTTGGTTAATTTGTAAGGGCATGACGTATGTATATTTTTTAAATATCATTGGCTCTATGAATGTATCGAGTTGTATGGATGACAAAAATAGGATTTTTATTTTATTTTATTTATTTATTTATTAAAATCACACTACATCTAACCTTACAGGTGTCCCCAATTCGATAGAGTAGTTAAAAAAATATACAAATTATAGCCAAAAGGAACCACTATACAATGTCAACATTAAATTATATATGTATGTCAGCACAGAGTACTTAATCACTATGTATGTATATTTATGTAATTAAATAATTAAATAAATGATGTCAAATTTTGATAATTAAATAAATGTCAAATTTTGTCATATAAAAAAATATATTATGTCAAATAAATATAGTAAATAATTAATTAATAATAATAAAATAATTTAATCGTCAGAATATGTCATCATTTAATAATGTGATTTATTAATAAATGTCAATCAGAGAACATTTTCAAGAAAATTACAGTGAACTCGTCCAGTTTACAAGTAAAAAGGTCTGCATGGCATGCCACGGCGTTGAGCGCCCGCAGTGCCCGCGTGAGCGGTGCGTTGCGCAGCAGGTTGGTGCGGTTTGGTTTTACATTAGGCTTTACATTCACTCTTTTGGTTTTTACGAGCTTTTATTTCACTTTTTATTATGATTTTACTCACGATATAATTTTGTATGTTAATATTTTGACGCATTTGTTTAATTGTAAAATATGGTCAGACTACAAATATTCAACTTAAAAATCATGTTTTATTTAACATGCCTTGTTCTGTAGTTTTTTTAGTAGGTATGTCTTGCAAGCTGAATCAGAACTACTTCCACATGTATTGTTTCAGTTCCGATGACAATGTATTTTTATGATAATCATAACCTTATAGTACTCAGCATTGCGGAAACCCTTCAACGGTTAACAACATAAAAATAAAAGCGTTCCATTCAGACAGTTCGTTCCAAATTCCATCATAAACTGACTGCTGCGCCCAGGAAAGGTTCCATGAGAGGAACCATTCTGGAGAGAATCTCGTATGGGCAAGACATTTCCTCATTGATCAACAGCACATCCACACTTTTTACATGCATATATTAAATAAAAAAAATGTTTTTAAATTTTAAATGGTCAACATAAGTATTATTTCTCGTGTTTGAAAAGGCAGCGCATCCCACACTAGAAGTACGCTGGTCTCTAAATAAATAAATAACGCCTCACACTCATAGCCCCACACTAGGATTCCCTGTGTCGTGGGTGCCATGGACAACACACAAGACAAGGACATTCACACCCAGACCGAGAACAGAAATTCAAACTCATCATTCAAATTTCCGCCTCGCTGGGAATCGAACCCAGGACCCTTGGCGCGGCGATCCGGCATGGTAACCATTGCGCCACGCGGGTCATCTCTGATTGTAACAAACCTTTATTTCTATTCGTGGAACTACATGAAAATCAGTTCTGACTCGACGGCAACCAGCTGACGCCGAACCATGCATATTTTAATGTAAAACAGAATTTTTGCCTCATTTTCTACAATCCAACGTTATAAAGCCCTAAACGTAAATTTCATTCATAAAGTTGGACGAGGTTGGACGTTTTTCAATATTTTGATATGCTATAAGTAAAGCGTGAATACTTTACGGAGGAAAAGGTCCGTTTGCATGAGTTCTCAGGCTCCCTATGCCAGATGGCTGCCGAGGACTTAATGAGGGACTGTATGGTTACAGTAAGGAAAATGTCACTAAAATTGGCAATTTTTGTTTGTTTTACTATACAAAACAAGATGACTGTTTATTTTTAACTAGGAAATCGCCCTCGCTTCGCTTCAGGAAAAATAGTAATAATAATATAGCCTATGTCACCCGGGGATAGTGTAGCTTCCCAACAGTGAAAGAATTTTTCAAATCGGTTCGGTAGTTTCGGAGCCTATTCAATGCAAACAATCAAATCTTTCCTCTTTATAATATTAGTATAGATTAAACAACTGCAAAGGTAAACAACGACGTACCCTAACAGAATTTACCTACACTTGCTTCGGTGAAGGAAAACATTGCGGGTAACCGGCACACCTAAGTTTTCCATAATCTTCTAAAGGTGTATGAAGTCTGCCAATCCGCAATTAGGAAGCGTGTTGGACTATGGTACGTGTGATGGTAAAAGGAAAACCAAGCTCAGCATTGGGATAGTCATGGGAAGCAACGCTGCTAATCTTAAAATTAAAACAAACAAACCATACAATATCAAGGGTTTACGATTCATTTCCAGTTTAGCTTGTTAGAAGTTAGTCTCAATGACATCTTTAGAGGTTTCCTCCAACTGAATATTTAGGCAAAGCGATGTTCTTGTCAACGACGAAACCTTAAGACGGATGAAAGTATACCTTTGAAGGGAAATCGTAAAATAGCTCGTAACTTTATCACAGGTTGTCAAACTTAGGCGCGGGCCACACAGAAAAGACGTAAGACGAAGACGGGGCTCGGACCCGTCGCAGACAGGGCGCCGTTAAAACATATAGAAAAGACAAGGAACGGGCGTGACGGTCGGTGCACACTGGGCTTTTCCCGGCCACAGAGTACTTAATCACTACGTTTTAAGAGACCTGCTCTCCGCGTCCTTTCCGCTCCCCCGCTGGCGCCTAAGCAAGCCCGCGTCCTGTCGGCGTCCCGTCTTTTCTGTATGTTTTACGTCGCGACGGCTGCATACATTTTGTATGAAAGTAGATTAAACGGGCGCCGCGACTGCGACGGGTCCGTGTCTTGCGTCTTTTCTGTGTGGCCGGCGCCTTACTTTATCCATCGTACCTACAAATTGTAAAAAAATCAACTCCATTTCTATTCAAGAGGGGCTTTTATACACTTTAAAACACAATTTTAAGTATTTAAGCTGACGTATTTCAAATGAAAATGTAAAAAGATATTTATTTTCTGTGCCTATTTGTTTTTGGTTATTTTTACTTTAACATTAACAACAATATTCACAAAGAGACTAAGAAAGCATATTGTAAGCTCATTGAAGTATTATTACTAGCGTATAGAACAGACACCGCGAACACCATGTATGTTCCAATGCATTGGCGCCACGTGGCTTCAATCTTCAATGGATTCGTTCGATTTTGAAAGGAGATCGGGGGCTTAATTTTGAAAATCGAACCTCCCGGGCGGGACACACATTTTGTTAGAGATGTCTGTTCTATGACATTATACTTCAATGTGTAAGCTCTCATAGTTCAAACAGCTGAGATAGAGTTACATTACAGTCAGTGGCCGCCCGAAACTAATCAAGTGTGCACAACAAAGCTTTGTCTCCGTGGAGGCTCACTGACGGGCTGAAAGGGCCTGGAAGCAATTGTAATTGTTCTACATTATTGCATCCATCCAGGAAGAATATTTATCATCTAATTAATTAAACTGCAAGTAATGAATGAATGTCTGTACAAAGATGTTTGATAGAATCTATGAATAATGATCATTAACGCTATAGGGAATAAAAATGATTTTAGAAATTTCTGTCTATGTGTCGTATGTGGGCTTATATCGAAGAAAATTTCGTAATCGAATCGGATGCGGATATTGAGGAGAAATTATTTAAATTGACATATCTTTTTATTTGTGTTCCAATTGAAATAAAACTAACTAAAACGTTACCCTAGGCGCGGGCCACACAGAAAAGACGCAAGACACGGACCCGTCGCAGTCGCGGCGCCCGTTTAATCTACTTTCATACAAAATGTATGCAGCCGTCGCGACGTAAAACATACAGAAAAGACGGGACGCCCGACACGACGTTTTCTCGTCGGCGCCCTATTGTAAAACATACAGAAAGGACAGGACGCGGGCCTGCGTAGGCGCCAGCGGGGGAGCGGAAAGGACGCGGAGAGCAGGTCTCTTAAAACGTAGTGATTAAGTACTCTGTAGCCGGGAAAAGCCCAGTGTGCACCGACCGTCACGCCCGTTCCTTGTCTTTTCTATATGTTTTAACGGCGCCCTGTCTGCGACGGGTCCGAGCCCCGTCTTCGTCTTACGTCTTTTCTGTGTGGCCCGCGCCTTAAGCTTACTTACCCGTCGCAGTCGCGGCGCCCGTTTAATGTACTTTCATACAAAATGTATGCAGCCGTCGCGACGTAAAACATACAGAAAAGACGGGGACGCCGTCGTTTCTGTATGCACGCGACCGCGACTGCGACGGGTCCGTGTCTTGCGTCTGTTCTGTGTGGCCGGCGCCTAACGTATGCAGCGACCACTAGGCGCGACCTTCATCTGTTTATTAGATGAAAATTGGTTTATATCTAGTATGCTAAAACATATGTCGCGAGTAGGTTGGCAAAAAAATCCTGGCCAGACTATGATTAATTCAAAATTGAAAAATGTATTTTTAACATTGCACTAATAAGTTTATTAAATAAAAATACCAACCGAAAGATAGAATATGCCAACGTTGGGTTGACATATTTTTTCCTGGCATAACTACTGGGTTGACAGGTTTAAACAGGACGCCTTAACTATTTTCACCCATCTGTTTATTTAATAATTCTTATATCAAAATGAGCGCTATTTCATTGCGAACACGATTATAACCCTACGGTTGGCTGCATAAAACCTGTTTTCGCACAATATTTTATTTAACACGTGGATTTCTGAGAGTTGGCTGCATTTTAATAAAGAAAGCCTTGCTTTTATTCCCATTTTCAAACCCAGTTTCGAGCTGTCACGGACGAATGAAGATTATCGTCAATAGAGTTAAACGAACCCGACCGATATATTTATTCACTTGATATGAATGGAAATAAAATCTGATTGTATTTTTTATTGTAAAATGATAGTGATTGGCAGTCATGACTGTCATATTCAACTATGTTGGGATGTCCGGGCAACAATTATTTAAACTTTTTATGTAAATACTGACAAAGAGCAGACGAAGCTACTAATGGTTGTTCACTGTCGCCATGGTCTTTAGAAATATGGGATCATCGATGTATCAATTGTCGGCCAAGAATAAGCCGTCCTGCCTTTCGCAGCTTGTATTCCACGCAAGGAATGTGAATAACTTTGAAAGTGCGATTGACGTCCTATCCAGTTCTGAGGTGTCGCCACATTGAATTACAATTAGGGCCTCCACAAACTACACAACAAATACACACATTAATAATGCTTCACACACAAACACAAACGCTACTTTAAGCATCAACGATTCGTGTTTTCGTGTTTGCCTTGAAGCTGTTTCAGCGATAGTAGCGTTGCTGCATTTTGGTAACTCGCTGTATTCGGTAGCGTTTTTGAAAACGAGTTCAAAAGTAGCTGCGAGTGACGCTAGATAGTGTATTGAGTTCGCATTCAGTCACTATAGTCTTCCAATCAACTATTAAATCACCGATCGCGTATGCTCACGGTAGATTGTTTATGGAAGCCCTTAGGCAGTTTTCACATGAAGTCCATGCCCAAACTGTCGCGCAAATTCGTTTAATTTTCCCTTTTCAACCTTCAGAGGTTGAATATTTCATTAGCGTCTTAATTCGAAGTACTTTCGTATTTCCGTATTTTCAGGTTCTTAAAATTTTTGACTTATTCTATAGCATATTAAAATGTGTTGTTCTACGCTTAGCTGGTTTTAAGGGTTGTATACATCTTACATTAAATAAAGTCTACTGTCCACGGCGTTTCTCTTGACGATTGCATGCAAACTGCATAATGAAACAGGCAATAGGCAAACGCGACGAAGCCGCTCCGTGGTCAGATTTCGTTCTTTTTACTTCTTTCCACTTAGACGCACATAATATGCATGCTTTAGTTAATTGCTGCTTGCCTGCATCTCACGTATCTAGTTAAATCATGATTCCTTTAAGTTAAAAGCATTTGACAGACGCCAGATAGCAATGGTCAGCGTAGTCCAACAATAGGATGTCGTTTGATGTACCTTGAGTACGGAATCTAAAAGGGTATACGGGGAAGCTTCGTGTTTTATTACTTCATAAGTGGATTGCTAGATTGAAGGGTCAAATAAATGAAAGCCCTTTTAAGAGGGATCTTGTAAAAGGGATTTGATATGCAATTGAGGTCTACATTTGTAGATTCAGGATGGTTGTATATCAATGAGGCTTTATGGTTTTTACACAGGTTCTCAAAGTTTTACAAGCACGGATTCTTTATAACCCGATTTCTTTATAACCCATAGTTGTTGTATTGATGGGTTTAAACCTGTGCCTACTGAGGTTTAAAGCACTGTCACACTTGCGAAGTTCAGATTGGTAAACATAACACATGTTCGAAGATTGTATAGTAAAATCACAGTCAAATAAATATTAAGGTCTTTAGAAATATTAGGAATAGCGTTATTTTTCAACGTCCTCCTAGTCTAGTTTGAGAATGACTGGTCTAGATGATTTAATTTCATGCAAAATTGTGAAAAACTGGAAAATACGTATTCTATCAATTTAAGCAATACACGTTAGTTGCAACTCTGTAGCAAATTGGTCGATGTTTTGATAATATTCCATACAAACTTTCATCCTGTTTTCCAGGGAAAATTTTCAATTTTCTGGGATTAAAAGCTTTCTACAATATGACCCAGAGTATTAGTAACAACTTTATCAATTTTCATCGAAATTGGTAAAGCTGAAAAAATTTTTGTGCTCTAATACGTTATTGTAGAAATCAGAAATTTTTAAAAAATATTCAGTGTACAGAAAATTCACTATGCTACAATATTTTAGTATAGTACTGACGATATAATAAAATTTCGTAATTATTTTTATTTTCATTTCATCAATTAAAAAAGTTGATATGTGTTAACTCGTATTTATTAACCGACCAATCAACAACCGCTCTACTCGGATGATCGTTCAGTTAAACGTTGAGGTACATACAATGCTGTTGAAATATTGCCGTATATTCACGTTAGCCTCGTTTTGTGGCCTGGCTGAGCGAAATTCACGTATATTGCCTGCGTTTACATTTGTCTGGTGGAAAAAAAGAAAGTTATGTCTAAAATAGTTCCTTCAAAGTGGCAAAACTGACACAAATACTAACGTTTTTTGTACAACACGGACGCAACAGACATACAATACAAGCGAAATAAATCCATAATCTCCTTTTGACATTGCTAGACTGGAATAGTTTGCCTGCGTGGGTGTTCCCGTCCACCTACAATGTAGGTGTCTTCAAGAGAAGAGTGAATAGGCATTTATTAAGTTAGTGCGTCCATCTTGGACTAACTTAGCACAAACTTATTTCATATAAAATAAGAAAAGTTATGATTTTGATGTGGTGTAACTCAATTTAATTAAAGTTTTAAGCAAGATGACATCAAAAAAAGATACAAAACAAAATTAAATGTGACGTTATAGATAGCTAACAATATCAGCTACATAAATATAGGAACACAGACTTAAAAAAGGAACCAGACGGATTGTTAGCAACAAATTCAGTGAAGCACCCATAGTAATACCAACTCCTCTATTCGTACAAGTATCACACGCACACATTGACACCATGCTGTTATAATCGGCCGCCATTACCGCGTCAGATTGGTCGAACCACACTAAAAGAACAATGCCCAACTGCCATACATCGTTTTATTTCATTTTCAACTTTAGCGTCTTAAAATAAAAAAAATTCTAGAAATCGCCGCTTTAATTTCTGAGCTTAGATATATAAGAATTTTCAGCAGACACACCCCAGAACCAAAGTATTTTGAGATTGAATTCTTATAACCATCGAGTCATAGAGTAGGGGAGACCTGTAGGGCTGCCTGTAATTTTTACCATTATTTTATTCTGACTTGTTTTTGATTGACAACCGGATATGAAATTTGACATCATTACATTTGTCATACCAACATTTATAACGAAATTCTGTCTGTAATATTGGCCAGAAGTCTCCCTTTATGTTGCTTGATACAAGCTATGTATCGAAGTGAGTGCCCGAATGAAAATGGACATTGTTGACATCATTGTTCTTATAGTCAATTCATCACTTATTAATAAAATTATTTTACGCTGGGTAATACGGGTATAGGCATTAATTTTAAAATACGTAAAAAAATAATTGAATTGAACTGACGTTTTAAGATGCTAACAAAAATAAAAATAATTTTTGGGCATTGTTCTTTACGCGCACATGGTAAGCGGGCGGCGTCACTCTCTATAAGACAAGGTGACGTCTGGTTCTTTTTTCAAGTATGTGTATAGGAATAACCGAACATAACTGCTTTACATCCTTTAAGACGGCAGTGACCGCTGTTACAATTTCGTCTGTTACCATGACATTTAAAAACTCTCCAAGAACATTCAAGAGTTGTCACCTGATTCCGATTCAATAAAATAGTCCAGAAGCCGTATAATCCGAATAAATTTGCATTCAAATTAGGTTCCGAGAGTTCTTACAAACAACAAAGGCAACGGCGAGACCGCGCCGGAACAATCCGAACAATGATTACAAGTAACCAGAGAACTTCAATTACTTTAGCTCCGTCACAAAACTCCGCCATCTGATGAAAGATCCGAAGAACGGTGCTAAGGTTTTGCGCGAAATCTTCAATCAAATATCTACTCGCAAAAGCTCACAGAAGCTTGTCATCGATAAAGAAAGACGTAGATTATTCTGTTTCTTAATTATCTCTTAAGGCATGCCATGTGAGTATAGTGATTACGTAACTTATTGTATGATCGAAAATAGTGTTTTGTAAACAATAACCGATCGATAACTCATGAACTATGAAGAGTTTGCATAACTCATAAAGAAAGCTCATAACCGACTCATTACATAGTGATTGTGTAACTCATGAAAATCATTAACGTAGTGTTTGAGTAACCCATGAAGGACTAGTTAGGTAATTACGTTTGATTTTGTACCTGTATGAACTTGGTCTAAACCGTCATTTTATGTCAGACATATTAAATAAAATAAAATTGACTTCTGAAGAAAAATGTAGAACTCCTAAGGCTCTATGATATCTTATTTCGTTTGAACAAACTACTTTATTAAATTTTGCATCTCTTTTTATCTGAGAAAACTTTAATTTAAATCTTGCTACCATTAATTATTATTGCCTTGCTAACTTGACTGTTACTGCAGTGTTTTTATTATAGAAATATATTTCTAACTAGAAAGGTCTTGAGTTTAATTTGTGAATGTAAAATGAAATGGTTAATGGTCGTTAATTAATAGCTGGGCAACAAGTAGAGGGGCAAAGGTCGTGGATGGTCAAAGTCGTTATGGACTTCATGAGACATTAATGGATCACTGACTCTTTGCCGATTAGAAGGAAAAGGAATTAACATAGGTTCAGTTGCAAGCTCTTCAATTTTAGAGGTGTAAGAGAGTCTATTCGTCTTGAAGTCCATGCTTAGCTAATGCTCCTGGTGCATTCTGTTAAATAAACGACTTTATGACGTCAAGTACTAAAAACACTCCCATATGTGTTATTAGTTTTTGAATGTGTCAATAATGAAATACGCGATCCCAAACAAGACAAGTAATGTTGCAGGTAAGGTAATTCTGGTTTCAAATTGTGACATTTTGTTACATACAATCTTCAGACTTTAAACACTAGCATTCTGCTTTAAATTTCTTTTCAAAACATTTATTGTTGTAAATTTATTCGTGTTGCTTGCTTGTCACTACAAAGCACTTCGTTTTGCGATTCAACGGGCGATTAAATGGCCTTGCATCCATTAGCACATCTTGCAGTCCTAGATGACTTTGTGATGTGCGTTTAATACTCTGCCTGTGAGGTTACAATTTTTTTTCTCTAAGGTGCAACATGAGCAATTGAAATTGCTGAATTGCCGGCAATATTAGGCAATTTTGACGTCACGGCCACATCAAGCAATTTCTATATTGCCGTATGTTGCTCCATAGTTGCTCCAGTATTAATTGGGCGATATGGAGCAACTAAATACACTAGGCAATATCTTCTACACGAGCAATTCAATGGAGCAACAATTGGCGACGGTTTTTTTTTTTTTTTATAAATTATAAGTTAATGCTTGACTACAATCCCACCTGATGGTAAGTGGCGATGTAGTCATTGGTGGTAAAGCGCATTAACTTAGTAAAAGCCTATTCACTCTTGCCTTGAAGACACTCACATTATAATCGAGCGGGAATACCGACGCGGGCAATTTATTCCAATCCTTCGCTGTACGCATAATAAATGACGAAGCGAAGCGCTTTGTCCGTACAGGGGGAATGTCAACGACGAATGGATGGATACCCGCCGTGCGTCGGGACGTTCGATGGTGGAATGGGGATGGCGGAATCAAATCATATAATTCCAGCGCACACTCAGCATGCTCAGCGGACTGGAATAATTGAACCATGTTATTTAAATTTTTTTTTTTGGTAATATTAGATACCGAAACTAGTACATCATTGATAATTCCAGAGTTTAAATTAAGGAAAAAATAAAACTGAAAAATAAATATTTTTAAATAAAAAAGTCTAACCGCCTTCAAAATCCATTTGAGGCTCAGATTAAAGAAATAATGGGTGGGGAACAGTTATACATACAAATACCTTGACAAACTTTACATTATTATTATATAAAAAAAAACTTTTCTTTTTTTCTTTATTGGCCGGCAATATTACTGGTGGCCATGGGAGATGCCACCAATGACTTGTTAACATCAATTTGCTTGTCGGCTTTTTTCATAATAAAAAAAATATTAGGATTCTATAGTCAAAAAGGTAACACTTTACTCACTCTCTAGCTAGTTTACGTTAACGACCACCTAATAGTCGATCGACTTACAACTATGGAACCCAACGTGTGGACTCGGCCGGTTTTTATAATATATGTAAGCACTAAGAAACGAATTTGAACAGCCAGACGGTTCCTGATATGTTACCGTTGGGAAATCACATGGTTACTTATAAATAAAATCAGACCCTTGGTTTTGAGTAGGACTATACCTACTGCGCGATGGGTGGATTTTGTAGCTAACGCAAATAAATTAATAATTGAAATAACTAGGTAATATAATTATTCTCTTAAAGAGTACAATGCAAAATAATCTAAATCTTACCAAAAATGGTTGTCTGTGAAGTCGGTTTACAGACGGTAGTTTAATGTGACAACGTCATGATAAAACATTGATGAAATCATTGCATACATTTATAGATAACAAACTTTTATCTTTATACTACAACGCCATCTAGAACTCCTGAACTAAACTATTTTTTCAGCAAGATCCTTTCTGACTTAATTGTGTATATAGTTTTGTTCATAGATGGCGCTTTCTCCATTGTTCGCTCGCTCGCGGAACGTGACAATGAGTCATGCTTTTTCGTGCATGCACCCGGCGTTCATAGTTTTAATAGACGATAACACGTCAAAAATACAGTCGAATTGAGAACCTCCTCTTTTTTTGAAGTCGGTTAAAAATAGGGATTTTTACCTCGGTTGTCTGTTCGCTTGGGAACAACTTTGCTGACATCACGGACCTGACATTTTAATATATATTTGTGATTTGCTTATTGTGAAAGCACATTATCTTTACCCAATTATGAATCTCGACATAGCTGAACTCGTAGTGTCGTTTACAAACATAACAGGAAGCCAGGACTTCAAGGATTGTTACAATTTGCATATTCAGTTAGATTCTGCAGATAACCGGACGGATTCTAGGAAAGGACACATTTATTTCTTTTCTGTTACAGGTTAAGTGGAATTGTAATTTACATAACTGTGTGGAACAAGAATACAATTACAATGGCTGTCATAAAATATTGAGATAAATATTTTCGTTTTATTTAACTTCCTTAGTTTGTTAGTTTGTTAAAATGTATAATAATAACTATGTAGATAAATAAATAATAAATAAATAACGCTTCACACTCATAGCCCCACACTAGGATTCCCTGTGTCGTGGGTGCCATGGACAACACACAAGACAAGAACACTCACACCCAGACCGAGAACAGAAATTCAAACTCATCATTCAAATTTCCGCCTCACTGAGAATCGAACCCAGGACCCTTGGCGCGGCGATCCGGCATGGTAACCATTGCGCCACGTGGGTCGTTTATGGGTTAAATCTTGAAAGCTGAATTAGAACTTCTATCCGTCATCCTACTTTTAAGGTTTTGATATTTAACATAATGATTTGGTTCCGATGACGATACATGTTTATGATAATGTTGACTTTTATTTATTCTAATTAGACGATATTATATTATGTCTCACAATTATTCTAATATTATGTTGACACAGTAGGTCAGATGACGTTATAATTATGTCCTCTACGACGTTGCCTAAGAAATTCTATAGAACGACGAAGATCTTACTACTACTAATTAAAATCTTCGAAGCTAAATTATAAGACAAGTCTAAAGTCTATTACGAAAGTAGCTTTTCAATCAGAGCCCGCTAGTGTCCATTAATAACACATGGCGTCTTAAAGCTGATATTAAACTTCAGACGGAGTGAAAAATGAAGCGAGAAATACCAGCTTCTCACTGAGACTCGCTGACATGTCTTTGTTTACTTTGAAGATTAGTTACGGGACACACTGCTGTACGGGATAGGGAACATAGTTCCTGATATCAATCAATTCTCCTTGAATTAGTGCGATAGATTGACTTCCCGAAATATATAATGGTTAGTCATTCACATAAAAAGGAGCATAGGACGCCCCCGACCAGGTGGACTGACGACCTGAAGAAGATTGCGGGCATCCGCATTCAGAAAGCTGAGGACCGGTCAGAGTGGCGTAAGTTAGGGGACGCCTATGTCCAGCAGTGGACCTCCGAGAGCAGATAGATGGATGGATGGATGGATAGTCATTCACATACGCACTAAGATTATGTCTATTGAGAGTGGCATGGATATATATAAATAAAACCTTATAAACAAGTGCGCTAACGACCTGAAAAAGACAGCGGGCATCCGCATTCAGAAGGCTCAGGACCGGTCAGAGTGGCGTTAATAAGGGGAGGCCTATGTCCAGCAGTAGACCTCCAAGAGCTGATGGATGGATGGATGGATGGATGGATAGTAATTCAAATACGTCTCCACACTAAGATTATGTCTATTGAGAGTGCCATGGACACACAAAATAAAACCTTACAAAATAGTGCGCTGCCCGCAGCTTTACCCGAGTTTTCCGGAATAATATTCTTAAGACCCTATAACCTGTTCCAAATCATGGTCTACCTGAGTACTATTATAAGTTTAATGAAAATTCAGTAGCTTCTGCGTAAAAGAATAACAGATATCCATACAAACTTTCACATTTATTCCACGGGGTCCGCCATATTTTTGGGAAAAAAAGACAATTTTGAATGGCAAAACTGAGAATATAACCAGGGCATATAAAAAAATAAATCGAAAAAGATTATAAAAAACTAGAACTTGAGAGGTGTCAAAGGACACCCGGATGAAACGAAGTTCCTTTCGATATTTCCTATTTTACTTATGTTAGGGCCAAAGAATGTCAACAGCGTGATTCAGAAAGTTGTACAGTTCAAACACCTTTACAAAACCCTAACCACACAAATACAACAAATATACATTAAAAACAGTAAAATTCTATGGTAGTGGTATTCTATGGTATCTTTCAGTACTTAACATATTATCGCCAGCTTTATAATAAATGTGACCTAGATTTATATTTTAAAAGCTTTCCATTCCCACCAGCCGTATGTATGTAACTGGACGCATCGTCGCCCGTTCCATAATGAGATTTTAAGTTAAAACCGTGAGAGGCAATGATGTGGTGGACTGAGTTATACTGCTTCCCTCCAAGTTGATGTCCACAGCGTCCACAGCTATTTCAATATCGCTTAAACATAAAGTTAACATGTTTGTTGAATAAACATTAACTATACTGTATTAAGAGCTTATTCATGAATTATTGCTGACTCTAATCAAACTGAAAATAGGTTTTGCAAGGTAATTAGGAAATTCAATATCGCTTCCACCGCCGTTTTAATAACTTTATCAAATTCACAACCTTATCAAGGTCATTGAAAGGTAGAAACTCCTCGGCACATCTTGTAAAACAATACAAATTAGTTTGGTATAACTGGCTTGCGTGGAATCGGTTGGTGCATATCCAACCAAACCTCCATTATACCCTACTTTTCTACCGTACTAACATGTTATACTCCATAGCAGTTGATGTTCGCCTTTTATCATTACTCAGAGTAAATGAGTTATAACTTTGTAGACAAAATAATAATAGCGATAGCTTTACTTCCAAATTAAGTTATTACTATATTGTCATGATAAATACTGCCAACTTAACAACTGTCAACAAACTGTTGTTACTAGTTTCGAAATTTACGTACATTTAAATAATAGAAATTGATTGCATTCTCTTACAAAAGTCCAATTGTCAGTATCGACTGTTTGGATTTCGTGTTTATTGTTGAGCACGTTAATTACACTTTGTAGCACTGTGCAGTAAAAATCACAGATAGCGTGAAAATTACAATTGTACAATACGTTAGAATTATTTGACGCTGTGCCTATTTGTTAAAGTAATACTCGTTATTGTACTGTAAAAACTGTCACTTAGAATATTTATAATTTTTTATTATTATATTTAAGCCGGCGCCAGATACAGCTCAAACATTTGAACACTTTTTTAAAGACTTTGAAAATACATTTGAACACATATTATCGCAGCCTGCCAGACATGTTTTGCAATTATTTTTCTCCACAGTATGCTGGGAGACCACAAACAAGATGAACGAAGATTTTGTGGATGCCTTTATTATTTAAGTGCTTGTAATTATTTATTACATGTGCAAAACCAGTACATAAAGGTTTTACATTAGAAAAAAAATTGCTGATTGTGCTCAAGGAAATAATTTTTGACTTGTGTTTCGATCTAATTACTTTTCCGTGTTAAAATTCCACATTTAATTTTTTATTAACTGTTCCCGGGCAATTGTTTTTATGTTCCCGGCGGTAAACGTTGTCGTTTAATGGTTATTTTTCTGTTAAAATTTTTGAAACGTTTATTAAAAGTGTGAAAACCCTAGAACGTGTTTACACGGCAAACACTCGCGAGTCGCGAACGATAGGCTCGTTGTAAACGTAAAAAAATTCTGTTTTGGGGTTCGAGTTGGTGTCATTCATAATAACCTTGTTCCATTTCGGTATCATCTTTTAATGATATCTTCTAATAACAGAACAACGAATAACGCAGAACGACGCTTGTTAAGTCAGCTTACAGCTGCTTTAAAAAAAAGGTATGTAAAAGTGAATTGTGTATTTGTGTTAATACATTGTGTAACCACACACTCATTCCTCCACGAAGGCGGTTGATATGGATACAGATATCTACAACATAATATCTGCTCAAACCCAGGACTGGGGATTAACTCTAGGAGATACACGTGTAAATTAGGTAATTTAGATGTATTAAATAATACGTAAATATTAAGGAGGAATACGTATACACATATTATGCACAGTGCACACTTTTTTTAAGTGGTTATAAGCTATTGATACTTAAGGCACCTTTTGAAGTTATTATATTTCTTAATTTATTTATTTACTTTAGAGGACGCTTGATACTTGCGGCTGATATTAGGTACATACCTGATGGCATTGTAGGTATCTGCTCATCCTTCCGAGGAACAAAATAACCGGTAAGTATAAAAACCTTACTAAAATTATTATGTGTTCGTGCCGCACTGCATCAAAATAACATAAATAATTATGTATCTTATCATAAGACTAATATTCCTGAATACCTTTACACAAGAATTCTATGAAACGCGAGTCTGATTCGAACCTGGCCGCTTTTGATTTTATTTTTCGATACAATCAGCATTTTGACATCACCCACAGAATTTCCCCGGTCTAAATAAAATAAACGGATTTATTGACGTACATTCATTATTTCCGAACCTTTCATTGTTAACGCTGTATTCTATTTAATTTTTATTGCTTCACACGTCAACAAAATAACGAGAGCGTCAAAATACCACGAACTGTTTATACCGCACGTTTGTTAAAGCAAAATATTTTACAAGCTGCGGCTTTTTTATTCAAACTTAAACAAAATTTTTATTCAAAATAGTTTTAAACAACACTTTTTGATATATGAATCGTTCTTATTCATTTAATATTTATGGACTGAGTAGTTTGGATGGTTTGGAATTTATGCGGACAGATCGAAGACCCGAGTTCGAGTTCTACCAGGCCTGGCGCACTTCGCATTTTAGCTATGACGTTACAAGTACGGTCACCTTCAGAGAAAAGTGACCCATCTGTTTAAAACTGTTATAAACAGATGGGTTACTTTTCTCTGCAAGTGACTGTACATGCCGCGTTCGACATGTCTGGCTAATTCAGAAAATTCATAATAGCTGTCATACGTTCGTAATCTATGACACCTGTTAAATATGACACATATTGTTATTAAACTTTCAGATTAATTTTATTCTTTCAAATAAAAATAAGTGAAATGAAAAAAAATTTTTTTTTTAAACGCTTTTATTTCAATAATGTTTAGTTTATAAAATTAGCTACAAGTTGTGAAAATTTCAAGTCTCTACGTAAAATAGAACATAGAGAATTATGCGTCTAAAGTCTGAAAATCGTTTTTTTTAATTTAACAACAAATAAACAATGAAAATTAGTTTAAAATATGATTTTCGTGTATTGTCATCGGAAATACACATGTCTGCCAAATTTCATCAATTTTCATTAAAGGGAAGTCATTCAAATTAACGTTACAAGATTTGATGCTCCGAAGTGAAAGTAAATAAAAGCGTTTAAAAATACAACCCTAACATTGCCAGAGAGGATAAGCGATAGTGTTAGAAAGGAAGGCGACTCGTTACACGTTTTTGATTAGCGATGTGCGACCTGAATTACACTTTATTGCGTTGGAGCTAGAGTCGCTATTTATTTCAATGATTTTGCGGAGTTCGCCTTCTGTACTTATTATAAGTACTATTGTTTCTTCTGTGATTCTACTACAAGTAGCAGTCAATAATCACACATCGATGGCGTGCAGGTGACAAAAGGAAAATAATAAAGGACTGGATGGATGAAGTGTGAACAGAACAGGATACAAGGCAGTATATTATGATTGATTGAAAGAAAAAATATTACGGCTAGGTTAGGGAACATACCAAAACCACGTGCCTCATTTAGGGGGGGGAGGGGGGTCTTCAAAACACCACGATTGGTCACAGAGGGGTGGGGGGGGGTTTAGGTTTTTGTCACGTAGTCAATATTTTAGCAACCATTGCGCCGCAAAGTCGTCAAATATAAACAAAATTATTATTTTTTAACTCTGTTTTTGCAAAAAAGTATTGAAAACCGTATTTATCAATTACCACGTGAAAACTAGGGGGGAGGGGGGGGGGTCTTCTCATATACTACGGATGGTCACGAAGGGGGGGAGGGGGGTAAAAAGTTGGAAAAAATGGGTTACGTGGTTTTGGTATGTTCCCTTACCATAGATTAGAACGACCTTTAGTCTACCCGACATATTCATAATCTGTGTCATATTTATATGTAAACAGTATAAATAAGCATTAATAATAAATAACAAGAATAAATAATTAATGCAAAATGGCAGGTATTATAGTGTTAGCTCTTAAATAAATATAACGGGGAAGCTTAATTCACAACCAGCCGTAATTGGAATGGATTTCGATATGACGTTTAAAGCCGATAAATTGCTTTCTGGGACTGTCAAATTGTTGTTAGCTGGTAAAAATGGAATCGTGTAATGAATTATATAGGTAGATATTGGTTTCCAAGTATTATTGTTAATGGAATGATTCTGATGCCAAAATGAATCCTCTTTGCTCCGGATGCCTAAGTTTTAATACCTCGTACCTTTCAAGCAACTCCTTTTTGTCTTAACGCTTAAAGCCTATCTTAAGAATGTGGCTATCAAAAAAAAATTTTTGGAAATCCGACTGATTCCAGATATTACAGCGTTCAAACAAACAAACAAAAAATACTTCAGTTTTATCAAATTAAAATGTAGGGATCACTGTGAATTATTCTTTTAATATTTACTTAATAAATGCTTTTTTTACATGGAATGGGTTATGCAAATTTTTGGGGTAATAGTTTTTTTCGATTTTACAATTTTTTTGAATCTTTGAAAATGATTCGTTTCTGTTGAAAACTGGGAATTGAAAGGATTTGTCGGCGATCAATTTTATTTTGTTTTGAATGTCCAAATCCAATAATTACAGGGGTCACGTAAATTACTTAAATTGAGGTAATTCATTTGATTTTACCTTTAGAGTAATCAGCTTATAAATCAGATATGGGGATTAAATCCCTGATTTATTAAAAATTTAAAAGGGAAAGTGATTTGTGGGTCGCAGGAATTGGATGGATTACCGCTAAAAGCTTTTAAACACTTGACCTCTGACGGAGGTTCTGATTTACTCTAACCTTATTAGTAGTAAATAGGCTTTTACTAAACTTGCGCCATAATACCAGCTTAACCCAATTGACGTCATACAAAAATGCGCGGTCCGAGTTGTCAACGACCCTCGAATCACTCACAGGTTAGAAGTGAGTTTCTTTGAATGATGAGTTTGAATTTCTGTTCTCGGTCTGGATCCTTGTCTTTGTGTGTTGACCATGTCACTCACGACACAGAGAATCCTAGTAAGGGGCTATGAGTGAGTGTATAGTGTTGTTTTTTCTAGGATCAATCTACAGTTTTAATTTACAAAAACTGTTGTAAAAACCCTGTGATTGAATTTTATTTGACGAACAATTTAATCTTTGTCAATCAATCCAAAATTCGATCATTGTATCTCTGTAGCGTGAAAAAACAATTAAATGTATGCACCGCAGAGTAAATTCCCAAATAACTTTAAGCTTTTTGTATCAAAGTTATTAAAATTACCACTGTTGATTACAGTTTGCATTCGAAATTTTGTCGATTCTGGAAACTGAAATGAAACAGCATCAGTATAAATTATAATGAAATCTTACATTGACGGGAATTAAATTTTACATTGGACTTGTTATTTGGGTCATCGCAGAATTCTGCACGCATCTCTAATTTTCAAAAAGTTAGGAGTATAAGTTATTAGAAATTTATTAGCACTAGTTTCGAAGACAGAAAACATACAGTGAGGAATCCTGCATACTTAAGGGTTCTCAATAATGATCTCAAATATGTAAATGCCTGCCAATCCTCACTTGACCAGTGATGGACTATGTACAATCCTCACATTGTGAAAGGAGACCCATGTCTGACAGAGGGACTGTTATAGGTTGTCATGAAGGCTAACTATTTATGAATGTCACTATTAATATGAGAAAAATAGACGGAATAAGACGCGACGTTTAGATTAAAGAATAGATTGCATCTTTTATATTCGAATTTTATTTCTTAAGAAGATATAATATATTGAGTAAAAGCTTTATTAATCCTGACCCACTGCGATCAATAAAAGTAAGAAGTGACAAAGGACATACGTATATTGTTTTATATAACAAGAAACAGATGCCTGAAAAAAATTATGTTTCGTGTTTAAGTACTTAAGACAGATGAATATTTTCTTTGTACGATAGATACTTGTGCTTTAGCGTGAATTGAGTGTACTCTTATATTTGTCAAAGATAATAAAGCAAAAACGTAGTGTTCCAAGAAAATATTTTCGCTGTCAGCTTAGAATTTATCTGTAGGATTATTTTAATTGCCAATTTGGGAAATGTGTGTTTTTTGGTGAAAAGGAGTAGTTTTAGACAAACGTTTGGACATACTTGAAGGATTTTGTTAAATTTTAAATTGACAGTCTTTCCATAATTACTTGGTGGCAATTCCCCAATTCCAGGTGGCATCAAATTCGAATAGTACATTTTCCCATATTTTGAAGAATGTGCCTTTAGTTTCATTCCTAAAAGTTCTCCATCTCCATTCAAAATCAGTCAGGTAAAAAGGCAAGGTTTCATGACCGCCTTATTCCTAGTTTAGCATGTTAAATAAACATAAATAAATTAAATTAAATAAAGCAGATAGACATGAACTAACGTAGGAGCTAACATCTTGAATATTTATTTAAAATTATTTATCAACTAAAATAACACCAATTTATAACGAGACATATTCAAATCCGAAGCTGTTACGAATCTTAATAACTAAATTAGATTAAAAATAAGAATATTAGAGTTTTTTAATTTCAAGTTGACACGTTGAGGATCAAAATAAATTACTCTTTTTCAAATAAAGTTAGCCCAGAGAAATTAATTCATCTCCAGGCTTATAGGATTGCGCTGTCTTCATAATGTCATAATTCTGTGACCGACGTAATAAATGATCTTGGTCTTTGAAATAACTACGAGTATTTTCTTGAATACTTTCTGTTCCCGGGTCGTCGGTATACTACGAGGGAGATGTAGAGATTTTATTGTGATATTTGAATATTTTCGATGACAATCAATCAATTTTTAATGGAGATCAAACACGGATTTAATCATTTCACCTATGATAGAGTACTGTTATATTTATAACATGAGTATTTTCAATTGTAATGTATTTAGATATATAGGTATATAAATTACGTGTCACGTTGTTAACCGATTTTAATCAAATTTGCACACCGTGTGCAGTTTGATCTAACTTGAAAGATAGGATAGCTTACATCTCAATTTATAGTCGCAATATTATACATAATTTCCGCTAGTAATATTATAAAATAATACCTTATATGAAAGATGTATACTATTTAAATATAGATCTGATTATAAAATATTAAAAAAAAATTCTTTGAATCATAATACGAAAAATTATCTTAGTGCGAGTACGGTGAAACGTCACTGATTGTTTGAACTATATTATATAAATACTAGCTGACCCGGCGAACTTCGTATCACTTAAAAATCATATTAAAAAATAAGGGTTGATCGTAGAAGGGTGAAAATGAGGATTGTATGTATTTTTGTATGTTGTATCATAAAAAAATAGAAATTAGATTTTAAATTATAAATATTTTTGTACGCCATTTATTATGGCAAATGTGAGATAGATTGAATAATACTTGACCAACTTTATAACCATATTTCTACAAATAAAGATATTTCATTTCATTTCATTTTTATTTCATTTGCTTCATTTACCTGTGTTGTAGCAGAATATAATACGATTTTAAATATGAATTTAATAATTTAATGACGTCGTTGAACCATTTTAATAAGGAAAATGAATGTTATTAACTGTATTTATCATTTTCTATCCGACATAACTTAACGACTGTCACATTAAATATTACAACCGGTAATGACGGTTTGAATGGTGTACTTGAAAAACGAGTATGCTTTTAAAGCCCATTAGTAGAATATTTAATGTATTGAACAAAATATTAATTTATAAAATTGTTCAAGAACGACATGAAATTACGAAATAATCAGAAATCACCGTTCGCGTAACGCTAGCAAACTCGCAAACGAACTACCGTTCGCCTCGTCCGATCACACTTTTCGTTTCTCTCTTCACGCATTCTCCAGCTTACTCCCCAAGTCAAGCGTGCGTAAATATGTTTTACTTCAATAATAAACAACACACAAGGTACTATCAAGTGTCTTAGGTACTCACAATTTTTATATCACGGCACCACGACTTTCAACAATAACAACTTCACTATTGAAGTCAAATAGTGCAGTAAAACGCTATACCCCCAATTGGGTTTATATGTAATGTATACTTCTCTCCGTAGATCGAAGTTTCACCCAGATCAAATGGATTCATGGAGGATTCCATTGCCCGATTTTACCGATCGTTTCTGGCGTGTACGTGCAAATTGGGGAATGCTCTCTTCTGAGACTTTTCTCCGGAAAACGCTAGCCCCACTTGGTTACAAAACAGTCGTAAAACCGAAGTCTTTCAGGGCTAGCACGCTTGTGTCCACAGGCGATGGTGACAATATGCATGATGATAGTAAGCAAGTATTATAAAAATTACTAAAATTATGTATTTATTTAATGAAACCCTATCAATAGATTGCAAAACACGCATGTATTGTACTATTATGAACGAGATTAATTGTTTTGATAAAATAAAACTACAAACTACGGCAAGCCGCCATGATGTCTTGAACGCCAATCAGTCTCAATCAGAGCGAGGCCATGACACTTTGAAGTGTTTTGATGCGAATTTTAAAGTTATAAATTAAAGTGTATTTATTTTATACTGAACCTTATTTTTTGCAGAAATATGTATACGTTGAATTATAATATATTAATAATGATATACGTTGTAATTATAATATATTTCCTAACAATATAGAACAGTATTTCAAAATCTGTCATCATGCCTATTTATCATCAAGTAGGCTACCTGTTTTTAACTGACTTCAAAAAGGAGTAATTTATCAACATAACGCGACGAGCGTTACATAATATTTCTTTGTATGTTCACCGTTTACCTATCTATATTTCTACGGGTGCAAAGTAAAAAGAGTTATCTAAAGAACAGCTATTTGCAGATAACTTTTTCTACTTTGCACCCGTCGATTTTATCTACTACTATTTATATTTCTACTAGCGGAAATCCATACAAATAGCGAATATTTTTTATGGAAATAGCCGGCCAACGAGCTGATGATCCACCTGATGGTAAGTGGCTATCGTCACCTATGGACATCAGGAACACCAAAGGCATCACTGATGCGTTGCCGGCCAAGAAAGAAAGGAGAAAAAGAAAGAAAGAACTGACTCTCAAGCCCCCAGCCGGAACACGACGAGTCGTTTGACGGCTGACTCATGCTGAAGGGTGGTAGCTATCCAGACGAACCCATGGAGAAATAATAATAGTAGTTATATTGGTATTAATTTTATTAACAATTAAAATCAATATTACCAATATAATCCCTCCGAGGGCCTACCACGAGCCTTGTATCACGGTATCACGATACATACTAGCATTATTAATTAAACATGCAGTAATAATGTAATTATTCATCTCTATTATGTACATAAAACATTAATGTTTGGTTATTTCGCTGAGTGCTCATCAGTAATTATTTTCACGGGGTTCCATCGATCATTGTGGTCGAACGTCCATTTTGCCATCCATCAAATTTGCAAGATATTCGCATATATTTTAACGTGGTCTGCTATAATCTATGTATGAGGGTGGTTGTACCAATAGTGGATTTTATACAGAACGTTTTGGAATAAAATAAGTTAAGTTATAAAAGAAGTTTTAAAAAGTAAATAAAATAAGTTTTTATATATAAAACTGATTTAAATAATAAATTAGTTTTATATATAAAAACTTTTACTATGATTTTCTAGTTTTTTATTTTATATCAAACGATATTGTTTAACGTGATCTTGATCTATGAAATTGTGTCGAAATATCGGCTAACACAAAAATCGTGAGTTACGGTTTAAATGTAAATATTTTAGGTAATATAAAAAAAAAATCTTTGAATTTTCAATTATTTTACGAAATAAATTAATAAAGTTTTACAGGTTTTAGTTTTGACAACAGTAAAAATATAAATATTTTTATCTAAAACACCAGGTGCCACTATTGGACCAATCACCATATAAATATTATGTCAACATCAAAAAATGTCGTACATTTTTATTGAGTTCTGTACCGTATATCAGCAGACAAAATAATCATTAAGACAAGTCATTATTATTTTTGTACACACATTTTATTAAGTGAAAGTATTTTAACACGAAGAAACCATTCCATAGCATTTTGCCTTAATTGACTTAAACTTCTTGTCCTGTGCTTAACCTCGTAACATTTTATTTCAACAATCAATGAGACCAAAGTTCATCCCAGTCGAATCCACCAGAAGGCTATGTATCCTTTGTAATTATGACGAAGGCCGTTTAGGAGATTGTCAAGTAAATTTCTCGTTGTAATTATAATAACAGTAGACATTGTACAGTTGGTAGCGATGTGAAATTAAATGGAACGACCAGTAGCGTTTGGGAGGGCATTATACAGAATGTTGTTAGGTGTTAGTTTCGCCTCGCGATAGGCGAGTAGCGATAACTGCGCGAAACCAGGCGTATGCTGAAAGGACGTTACAACAGTTTAGCGCTCCGTCTCTTCAAGCGGAGTCGCTTCCGATGAAGGTTTTAAGGTCGTAGGACCAAAACCATTGAGGCAGAGTTTAGTGGGTATTGTCCTCGGAACCGAGAATAAATATTTATTATTTATTATCCTTGCATCGAGTCTCCACATAACCACCAGAGACGGCTCTGCTGGTATGCGTAAATGCATTCTCTGCCTCCCTCCCGTGAGGGGAAACAGAAAAAAAAAACATTACAACTTCCGTCAAACTTTACTGCTCTTTTTACCCGACTGCTAGGAAAGGTTATGTTTTTCGCGCGTATGTATGTATGCGTGTAATATTCTTTATTACCTCTTATCTTCCAAACCACTGAACTGATTTACATCATTAAGATATCGTTAGATTCGTCTTGATAACCCAAGTATTCTTAGGTAATTGAAATAAAAAAACAAATACGGCTGTGAGATGCCATTGTTTGAAGTGTCAAAAAATAAAAATTAATCGAATAATGCAATATGGGTATCAAATTAATGAGTTCACCATAAGGATTTCAAATAGGTACATCATAATAACTTTTTTGATAGCAGGCGGGATTTATTTATATTTATACCTGGAATAGGACTATAGCAGAGATTATGTTGTAGACTACGTTTGTATACCTTGGAATAGATTTTTTTATATAGAAATAGCCGACTTACGAGCAGATGAACCATCTAATGCAACACCAAAGGCACTACCGATGCACTGACTGACAAGAAAGAAAACACAAGAAAGAAAGTATTAGCTCTCAACGTTAATAAAATTACAATTATAAAAAGTCGTTGGACACTGTAGTATACAGTACAATTTGTCTCGATATTTTATCGCTAACTGTCTGACAAGTTCTCGTGTAGGCAAATGGTGGGTGACATTAAATTGTGAATATTTTGGACGGAAATAATTTAAATGAGGTCATCCTGAAACTTAGGCTTATAAGTACAACTTGTATAACTTTAAATAAAACATTCATGGCTATAATGTGGATAGGAAGACATGTTCGTAAGACTCTTATAAATCTAATATAATTAAACCTTTGCGATACTATTTTAAGTAATATGGTTAATTTAATGTAACCGATGTCAAATTCCAACAATAATTTAGCTAGTTCATTATTATATTAGCTGTGTTCTGCGGTTTTCACTGAACAATTTTTTCTTATGGTCGTAGCGCACATATCAACTCGGAAAGGGATCGGCACCGGATCGCCTCGCCGTCAACCTAACGTAAGCTCGGCTACGGCTAGGCGACGCCGCGCTTACGGCTCGCCGGCCGCTGGTTGACGGAATGAATGACAGCAGTTCGCCGACGCAACGGTAGCCGCGGCGCGGCGCGCGCACGAGGAAACGGAAAGTCGACGGATAGCGTACGGTGAGACGTAAGCGCGGGTACGGCAAGTCGTCCACGCACCGTAAGCTTGTCTCGAGGCGAGGCGATTACGTTACGGATCCGATAAGTGTGCTTTACAGTAGGGAGTTTCATACAAAGAATACTGACATGCAAGAGTTGATACGTTTACGTTCCGTTTACGAGTTGATATGTGTGCTATGACCATAATTCGGATGCTAGCATCGTACAAATAAAGGTCGTAACAATATAGTAAGTAGCCTATTTAAAACCTTCCTTGAGAATTCTATTAATAAATAAACACATTTTTTTTTTCTCTACGTAATGTATTATACTATTAAAGTATTTTTAACTAACTTCAAAAATGGAGGACTTTATTTTTTTTATGTTTGTTACCTCGAAACTTTGGACTGGGTGGACCGATTTTGATGATTCTTTTTTTAATCGAAAGCTGGTGCTTTTCGTTTGGTTCCACATAAATTTGAGCGAGATCTGACAATGGCATCCATGTCAAAAGCATATAAGTCTTAAATTTGAAGTCGGTTATTTTTTTTGTTAAAACTTTAGATTATAAACGCTTCCGTAAACCTATCACTTCTGTGTTTGGGATATTTGAGTGTGAGATGTTCGTTTGAAAATCAGCATATCAATACAAAAAGAATGAATGGAGTGTTCGAAGGAAAGCCTCTTGCACCCGCATGAAACCTTTGAACGTTTTTGATTGATCAAAGTGTCGTTTGGTGCATCTGCTACCTTTGACCTTCTATTTGCAGGTGGAAACCCTATCATAAATATAGGAGACATTACGACCACTCAGGATCTGATGGCCCATTTACTTACTGAGTTAAATTAATATCAAAGCTTTTATAACAGTACCTCCTTAGATAATAACAATAAAAATAACAGCCACGTAGAAGCTGACATTTTCAGATAAAAGACGTCAGTGAAGTGTCAATGAAACTATTGCATATACCTAATTTTATTGCTGATATATTAGAACGCTTATGAACATAGTCTGCAATTGTTTCTGATGATTCATATATTTTTTGTATCAGTCAGTACGTTGTAGTTAATTACAATGTAAACATGCAACTTTCACATAACTACGAGTTTATGTAAATACATTAACTATCTATCGATACATCTGTGAAATGCATGTCTTTATTGTCTATCAGTTAACCATATAGTCCTAACCGCACACACAGATGTCACTACTACGCACAACAAGAACATTCTTAACAAATTTTCAACGTGAAATGTAATACAAGTCTCTTTCTGTAACAGACGCGTAAATATTTAAATGGACTAAAACAGCATTGGATGGTAAACATACAAACACGTTTTAATACAGTAGCCATATGGTTAATTAATTACTCCGCTGTATCCTAGTGGCCACGCACACATTTAAAATAGTTGTAGTAGTGTGAGTGATATAATTCAGTTGACGTAGGTTGCGCGCGCGCAGCGAGCTGCTACTGCGTTGTGACTTGTGAGCAATACAGTATTAGCAAAGTTTTTGCAGTGTTGTGTACTGTTTTGTGTTTCAATATTCTTTTACACAGTTTGATTATAATAGGAATTGCAGTGAAAACTACGCTTAAATTGGTAAATACATTTATTGTTCATAGTTTTAAATATATCATGCGAAACTAATTAGATGTCACGCGGTGTCGTTAAGGTTTATAAATTCGATGCAGTTGCATCATGTTTAACTTCAACAAAAGCAGTTCTCGTTGTATTGTTTTATTGTTAAATATCTTCATAATAGGAAAATAATAAACACCTACCCTCACAATAATGTCATATCGGTTTTACTAATGCTAACTGATACAGAACTTACTAGAATCAATAATAAGCTATGACCTCTAGCTAAACTTATAACTATGCTAAGGTTAATTTACTTATAGTTAAATATATTAGGCTTCAGTTCTCCATCTCTGTTTATAGTCCAATAGCGATGTAACGACGCATAGGTCTGGTCTGGCCCCTGGAGGTTTTTCTTAGAGCCCTATTCGCGAATCTGACATTTCCAAAATTCCGTTACATCCCTCTAGTAGCAAAATTCAGATAATATAATCATCATCTTTTCCTATAAAAGACCAGGGAATGGAACGATAAGGTAACACCATTAGGATCAGTTGCAATATGTGGTTAGCAAACCGTAACTATCTTATATTCTTCTGATCTTTGGAATACAACGAACATTTCAAAACAAAAACTGCCAAATCAGTTCAGTCGTTGTTGCGGTTCCTCCTTATCAATACATTCATAGGCGAACCGAGAGAGGGGAGCTGACCGCCTGAATTTGGATTTAATTTGCCAGGGAATATCAGAATAGCACAGAGTCTGGACTTTGACCCCCTCCCTCAATCAGAAGCTAACAACATATCTACTGCCAATTCATTTTTATTGATATAAAATTTACAATAAGGTAGTTAAAATATTTGGCTAGGTAAGTAAAGTAACTATAATTTGACATTATGCATACTTTGACCTTTTGTATTGAAATATTCCATAATAAGTTGCGATTTGGTCTAGTGATAGTGACAGTACGCCTAACGAATGACTAACCAAAGCGTGACATCATAAATCAATAATAAATTTTACTTTTAAATAAATTGCAATCTTTACTACCAACGATAACGTAATTTTAATTACTAACCTCGTAACAGAATTGTAGGTTAATTTAGCTTAATGCTGACCATACACGATCAAGTATACTTGTCAAGTTTGCAGCGGACTTGACGCGGCATCCAAGTAAACTTGACGGTGTATGGCCACGTATGGCTATAATTATGTCCATAAAGCTATCTCATGCAAACTGGATGCCGCATCAAGTCAAACTGCAAAGATAAGTACACTTATGGTCGTAATTCATAATTCATAATTCATTTATTGCGTAGCGCACATATCAACTCGGAAAGGGATCGGCACCGGATCGCCTCGCCGTCAACATAACGTAAGCGCGCCGTCAACCTAACGTAAGCGCGTTATAACCGACCAACAGCTCCAAATCGACTCGGCTACGGCTAGGCGACGCCGCGCTTACGGCTCGCCGGCCGCTGGTTGACGGAATGAATGACAGCAGTTCGCCGACGCAGCGGTAGCCGCGGCGCGGGGCGTGCACGAGGAAACGGAAAGTCGAAGGATAGCGTACGGTGAGACGTAAGCGCGGGTACGGCGAGTCGTCCACGCACCGTACCGCGGTTCGTGAGCTTGTCTCGAGGCGAGGCGATTACGTTACGAATCCGATAAGTGTGCTTTACAGTAGGGAGTTTCATACAAAGAATACTGACATGCAAGAGTTGATACGTTTACGTTCCGTTTACGAGTTGATATGTGTGCTACGACCATTAACCGTGTATGGCCAGCTTTATGCTACTTGAAGAGAACCATATCCCTGCATACAAATTAAATGTACCCTACATAAATAAAAAAAATTATAAATATCATCTAGTCTAGTGGTTGAATTCACAAATAGAGACACAAATCTCCAAAAATATATTTTGTACGTATATAGATACAAAGTTATTAAGTAATAAATACAGTATAAATTATTTTTGCCTCAATTAGGTACCTATTGTCTCATAAACCTGATGCTATTAGTATAACAAGCCAGATATTATCGTAAGTACCAATTTACCAACAGTATTTTCGAACATTATCAAAACTTTTAAGGTGAATGACCTATGACTATGACAGTGCACTCCACTATATCATCGTCTAATTAATTGATATTGGAAGTGCATTTCTGATAAAAATAATGTGATTCGTTTTCGACACTACATAAATTAGACCTATGTTAGCTTTATAGCTAGTGATATTATTGAATTCCAGTGATAATTTTGAGAACGCTTCGGTGTTATAAAAACTGACATTGTCATTTAACAATCGTTATATAACCATGTCATTGTCTTCGAGTGGTAATAAAATTCTGACCTCCTAAATCGAAAGTAAAGAATTGATTGGCTATAGAAACGGCTAGCAGATTTTGCACACATTTGAGAGTATTAGTAGACAAATTTTGGTTATTTAGGTAACTTCTATCAAAATATTTTCTTAGAATCCAAGTGGTAATTAGATTACCAAAGAAAAATGTTATCAATCTTTTACTAATGTATTTAATTGTTAATGACTCATTGTCTCAGTGAACACATCCAAATTAATACTAATTGTTTATCTTATAAACGATTTGTTCCCTATTATCAACAAAGCTTCTAAGATCGTTATTATGATGTAAGAAAAATTTCGGAAGAATTTTTTCTTTTCTTTAGTTTTAATAGTTTCTACTTACCTACTTACTGAAGTCTGGGAAATTAATACTAGATACTATTGGTGTCCATACTGGTGTCCATACTGGTGTCCATATTGGTGTACCATTGTATCTTTCCATGAAGCCTGTATGCTAATCATCCTCTTGCTAGATTCCTCCGCCAAATGCCTCGTCTTGCTCCAGTTGAGGGCTTGACAAATATAAATTAATTTATCTTCTTCTATTTTATCACATGGATGATAACACATCACGATGCCTTTGGTAATATGTACTGATTTCCATAGGGGACGAGGCAAACTTACTATGGCTCGGCTGTCAGTTATTTAAATAAAAAATATTGGTACATCTATTCTATTTCATAGAAATTATGAAATCTCTATGGTACGACAATACTAACCAATAAAAAAACTGATCGCATACTGATTGCAAGTTATCATCACTCACAGACGTGTTGTCAACCAAAAAGCAAGCGAAAAACTTGTCAGTCAATCACGTTTGAATGAATAACTGGAGTTTTAAATCAGTACCTATTTCAATTATCGCGTCGCTATATAAACTACGGTCTTGATAGCAAATCGATTAGTTACTACAATAGGTACTTACTGACTCTAAGTCTATTGATGTTATATAATCACGATAACAGTTGGTAGGTACATATTATAGTCTTAGTTTTAGTCTAGTAATATCGCACCCTCAGTGGAAAAAAGCATAAGTCGTCTTACATTGAATTTTAGTAATTAACGTCATCGAACGTCACGACGCACGGCGGGTATCCACCCTTTCGTGGTAGACATCCCGCCGGTACGGACGAGGCGGTTTGCATCGTCATTTATTATGCGCACCGCGAAGGATTGGAATGGAATAGCTTGCCTGCGTCTGCGTTCCCACCCACCTATGACGTGGATGACTTCAAGAAAAGAGTGAATAGGCTTTTATTAAGTTAGTGCGCTCACCATCCTGGACCATATCTTCACTTACCATCAGGTGGGATTATGGTCAAGCATTAACTTATTGTATGTAAAAAAAAAAATTAATATGATTGTAAAGAGGGACAAAAGCTGCATATGCTAATTTTTTTTTCAAATTTTTATCATTAATCTTGAAGGTTTTGTGCAAGAAATCGTAATGTAAATTCCTTTGACTACTTACTGATAATTGAACAGTATTTTTGCTTTCCTGTAAAATTGCAATTTTCGTCTTATGTCTTTTAAACATGTCTTATGTCTTTTAAACGAGCTGATAACTTCACGTTTATAAGATCGGTTAGATTAGAAGTAAAAATGGTAAGCGCAGATTCGTAGAATCATAGGATGCTCGGATTGATGACGAGCCAAGGTAATCAAATATGCAACTTAAGTAGGAACATTAAATTCTGATTAACTTTTATTTCTTGTGATGTGCCAAGTTTAAGGATGCTAAAAATATATTATCTTTGATGCTAAATAAAACTGTTGTTTCTACAAATACACTATAATTATTATTATTTTCCGTGTTCTAGTTATTTTATTTTGTTGTTGGTTATTGAGTTTGTAATTTTCGCTCGATAAACAATAAAATTTAAGCCGTATTTATCTTACTAATTAGGACATTTTGACAGTTATTTGTTAGTGACTCCATTTATGAATACAAATGTTTTTTTTTCAGAGCCACGATGGCCTTTAGGAGGGACATATTGTCTTGTGGCAATCTTCGCATCAAATGTTTTGTAATAGGATACATGAACCTGGTAAGCCTTAATTAGCATATTTTATATTTAACCCATTATGTAAATAGGCTTGAGAAAATACAAAAATATACCTACCAATTTTTCAGAAGTTTGGGAACTATGAATGAAATTTAGTGTTAGATATCAATAAAAATAATTGGATGCATTTGATTTGACGATGCAATGCCAGTTTGGCTTCTAAGTACAGAAAACTGTATATTCATACGTATAGATATTATTATGCAATCAGTCAATTTATTTCAGAGTAAAAAATAAATAAATAAATTATTTAAGAGAAAAAAAATTACATGCAAATATCGTAACTTTTCTTAAATTTTCTAGAGCAGGCAATTATAATATTATAAGTATAATTAATTCATCTAAAGCCAATGATATTATTTATTAAAAAGAGGCAGATATGTCATAAGCGCGCGCGTTGTGTGACTCAAAAAGTTCCCAATTGGGAACTCTTATTCAGGTGAAGAAAGAGATAGCGATGTAGTTTTGACGCGAGAGCGATAAAGACGTGCGATAAAGCAATAAAGCGTGCCTTGCGGACATCGGAACAGATTTTTCGGTTGATTTGTAAGGGCATAACGTATCTATATTTATTTAAACATCATTGGCTTAAGCCTTCTTTTCAATACTACTATTACCACAGAAGACATTATAGTACATAATAGTATATTACCTACTCTAATAATTTTTATTTGTTTGCGACACAACACAAAATACTAAGAAATAATTGTTTTGATTCTCAGATCGCCGCTGTAGTAGATATCGTGTTGCATTTCTTCATTGTGGCGGTCGTGTCTCGAGGCTTCGAGTGTGATGTTGACAGCACTTCGGTGAGACAATAGAGATAAATAGGACATAAGACACAAGACACTGCTATATCACAATTCTTGTATCTAGATTATTATGATACAGTAGTACTAACCGTCCTCGCTTCGCGTATTCTCGTATATATTTTTTATCTGTGAACAGATTGAAAAACATACCCACAAAGGCTATGAGCGCTTCAAAGGCGATCCCCAATTTTCGGCCCCGAACCATATGTAATCTGTGCTAGAACATCGGACTAGACAAGAGTAAACTATATACCAAAAAATTCGTCTTATTTATAAGATAAACATATTTAAATCTTAGCTTCAGCTGCTCTTGCCAAATGAACAAAATAATGCAAAAAAGTTTTCACAGTATTTACCTCATTACATACGATTTTATAATCGATTGAATCGATTAATAATGATCGATTGATGGAACATAATAATATATTTTATGTATTATTTAGTGATTATAATTATAATATTAACTTATTTTTTACATATTTTCGTATTCCATATAAATCAAAACTATGTAATATATTATAATTACCATTCAATCGTTACGCTAATTATATTTAAATTACATTTCGAATATTTTGACATCGATTAATCGATTGACAACAATGATGATGTAATCCCTAATAATGTCATTTTGGTAACCATAGTATTTATAAATAACACCACTGTATTGTCATATTTGTCATCGATCTTTCATCTTTCTACGCGTGTTCTTGTATATTTTACTATCAAATATTTTCAGCGTATTTGGAGTCCTATTTACTATTGAAACTCATCGACACGTACACAGTGATTTTAATTTTCTATTGTATTCGCTTTCGTACTTGTGTTTTGGTGAATGTGTTTCGCAGTTTCGCTACAATTTCTTGCAAACCAATACTATATGAATATGGACTCCTTAATCGCCTGTTTTGTGACTGACAAAGGTTCAGAATAAGTCCTGAACACTGGATAACGTACCCTATACATCTTTAGAAGATCAGGAAGTTGCTGTGGCCATACTTACAATGAGTATATTATGGTATCTTGATTGGGCAAGGTACTAACGAAATATAACGCCTCCTGCACAACTACACGAAATATTAATATATTATAATGATAACTAATAAAATCTCTTGAAATATGCAATAGCTTTTATTATACAACCTTTTTATGACATTCGTTTTGGGTGAAAACCATTGAAGTAGTAGATATTGTAATAGACACCCGCAACGTAAGTGTAACATACATATTAAATAGCACTGTGACACGAGTATGACATAATCATAACCTATAATTAAGGTGATTCGTTCTAGGATTTCCTTAGTTGGCCATTGCTGGCAGCCGTGAAAATTGGAGAAATTGAACTTTTTGCAATAATCTAATTAAACAGCCAATTTCCAGTCTTGTCTACTTAGGCCTGAGTTTCTATGGAAACTGGGGTTCTCCTTTGAATTATGATTAGATTTTTTTTTCTCGCTTTGGGTGTGTGTGATCTTGTCTTTGTGTTCTTTCCATGGTACCCATGACACGGGAATCCTAATGGGGCTGTGACCGTGAAGCGTTATTTATTTTAGTCGTTATTTATAATCGTATTTTTATTACAGTTGCAGATGGTAAATTGGCCCTGGTCCCAGTCCCAGTTCTATTCGTCATCAACCTCGGAACCCATGGCTTCTATCCATTCCCCTTCATGCTGCGATCTTTCAACGCTCAACTGGAGTACATGTCTATGCCGACCCAGCCAAGATGCTATCCCGGAATGGTTCACATCGACCAGATTGATGTTTTGAACTTTATGATCAACGCAATTTGGCTCAAATTTGTCATTTCATATGTACGCGCTGTGCACAGAGTAAGAGAATATTTAGTATGGCTTTATAAGATTTCACATTCCTTAAAATTAGTTTCCAAGATGCAGTTGGTTCATAAGTAGGCTTTTTATAATAGCCGGCAAACGAGCTGACGATCCACCTGATGGACATCACTGATGCGTTGCCGGCCAACAGAGAAGAAAAAAGAATGAACTGGCTCTCAAACCCCCAGCCGGAACACAAAGAGTCGTTTGGCGGCTGATTCATGCTCATGGGTCGTAGATATCCAGGTGAACCCCATGGAGAAATAATAATATAAATAATGGTATTAATTACCAATTAAAATCAATATTACCAATATAATCCCTCAAGGGGCCCTACCAGCAGTGGGCCGGATTTAGTCGCCTCTTACTGCACCCATCCGACGTGGGCCAATCCCATTAAATTAAGTGGTT